>OW386547.1:32135872-32735872 GCA_936435175.1 Glyphotaelius pellucidus
ATGCACATTTTTCACTGGAATAAATTTAAGCTTGTTAAAATTTTGTCTGTTATAAATGATTCCATGACAATTGGTCCGCCGACAATTGGTCCCCCGGCGTACTTATATACAATGTGCAGTCGCTTTAGGGAAAATACGTTATATCTAATTACACAAAATATAACTAAGTGACCCCACAGGGATGTGCAGAGAGGATGTAACACCGAATAACAAGAGAATAAAACATATTTTCATTCAAATGCATCAAGGAAAAATCTGCTTCTCTATTTACTGTATGTACCAGCGCATAAATACAAACCAATCGACACTGTGTAAATTCCTTTGATATTCATACAAACATATTATTGGGGGTATTTTTGAATGTATTATTGAGGGTATTTTTGAATGTATTATTGAGGGTATTTTTGAATGTATTATTGAGGGTATTTTTGAATGTATTATTGAGGGTATTTTTTAATGTATTATTGAGGGTATTTTTTAATGTATTATTGAGGGTATTTTTGAATGTATTATTGAGGGTATTTTTTAATGTATTATTGAGGGTATTTTTTAATGTATTATTGAGGGTATTTTTGAATGTATTATTGAGGGTATTTTTGAATGTATTATTGAGGGTATTTTTGAATGTATTATTGAGGGTATTTTTTAATGTATTATTGAGGGTATTTTTTAATGTATTATTGAGGGTATTTTTGAATGTATTATTGAGGGTATTTTTTAATGTATTATTGAGGGTATTTTTTAATGTATTATTGAGGGTATTTTTGAATGTATTATTGAGGGTATTTTTGAATGTATTATTGAGGGTATTTTTTAATGTATTATTGAGGGTATTTTTTAATGTATTATTGAGGGTATTTTTGAATGTATTATTGAGGGTATTTTTTAATGTATTATTGAGGGTATTTTTTAATGTATTATTGAGGGTATTTTTGAATGTATTATTGAGGGTATTTTTGAATGTATTATTGAGGGTATTTTTGAATGTATTATTGAGGGTATTTTTTAATGTATTATTGAGGGTATTTTTGAATGTATTATTGAGGGTATTTTTTAATGTATTATTGAGGGTATTTTTGAATGTATTATTGAGGGTATTTTTGAATGTATTATTGAGGGTATTTTTTAATGTATTATTGAGGGTATTTTTTAATGTATTATTGAGGGTATTTTTGAATGTATTATTGAGGGTATTTTTTAATGTATTATTGAGGGTATTTTTGAATGTATTATTGAGGGTATTTTTGAATGTATTATTGAGGGTATTTTTTAATGTATTATTGAGGGTATTTTTTAATGTATTATTGAGGGTATTTTTGAATGTATTATTGAGGGTATTTTTTAATGTATTATTGAGGGTATTTTTTAATGTATTATTGAGGGTATTTTTGAATGTATTATTGAGGGTATTTTTGAATGTATTATTGAGGGTATTTTTTAATGTATTATTGAGGGTATTTTTTAATGTATTATTGAGGGTATTTTTGAATGTATTATTGAGGGTATTTTTGAATGTATTATTGAGGGTATTTTTGAATGTATTATTGAGGGTATTTTTTAATGTATTATTGAGGGTATTTTTTAATGTATTATTGAGGGTATTTTTGAATGTATTATTGAGGGTATTTTTTAATGTATTATTGAGGGTATTTTTTAATGTATTATTGAGGGTATTTTTGAATGTATTATTGAGGGTATTTTTTAATGTATTATTGAGGGTATTTTTGAAGGGTATTGTCGAATTGAATATCTTTTACATTTGAAATTGGTAAATAATGCACAAAAAATATAATCTTATTGTAAACTAGCGAATTTCCGGCATGCTTGCAATTCCACTAACAAAGAAATTGTTTCTCCCTGCGTGTCTTTTCCCATTCGTCCTGCTCCCCTTTACCTTCCCAGCCTTCCCCGTCTTCCCCGCCTCCCGCGATCCCCTTCCCTCACCCGCGTTCAATGCATTCAGTCACGGTACATTCAGATTTCAAACAGCTCGCGTGCCTCCTATTGCAATTTTTTTTACAAATTTTCTATTACAAACATTCATTTTTGTATATTATAAGAATAAACAATCAAATTTGGTATGTATTTAAAATAAATATAACTTTTGATTAGATTCATAGTATTCGATTTTTTAGTACTATAAGTGAGTTCTTTAAAAATATTCATTAATTTGAAGAGTTTCGAAAATTGAATTTTGATTGAACAACAGATGGTTTGCAAAATGTCAATCTCAAATTGTGACATTTTTGACAGTTTTGTAAGAGTTTTTGTAATGATTAAAAAACTTTTCAGATTTACTGTCATGTGGTTCTAATAATCCAAAAACCTTCGCGAGGACTGAAAGAAGGTATTTTGAAAGTTTCCTATGCCTTAGAAAACTTTCAAAATAGACATCTCTTAACTCATATACCCCAAGCAAGCATTTTTTGATTTTTATATATACAGGGTGTTAAGGGACGGACTTGACTTACGTAGTGATTCCTGACAATATTTGGAGTAAAAAATGTAAATGAAATTTTAGTCTCCGGTGACTTTTTTTTTTTCAAAGAATATTTCTTCAAAATCACTCCGCCGAGTAGCCTACCCACCCTTTACCGCGCCTCCAACTGTCCAACATCTACTATTTTTTATGTTTTTGTAGAAAAAAAAAACGTCAAAAATGTCACCGGAGACCAAAATTTTATTTAAGTCAAGTACGTCCCTTAACACCCTGTATATAGATATCATTTCGGGGGATCAATTGTCGGGGAATCAGTGGTCACCGTTGTAAATATTTTACCTGGCGTATACGGCATGGCAGATTTACTATCTTAAACAAATACATTTTTAAAAATCAATAAACTGCAAGTTGTCTTCTAACACCACAAATATTAATTTTTGCAAACATTTTTGCAACTTAACATGTTTACTGAAGTTTTTCTAGAATATTTTTTCTTGTCTGTCTGCACTAGCGCGGCGTTTGCAATATCCATTGCGTTTCTCTTAAACATATTTTTGAAAGAGTAACAATAAGTACAGGAAGTCTTCCATCATCAAGGAAAAATAAACATTTGATGTATTTCTGGTGTTGGTATTTAAATCAAGTACAATAAAACGCAGTTCCTACCAACTGAGAAAAAAATAAAGATAAAAAATAAGTGGGAAATGTGATGATTCCAATACCATAAACAAAAAGACTAAGAAATTTACTAATCAACCATATTTTTTTCTCGGTTATCATCTCTATGGTGGTAACCCTACTTCCAGAAATCTTGTGAGCCTAAATGAAACATGGGAAGAGAGTAGAAAACGATAACTGAGAAATACCTGTTATGACGGGTTGCACTACCCCCTTCTTTAGCCAACGTTTCGGACTGCGTTACAGTGTCCACCATCAGTTCGAGTTCATCACATCTGCCCTGATGATGGATACTGTAACGCTGTCAGAAACGTTGGCTAAAGAAGGAGGTAGCGCAACACGGCATAACACCCCAAAAATAACTAAAGAAAAAACCTGGCTACTGTTCACTTCGAGAAATCTTGTGAGCCTAAATGAAACATGGGAAGAGAGTAGAAGTCGATGACTGAGAAATACCTGGCCACTGGTATGATTGTAGATTTTCACGGCCAAATGTATTTTCGTTAGCTATTTTTGGGGTGTTATGCCGTGTTGCGCTGCATCCTTCTTTAGACAGCGTTACAGTGTCCATCATCAGGTCGAGTTCATCACATCTGCCCTGATGGTAGACACTGTAACACTGTCCAAAACGTTGGCTAAAGAAGAAGGTAGCGTAACATGGCATAATACCCCAAAAATAACCAACGGAAATACCTGGCTACTGTTCACTAAACATAATATCTATTTCAAGCAATGTTTCGATTCTGAATGTTCGTTTTTCAACAATGATTACACTGGGAATTGTATCTCCACTCTAAAACGAGATGCAGATAAATTTTTAAAATTTAACTGTAGTAACTTCAATTGATTTATATAAATCTTATTGACTTTATGAAACAGTGTCCTACGTTACGCTCTATGGAACACCTGATGATGTCTGGTTGATAAGGCCGAAGTAACGTCTCTGCCAAAATTAACAACGGAAAGAGTTAACATAAGACACGTCGATAAGGTCGTATGTTGTTCGACAAGTGTTCAGACTGTTCAGGGCCGAAATAAGAATTCTTTCTCTAGAAATCTACAAAAAGAATGTGTACAATCTACATAAAGAAAGTAAACCAGAAGTGTTTAAGAACCCATTCTCATGGATGAACTGCAATAAAAATAATGTTACGACAGAGCTCTCTGCCACAGAACCATAATAACAATATGATATCGGCATTTTAATGGTTTGCTTTCGGTATGATTATGGTATGAAGTTAGTGTGATAATAGTTAAATTGGTGTGATCCTGTTGAAATTTTGGTAGAACCCTGGTGTGATACCAAAAAATTGTGAGATTCTGTCTGTTTCTGGAACCACGGTGTGATTTGCCAATTCTGGTAATTTTTTGGTGCTGTAATGGTGAAAATGCTATGATTTTGTGGTGTCATAATGTTACGTTTCTGGTGTAATACGGACGCAGTGGTAATAATGATTTTTTAGTGATTTTGATATGACATTGGTGTGAGGAAATTGTGATTCTCTTGTGATTTCAGCGTGTGGTGGTGTGAACTGAATTCTGGTACGTAATTTTTAGCGCTGTAATGGTACCAATGGTCGCATTATATTGTACTTCTGTTATGACACTAGTTTTATAGAAATTTGTTTATGAACATTTATTTAATTTAAAAGAAGCTAACACCGCTTTTACGTAAAATACAAAGATTCCTAATAAACAAATACAAAGATACCTACGTGGTTAAACCATGTTACAACAAAAAAGTTCCTTACGCTAACTTTGTTTAGATATGGCAGTTTTATTTTGCCTTAAACTAAATAAGAAGGTAAAGGGACGATGAGGAATATAGGATAAGGACAGAAGATGCTCTTGATACATTCTGTAACTATTCGTGTATTCATTTGCGATCTTACTAGATATTTATTAAATTGAATATATTAAATTGTGTGATGTTGATGAAATTTACGATTTTCGTGATAAAGGTGGTCAATAGAATCAATTTTATAAAAATAAACAAGATGTGTAAATTTGAAAAAATCTATTTACAAATAAATGAAACACTGAAGACAATATTAGCGACTGTTAATCGAAAATTTGAAACAGAAAAATCAAGAAAAGATATGGATCACATTTAGAATCTAGTTCAATATGAATCTTGCAATCATAAATAAATATGGCAGCCAATACAAATATGCTTGTTTTCTGAAATTGAATTCTTTAAGCAGAAGTTCTGATATTCACAGCGATTCCACTTTGACCAATTACATTATCGTCAGAATTTAATAATTTAATTTAATTTAATTAATAATAATTTTAGTGCTGTGCAAGTCAGTAGAGTGTATTATTGTTTTTATTCAACTTCGCCGTGTATTCACCACACACAAATTATATTTTAAGAGCCCACTCATTATTATTGTTTGCTATATACATATTATGCCATCTGCAGTTTAAAAACTGATTTTTTCTGTCTCTCTTATTGTATAATGCTTTACTTTTATCCTACCATCTTTACTTCTATTTATCTTTGCCATCTAAAGCCCATAATGGCGTTAATGATAAATAAATAAATAAATGAAAAAACGAAGATAATTTTGTGAGTTCTTTTGCATGATACAGTTAAATATGACGAAAGCAGTAAGTGAGGCCTTCAATTCCTAGATGTGACCGAACCTAATTTTTCTGTTACAGATTTTCGATTGAGAGTCGTTAATATTGTCTTCAGTGATTAAATGTTATAATTTGAGGTTTTACTCATTAATTATTTATTAAGTGTTTGATTCTGGTGTCTATGCTATTGAGATGATTGAGGTATGCAACTTAGCAATGATTCTGCTGTAATCAGTGTTCGGTCTTCTCGCGGTGTCTGGTGGACTTGTGTTTTGTGTTGGCCTAATCAGTCCCGACGGGCAGCGGGCAGCACTGGTGGCCGGTAGCCGGCAGCCGGAGTCGGCATTGCGTCCTGTCGCGTCCCGGCCCGGTCGATTGTTCCTCAGAATAGCCACCGGGACGGGAATAGCCCGCTACGATACCGGAATACCCGAGGAATCAATCGCCCGCCCGTTCACCGTCTCCCGTCGCCCGTCGCCCGTGGGTCGAGGAAATGTTAACTGGTGAATCGACGAGTCACTCGATCGATGATTACTTCTGCATATATGCTTTGCTAAAATCGACAGGTCGCTGGTTTGATAAAGGCGTGGCCAAATTGCATGTTATTTCTTACTGACTATATTTGAAAAGCCATACATTTTCCAATCTTCAATAGTTTATTTATATATATATTTTTTAATTTTACTTTTTTTAAATTTTTTTTTATAGTAATATAAAAAATACGGTACGTAAAATACATACATACATACAAATTTTACAAAATATTATATTAAAGGTCGTTTTTGGACACGTATACCTTATCAGAAAAGAGGAGCTCTTGTGCCTGATAAGGGAGCCACGATTCTTACTTATGTTGTATGTTTTAATATGTTTTGTATAAAATATTTACTTTTTACTGTAAGTTTTTTTTGAAAAATTGTTTAATTTTATTTTTTTCTTCTGATTGGTTGATGGTACAGCGCAATTCAGAAGGGATGTTATTATAGTTTTTTATGGCTTGGAAAATGTATTTTTTTTATATGAATACAGGCAGTGAGACTATGGCATCCCCAATTGGGGTATGTTGTGAGGCTGAAGGTAGTGGGGAGGGGAAGGAGATGGGGAAGAGGAAGGTGGGAAGTAGTTGGCTATTCAGATCTGGTCACCAAACATGGCTAAAGCCATTTCAAGCAACGTTTCAATTCTGAACGGTGGTCTTACACCAGGGCGATAATGAGAGTATCTCCCACTCTAAATTTGCATTGTGTTGTTTTAAAATTAAGTGAAATAAATTGGTTTCCATTTCTCATTAGTTTGTAAAATTCTTGATATTCTTTGTTATTTTTTTCTTTACACATTTTTACAATGGAAGCTTGCTTGAATATATCATCGACATTTGGTACTAGAAATAATTTAAAAAGTGATTCTGTTGAGAAGGTAGATTTTTTTAAAATATAACTTTAATGATGATTCTTTGCGAAACTTTTACTGAGTTTAGATTATTTTTAAGTAGATCTGAGTAAGATCCTCCCCAACCTATAATTCCGTAGATAAGTAAAGAATGAACAAGGGCATAGTACACATTTTTGATTATTTTTACATTACATACTCTTCATATAGTTTGTTTTTTGAATAAACAATAAAATTTCAAGAATATAGAATTAAGCCAAATAATGAAGAAATGATTATAATATAATATCGATCTTCCAAATGGTTAGTCAGACATCTCCAAATACTTAGTTTTGAGATAATCAGGAAAGCAAAATTCTAATGCTCGCCATTAATCAAATATTGTTTACACGTGCCTGTGTTTTACATATTAATTTGCCAAAAAATTAAAACCGGAAGGCATAACGGTCCGGTAGTTGGTATGACATTTTGAAATATCTTATTAGTGACTCATAAAACATCAACATTTTGTTTAATTCACTACAAGTTTTTCTGCATTATAATTGATTTGAATAATTGGGTATGATTGATAGGATAACTTTCCGTAACTTCTAATCGTTCCCTAGCACGACTGCAGATCGCCAACGAATACGCAACAGTTCACAATGACGTGTTTTTAACCTTTCAGAAATTTGGTGTATTTTTTAGATGGTCAAAATATTTCCGCATTACAATAAAATGCAAATAAATGGAATATTTATGAACATATCCGAAAACTAAAAACTGTTTTTGAAAGGGATGAAATGCACTTTTAAATTGTATAATTTGAAATAAGCATATAATTTTTGAAATACAAATTTTTGCATGCAAACATAAAAAAGTTTTAAAAATGGCTCACCTTACGTTTTTTCTAACTAAAATTACTGATTAAAAAAAATACAAACACATGTATTACTAGAAAAATTTTTTTGTTGTTACCTGGATTTTATGTTGTTTCATACGAAGACAACGAATTAAAAAAATACAAAGTTTCAAATTGCGATTCAAAGTTTGGTTTCATAAAGGTGTACAATATAATTTTTTGATGGTTATTTTGTAGATTTAAATATAAATCGTGGTGTTTAGCCTTTATGATACCATTTAGATCATTTTTCTCTCTACGCTAGTAAGGGAATTAAGTGATTTATATGAGCTGGGACAAATTTGGTCAACTGTGGTTAATATTTTAGACGTCGATTGTTGTTTGTACGTTAGTGTTAATGTACAGACACGTTAACGCTAACGCTAACACTAACGTTAACACTAACGTTAACACTAACGTTTACACTAACGCTAACGTGACGTTAACGTACGTTAACATTACGTTAGCGTAGAACTGTTTTTTTTTCAGTTTCTTCACGAGTGGAGGCCCTCGCAGGTAATACACAAAAGTTGATTAAAAAAATTAAAAACTTTATAAGAGACAAAACAAATAAAAGCAAGGAGAAAAACTAGGTCAAGTCAACTTTGCAAGTCCTAAGGCTAGCTTTACACTCGTAATTAAAAATTACAGATTACGTAAGATTTTGACAGGTTACTCCCAGGAGCGTTTACATATGAATCTGACTTGTGGTAATTAATGATCAAGGAAGTTTTTCGGAAGTTCGACCTGTGTAACTGCTAATGCGACCGTTTACATCTGTAAATCTATTTGCGGTAAGATGGCTTCCTTTCAACAACGACCTGCTACTGTCAAATTTACGCGATTTTGTCAATAAAGACGAAAAGGACCAAATAAAGTGCTGAATTAGATTTTGGCTTTAATTAAACAATTCTCCACGCACTTTTGTGCCGTCAAAGGCGAAAATTAATGGATTTCTTTCATTTTATTCGAATGACAGCTACCTGACAGCTGCCGACTGCAACCGACTTCGTATTCAAATACGTAATTTTAAAAACAGAAACATTGAGATTAGAAAGGTTTGGACCGATAATTGAATAGAAGGATGCTCTTTTTCAGAAAACTCTAGTAAGTGGAAATAAATACTTGTTTTATAAGAAAAAAATCCAATAAAAACAAATGTCTTTTGATTTTTGACAATTCGCAACGGCGCATTTTGGTACTATTTCTTACAAAAAGTCCCTCAGCTTATCAAATTGATTTTATAAGCTGTGAGAAGGATGTAATTTCGCGCGGACGCGATTAGACCTGTCAAAAAACTTCCGGAAGAAGAAGTTCTGTAACATGCTTTAAATTACGTTAAGTGACTTTTGGTGTCGTTTAAATTGGTAATTTGGCCATAATTCACTTACACGAGCGAATTACGGGAAAAAACTTACGAATGTAAAGCCAGCCTAACACATACATATTATCAGACGACTATTATTAGGTTGGACGGAGTTCAAACTTCACTTTACCTTGTTCTGAGATAAGAGATGTCAAAGTTTGCAAGGACGATTTCTTATAATCTCTTTCCCGATTTCTGTTTTGAGGTTAATCTTGGTTAAACTATTTTTGTTTAGGGAGAGCTTGAGGAAGACCCTTTGACCTCTCCATCCAGACTCTCTGCACTTGCATCGCTGTTGGAGGAATGGCTTCAGGCGACCGTCACTCTTCTGGAGGCTTAACCCGCAGATCCACTCCTCATTCCTTTTTCCTTTCCAGATCATTCTCTCACCCCTTTTTCCAAAACCACCCTCATTTGTTCTACATTTGTTATTTAAATTTTAATTTTTCTGCTATCGTTTTTAACAAATCCGTCTCATTCTAGTTTTATGTTTGCTACTTAATGATACGAATGTGTCGAAACACATAGCAGCTAACACAGCGCCGGAGATCCTTACAATTTGTCTTTATCAGTAATTTCATCCTACTAAATTAAACATATAGTGTTCATGAAACTATTTTAAATTAGTAGGTAGTTAGATTGTATGTTTAATGAATGTCAATTTAATAATTTTGCAGTGAGTTAAAAAGTCACAAACCATTAGGTCAAATACATCAAAGCGGTCAACAGGTAAAGATTTTTAACATCTGTAGTATTTCTGTCATGAAGTATTTCAACGAATGTTTTCTTCGAAACGGGAAAAATATTTACTAAACTGCTATCCAAAATATTTACTAGATCTAAAGGTATGTTAAAAGCAAAATGAATGCCCTGAAACTGAGTAACCCACAAAACGCCAACATTGATTGAGCATCGACCATCGACCAACAGCTCTGATCAAGAAGATGACGAAATTGAATGCCCTGAAACTGAGTAACCCACAAAACGCCAACATTGATTGAGCATCGACCATCGACCAACAGCTGATCAAGAAGATGACGAAATAATGAATTTGTTTGAATTATGAATATATATCTAAAAACTATTTTTTCATCTCTCTTACACTAGGCTGAAATTGTATATCGTCATCCCACTTGAATTTCGTAATCATGGTGAAACACAATTTTGTACTGAAATACAGGCTGAAATTATTAGGGCTCTTTTTACATTTTTCTTATTCTTTCTTATGATGGGGGGGAGTCAGAAGGGAAAATCTATGTCTGCCAGTCAGTCTTCGCCCTCAGGCGTTGCCCTGTGGACCTCATCAATCCCGCCGGGGAATGAATGAAGCGGGCATTCGTTGACCACATGTTCGGTGGTCTGCACCGCACCGCATTCACATTCGTATTTTTTTACATTAATTCTACAATGGAGGCCCTGAGGAAAATAATTTCCCTCACGACCTATGTCATCTTTGAAGATGCTGTGTGGAGGGTCTTTTTGAGAAGAGGAACAAGTGAACATGGGTCTTCAAGAAACCTATGTTATAGGAAGGAGGAAACACAGAGGCCGACAAATCGTTCCACAGCCGAACTGTTGAACATAAGAACGAGTCGTAGAAATGACCCGTTCTCATGTGACTAATGTCAACCGTGTACAAATGTTAAGCGCGTGTTTGGCGTGTTTCCCGACTATGCGCCGGTGCCGAGGGGATCAATGACGCTAGTTCCACGGAGCATCTTCCATTATAATACCGGTAGAACAAGGACAGCATTCCTACCTGACCCCTGTGCTCTAAAGATTTAAGTTAGGAGAATCTATCAAAAGGACCGCCCATTTCTGCACAGAGGTTTTTTTTAGGTGTTTTGGTGCTCCAGACCAGAGGTGGCTGCCAAATTCAACCGTGGGGCGCACTTGCGATTTGTACAAGGTTAGCAGTTGTGTACTATTAAAGTATTTGCGGCCCTGCACAGTACGCCCAGTTTCTGAGAGGCTAACTTAACTCTGGCTACGATGAAGCCCCGTACATGAGTTGGTGACCTAGAGTTAGACAAGCATATCGATGGAGGTCCTGTTCGGAAGGTTGCTTCCGTTGAAGGAGATTATAAGGGCTATAAATGGATCACGAAACCCGCCAAAGACACTGAATTTCTTGCGTAATTCTTTATTTTATGGTTGGAAAGATGGAATGATAAAAACGGATCTATAGACGGCAGATTTATAAGAGTATATTTATAATAAGTGTGTTCGTTACGCGGTCGACCGTCAAGTTCCGATTAGCGAGCGATGTGAATTTGTTTTTCGTTTGAGTTTTCAGTAGATTATCGGGGATCGGCTGCCAAATTTCTGGTTTTAAATACATTTTTGACAGGTCATTCCCTCCCCGCAGATTGGGTGTCGATAATTAACTTGTTCTAGATAATATTTTGTCAAACTTTGATGTGTGCAATTTTTTTTATTAATAATCAAACCCTTATAAAAAATATGTATTACGAATACCCATGTACACATTAAATACCGTAGGTAAATTTTCGGGATGACCGTATACGCTTAATACAAATAATAAGGTGAATAATAATTCACCTTAAGATGAAGCCATGCAAAATAATGCAAAATCACACAAAATCAAGTATTTTTGTTTTGGAAATTCGATTGCTTAGAAGTATTATAGATGCTTCAATTAAATACTGTGTGTAGAACGTATCTTGGCCCTTAAAAATATCGGTCACTTTTTTATAAGTCTTTTAATAAGCATAGAAAAAAATAAAGTATTAGGTCTATAAAAAAACACTTTCAAGTGCAAACTCTCCTACTTATAAACCCCTTTTCGGATACAGTTTTACTATTAAATGTAGAAAATTCAGTTTCTTTTATAATAATCGCAAAAAAAAATTATATTTACGACCGAACTTCATAAAATAAAATAAAATATGCAGTTTTGTGTTGTTATTTCACGATACGGCCGGCAGTCGACGAATTTGGATTTTCAAAGTGAACCTTATACCGTCCACCCAAGATCTACTTACTTGTCACACCCATTTTGTATTAGTTCGGCCCCGGCCGGAGCGGGGAACAGACGTATAAGCTCGGCGTCGCTTGGTTAAAATGATTAACAATGCGTAAAGAAGGAATTAATGTTTTTTAAAGCGTTTTTTTACGAAATCAACCTGTAAAAAAAAATTCTCAATTACTTTTTCCAACCTTTCCGAAAGCTTTTTCTCAAGTGTTTTTAAACTCCTTCCAAAAAGGGCGTGAATTCCGATTTCGATTTTTTCCTGGACATCTTAATTACTATAAATCATAACTATTTGCATGCGGAACGATGGAAATGACTACATTCAAAATTTCAATACAAAATGTCATAGAATACGGACGTGAATTATTAAATTCACTGGGTATCCCTACCATAACGCTTCATAGAGATCAGCAATGGAGTATTTTCAAAAGTTTGGAAAGATTTTTTTGCCGTACGGTACCGTAAACGTGGGTCGTCACAGTAACAATAAAAGCGCTCAATGTCTGGTAAGACGACTATCACCAAATTTGTATTGTTGCCCGACGGACGACAACAACGAAGTGACGTCACACGTCATCAACACCGCTGAAAACACTAATAAAAACGAACATGACGTTTAGGCCGAAAATCGACAATGTGACAATCGTTATAGAAAATGTATTCATCATCGTAAAAAAAACCTAAAAATACATTTGCTATCGCAATTTTTTCGAAAAAAACCTACATATTACGGTTGAAGTATTTACACTGGTTTCGGGCGGTTAAATTTTAAAAATATCAGAATTTTTTTTTCATAATTCTGGGAAAAAATATTCCAAACTAGCGGTGAAAAACCCGCTCCGCAGGTTTTTGCTGCTAGGCCCTGCGGGCGGCTTTTCAGCTTCGCCCAGTTTGAGTGTTGGAGACCATTTTATAAATTCGATAGGAACTGGATCCAAAAATAACCGGTTCCTCGGATCCAGTGACAGCTAGTCACCGGGACAAAGTAACCGCGACAGGCAATGATGTCATATAATATAATATATAGACGCGTGGTATTATTATTAACATTTGCCAGTTACAATAATAATCATACCATCCACCTCTCCATACTCGGAGACACGGAGAGTTTTACGCCTTCCAGCCGACTCTACTCACGCTAGCTGTTAACGTAGGTGGCGCCATATTTTGGCATTGCTTTAATTCGGTTCTAATTCAAAATAACATATGTATGCAAACTCCACGTACGAAAATAGTTTTGCGTAAGGCGCGGCGTCAGAGTTGTAATCTTAGTCAGGTTCTTAAATTTCAACAGTACGGACGTTGGCGCAATAATAACGTCACATTATGTATTTTGGCTTTGTCGCAAAAGATGTATAACATTTATCTCATGGCCATGGATTTACATTATTATTTACTTAAGTAGAACGATATTCATTTAATGTTGAAGGTGGCAAGAGTAGAGAGAATAGATGAGGCGCCCGGAACGAAAACCTGGCACAATCAAGTAACCCAGATTTAAAAAGACGCCCTCATTAATCATGGAGTAGACGAAAAGAATTTTTTTCTAGGCAGCGACATTCCTTTTGTATTATTATCTGTACAGGTTTTTATAACATTCAATTTTTCGAAAAGCAAACACCAAAACCAGTGTAAGGATTTGTAAAAGTGACTAATTTGAGCATGTAGCTAAGAGGTCGCGATTTTTTTCTATCGAGTGAATTACATATAATTACTCAAATATTATCTTTAAAAAACACATTATATTTTTTTAGGAACATAAAAAAAGTCTTACATTAACTCCACACAGGAAGCCTTGAGGAAAATAATTTCCCTCAGGGCCTATGTCATCTGGGATGCTGTGTGAAGGGTCTTTTTGAGGAGAGGAAGGAATGAACATTGGTCTTGAAGAGACCCATGTTGTAGGAGGGAAGAAACACAGAGGCCGGCAAATCGTTCCATAGCCGAGCTGTTAACTCAAGAACGAGTCGAAAAAACGACCCCTTCTCATGTGACAAATGACAGCCGTGTACATATGTTAGGCGCTCGTTTGGCGTGTCTCCCGACTATGCACCGGTGCCGAAGGGATCAATGACGCTAGTTCCTCAGAGAATCTTCCATTGAAACACCGGTAGAACATGGATAGCATTTCCACCTGACGCCTGTGCTCTAAAGATTGCAATCCGTTCGTTAAGGTGAGAGAATCTATCAAACGGACCGCCCGTTTCTGCAGAGAGTCGAGGGTATTTTTCAAGTATTTTGGAGCTCCAGAACAGAGGTGGCTGCCAAATTCAACCGTGGGCGCACTTGCAATTTGTACAGGGTTAGCCGTTGTGTACTATTAAAGTATCTGCGGGCCCTGGGCAGTACGCCCAGTTTCTGAGAGGCTAACTTAACTCTGGCTACGATGGAGCCCCCGTACCTGAGCTGGTCATTTCGAGTTACACCAAGCATATCGATGGAGGTTCGGAAGATTGCTTCCAGAGTCGAGGGTATTTTTCAAGTATTTTGGAGCTCCAGACCAGAGATTGCTGCCAAATTCAACCGATTTGTACAGGATTAGCAGTTGTGTACTATTGCGCTACTAACTGAAAGCGTTCAAGAGAAATATCTTATAAATCGGTAGAAATGCGAAATGCGGGCCTTAAAAATCATGCAAAAACTTTATACAACTCTTTTATACTCTTTTCTTTTTACATTTAAGCTTCGAGCAAAATAATGAAAGAATCAGTTTGTCCTTGCTACCGAAAGTTCATGTTTAAAACAGTATTTCAATTGCTTCACGCTGAGGCTAAAGGCCGAGAGATGAAAGCTCCGAACTTTCAGTAAGCTCGTTCTGTTTTACGTTCCAGGCGCTGATCTTGTTCTAAAATTATCACAGTTCGTACGAAAAGCTCGAATGTAATGATCGGATTTAATAAACGCAGATTCTATCAGTGTTTCTGAATTTTCTCTGCGTCAAGCTCAACCTCAAAAATTTAATTGTCCCGCCTAATTAAATAAAAATATATACAAGGTGGCGCAAAATTAATCACCCTAAGATGTAATAATTTTAGCAAATGGCGTCGTATGTGAATCATATTTGACATTTGTGAACTAGACAGCTGCAGAATACAAACAGACAAGCAATGGAGTGCTTTACTCCGCAAGAGCGTGGAATAATTGTGGATCAGTTGCGATTCTCCATCTCATCAACTAAAAGAACGATTTTGTCTCGAAAGTCATCATGAGCGACGAGGGGCATTTCCACTAAGCGGTTACGTCAATAAGCAAAATCTTCATTTCTGGGGCACTGAAAACCTGCGTGTGATGCCCGAAGAGCCATTACATCCACTCAAAGCCACTGTGTGGTGCGGCGTTCACGCGGGAGGAGTGATTGGGCCGTATTTTTTTGAGGGCGCCATTGACAATACGGTCACTGTTACTGGCAAAAGCTACTGGGCCATAATAAACGACTTCTTACTGCTGAAATTGGATGAGCGGGGCTTGGTGAACATGTGGTTTCAACAAGACGGTGCAACCGCACACACAGCATGAGCCACAATTGATATTGTGAAGGAAGCGTTTCCTGGTCGCGTAATCTCCCGTTTTGGCGATTTGGCATGGCCAGCAAGATCGCCCGATTGAACCATCCCAGACTTATTTCTTTGGGGCTAGTTGAAGTCGCGGATTTATGCCAACGCTCTTCAGACAATTGCAGCCCTTAAGAAGAATATTCGATAGGAATGCGAACAGTTATCTTGCGGAGAGTCGTGGAAAATGCGATAAAACGGGCACAAATGTTTATTAACATTGGCGGTATCCACATGACGGATATCGTCTTTTCCATTTAACAGAAAAAATTATAAAAGTCCAAATAAAGATTTCCGTTACTCAAAACATTTTTATTTTATTAAGTAAAAAAGTTACTCAAAAATAAAATTGGATGTTTAATTTTGCGCCACCCTGTACAATAACAGACGACGATATTAGTGACTCTCAATCGAATTTTTGAAACAGAAAAATCAGAAAAAGATAAGGTCGCATCTAGGAGTTCAACCCAGGACCTTAGCCTTGCAGGCGTAGAACGTAGCGAACTACCTAGGGTGACTTATTTTTGTATTAAGCTTTTCCAGTCATCCTGAGAGTTTGCCATAATCAATATATCTATACTAATATTATAAATGCGAAACTGCTCGATTTTGTTTTTTACGCATTAAACAATAAAAAGATTTTAAAAATTCTTTCACCAATAGAAAGCTACATTATATGCGAGGACCATAGACTGTATACAATGGTAAGCTCTGGCGTTATGAAATTATAAATATATTATATTTATCATACGTTTTCTGTCGCTAACAAAAGCGAGTTATTGCTAACGTCAGAAAACAAATCGTTACCATGGAAACGATGTTGATATATTTGTGGGCTCTATGCTAGCAGGTACTTGCTAGTACTTAGGTTAATTTGGGAGGCGGGAATGGGTACCGGAAACCATTATTGGATAACCAACACCTCTGCCATAGGTCACCTCAAGTGGTTCGCTACGTTTGGTGATTTAGCAGGGGTGCCCGGGTTCATGGAGTGAGGTGTGTCTAGGTCTTGGAGGCGGATGACCAGGAAACCCCAGATTCCTACCCATCCTTTAAACCCCTTTCCTTCTCAGAACTCTCCTCCCCTTCCTTTCCTTTCCTTTAAAAAACCCTACACACAGCATCCCCAAAGATGAAATAGGCCCGGAGGGAAATTATTTTCCCCAGGGCCTCCTGTGTGGAGCTCATGTAAAAAAAAAAAAAAACTCCGCCCACTACCTACTGGTCGGCTGCTGCTCCAGCAAATTCAAATATTACAATATGTTTTGTTTTTTTTGGACAAGCTTATGTTTTGGGAAAAAGGTCAGATGAGAGTTCCTACATTAAAAATAAAATTCGTTACGATTATAAAGATTGTATAATAAATAGGGTTTTTTTAAAATTATATTTACAAACTTCCACATATTTAAATAAAAATAAATCTCCGATATATTTGTAAGCGCATAATTCCGAACAACTGCACCAAATTGGATCATTCTTTTTTTTTTTGAGCTCTAGCATTATGAAATTTAGGTGGCACGCGAGTCGTTTGAAAAAACAATGTACCGGGAATGAATGTATGGAAGGCGGGAGGGGGGGGGGGGAGGGGGGATGATGGATAAGTGCAAGCGCTACAGTAATTTTCCCTAATATCGCGAAGCCGCGGGGAAAAGCTAGTAAATTATAAAAGAAAGTGTAAAAAAATGTGCGTCCCCCCAAAACTCAGAGAAGAGTCCCGGTACGATCAAGAGAGTTATATGGTCTGGTAGCTCTCTATCCTCCATCCATGAATAAGGTTTTCATTTTTACCTGAAAGGCATCCTTTTAAAGATATAAGGGCTGGAAGTGTCGCCCTCTAGAAATTTCTAGAACACTTCCGAACATTCAAGAGCATTCGAGAGCATTCCACAAAATTTCAGAATATTCCGGAATATTCTGGAATGTTGTGGAATATTCGGGAAAAGGGAATCGGGAACATTCCAGAATACTCTGGAATGTTGTGGAAAGTTCGTGGACCATTCGAAGCCTTTTTTGTTTGGGAGGGGCTACCCATTGGGTAGGGGTATCTATATAAAGCAAGATCCGTCGTGAGTTCGAATGCAAGTCCAATCTCATATCAACTCTTGGAGCGAAGCCGGATACCCCAGCTAGATAGAAATATGTATTAACAATAGTTTTTATGTTTTATTATATCTACTTAGATGTGTACATTATAAAAAGTGTTTTGAGATTTTGTACGTAAATCTACTCACATGAATATTTTCAAGCTCATTAAAATCTCTGTGCGGCCTTTAGCTTTGAAATATGACGTACAATTTACCGCTACAGACCATTCAAAATTATCAAATTATCCAAAAAATCATAAATACTTCGGCCAAGACCTGGACTGGAGCATCAAAGCGTCATTCTTAGAAATAAACTTCAAGTTTTATTGTTGAAAGTCATATTTCTTGCCAGAAAGGTAGATTATTACAGTATTACCCTGGTGAAAGACACACCATTCGGAATCGAAGCGTTACTTGAAATGAAGTTAGCCGTGTTTGGTGACCAGATCTGAAAAGCCAGGCTATTCTCTCCACTCCTCTCTACTGTATTCAACAGCCTCATAACATACCTACCTGTGATATCCTAGATAGCTTACCATGGATGGTACATAGATTTTTTTAACATTAACTCCACATTCAATTTTGCTTTTGTCATTTTTGGGGATGCGGTGTGAAGGGTCTTTTTAGGAAAAGGAAGGAGAGAAAGTTATGAAGGGTGGTAGAAATCTGGGGGTCAGTGTGTTCAGGAGTGACAGACCTATGAATACCCTAGCAATGCGGTGCAAGGTGATGGGTCGAGAAAGTCTGGCTGGAGAGCTCCCTCGACCAGCCTCTCCAAATCCGGAGGTGGATAAACGCGTGTGCCGCCAAGACCTAGACATCCCTTTCCCCCTAATACCCCGCTAAGTCACCGACGAACCGCTTGGGGTGACCTATGACAGGGGTGTTATTTATCCAATGAATGGTTGCCGGGCGGCGATACCATACCCGCCTCCCAAACTGTCAAGCTGTCCTAGATATTAGTTTAAAAGGTTACCCATAGATGGACACAAAGTTATCGATAATGCAGGGATTGAGATTTTAATAAATACTACAGCAACCTCAACGTCGGGACCCAGAATAAATTCACCGCCTGCTAAATAATCCATCAGAGCTCGTTAATAACTGTCATAAATATAGTTCGAAGTGTTTTGCTGACCCCGAAGACAAATCCGAAGTTACAACAATACCCTTATAGAGAACCCATAGTCCACTGGCTCCAG
The DNA here is from genome assembly GCA_936435175.1 of Glyphotaelius pellucidus. Taxonomy (NCBI): domain Eukaryota; kingdom Metazoa; phylum Arthropoda; class Insecta; order Trichoptera; family Limnephilidae; genus Glyphotaelius; species Glyphotaelius pellucidus. The sequence continues at coordinate 32,155,044 of OW386547.1, forward strand.
GCGGTCGGCATTCTCATGCAGTATGTTAAATAAAAGTATTTGTAACAAGGTATGTGCACCCTCTTATACACACTTTATTTATGGTCTCGATGTGTGGCACGTCTAGTGCTTGCCCATTGACATTTGGGCATTGGTTATATTGCGAGTCCTGCAATATTTTGGAATTCAACTTGTTAGTTGTTGATCCTGCACAGATTCAAATCAGCAAATTTGAAAAGAAAGCCAGCCATTTTTTGTGCAGCAGCCGAGAGCTTTGGGCGATCCTCTTAACCGCAACACGACGGATCCTTTTTGAAGATCGCTACAATCGTGATTGTGTACCTTGGTCGTCATGCTCGCCATTTTGGGAGCTGACTGGAAATCATCCTGGGGGATGATTGGCACCCAGAATCATCCCCCTCTTCTGCTTCTGGAGGGTCTTATATAATATAATATATTTGTATTTATAATACTTCATTTTTTTTTTAAAACATTAACCTATTCCTTACATCTGCCATGCGAGTCAATCTGCTTATAATAATCTACCTTGTACATTGTTGCCACCTCATCCCCGGTAACAAGTATTCACATATAAACTTTAAAAACTTTATTACTTTCTTCGAGTCAAACGCATATATCTTCAATACGTGAAATATAAAACATGTTTTGGCACAGGCAGACCCACCTCCCAAATGCCAACTTTATAAATCACATTACAAATTCAATAAACCTGTATTTCATCTCAAAATAATAATGATTATTTATCAATCTGGATCATTACAGTATCTGACGCTCGTCTCATGGCGAATAAATCAACGGTCCAGCCACTCATCTCAGAGATGATCTTCAGCGGTCTACTGAGACATCATTATCCGAGATAATTTGCCCACCGAGCGAGTGATTGATGTGTGCAGCATCTCTACGTGGAGCATTTATTTGGCAGGAGAGTGAATCTGTCTACTATTTGGATCTGAGTGTAGGACTGAAAAGTGACTGCATCTGAAATCAAAGGAACTAGTTTATGTAGGCCGGGGATAAATGCAATTTAGTTAGACAGGAAGTTTATGAAGGTGTTTCAAAATTCGCCCTAAATTCTGCGGTAGGAAGCAACTAACTAACGAACTATCCATCACGTAGTTTCCCCGCAGAGGTAGGCAGAGAGGACTCCTTGCCTCATTCACATTCATACATCGTCTCGTACATACTCTTCTATTATTCTGACTCTTGACATGGTTTCACTCAAGTATCTAATTCATGCATTTAAACAAATACGGACAAAGAACGCTGGACGATACCTAATTGCTTAAATATGTTACCTGCCGAAATTAAAAAATGTACAAATGGTAAATTAAATATTATGTTGAAGAATTGGCTCGCCGAAAGAAATAATTTGTATTAGACTGACACAAAAATTGTAACTGCATAACAAAGTAAAATAAGTTTATATCTTCAAAGTAAAAGTACCCATCGACAAACTGCTTAAAAGTAGTTTATTGGGACTTTTCTTTTTTCTGTATATTTTTTATTTCTTGTTTAATATTGTATTACTTTGTATTTATAATAAATAAATAAATAAAAATTTATCGTGCTAAGTCTTCCTCGGGACTTCTTCTACCATTCATATTTCCATGATATACTCTTCTTACATTCCTTTCTTTGTTCATTCACTCTTCGTATCCAAACGTCATTACGCATACATCAGCCTTGAATTCTTTGCGGATCTCCACATTTCTCACACGATCATACATGATTTTACCACTCTTATACCTCATGGATCTCATTTCTACAGCATTCAGTCTAGTTTCATCTTTCCTCTGCCAGTTCTATGCCTCACTGCCATAATCAGGATATGTACCAGCACTTCATTGTGTTCTGGTAGCTTCGCTAGCTTACTAGGAAGTAACACCCTAAGTGTCGGTACTAAGGCCCAGTTGTTTGGCAGAAATTCACGGGTAACAAAGTCATCAAATGGCCATTCTGAGGCATTTTGTTTTTGTTTTATATTTGAAACGTCCGATAAATGCCGATTGTAGTAAGTAAGAATTATAGGCATTTTAAATATTTACCTGTGTTAGGTACCAAATTTGATTGATTGTTCTTATAATATAGAAAAATGAATATTTTTGTAATATATGAAAAATCAAAATTTGAATTAAAAAAATTGGTGGCTCGCGAGCTGTTTGAAAACTGAATGTACTGAAAAAAAAAACTGAATACATGGAACGCGGGAGGAGGGTTGGCGGGACGGGGGATCGGAAGAGGGGAGAGGGAAGGTGGGGAAAGTGGAAGGAAACGCGTGAGGGGAACGGGACATGGGAGGGTAAGGGGAAGGGGAAGGGGAAGGGGAAGGGGAAGGGGGAGGGGGAGGGGGAGGGGAAGGGAAAGGGGAAGGGGAAGGGGAAGGGGAAGGGGAAGGGGAAGGGGAAGGGGAAGGGGAAGGGGAAGGGGAAGGGGAAGGGGAAGGGGAAGGGGAAGGGGAAGGGGAAGGGGAAGGGGAAGGGGAAGGGGAAGGGGAAGGGGAAGGGGAAGGGGAAGGGGAAGGGGAAGGGGAAGGGGAAGGGGAAGGGGAAGGGGAAGGGGAAGGGGAAGGGGAAGGGGAAGGGGAAGGGGAAGGGGACGGATAGAAAAAGAACACGCAATTTCTTAATTAAGTGACATTGCAACGCATACCGGGAAATCGCTAGTATATTATATAAGTATGCAAAGAATTTTTGAATCAATCACACAAATATTTGTACTATGGCATATTATACGTGTGGTTTATTTAAAGATTGGTGAGCCTCATTGATTTTCAGCATTTTCCTATTAGTAAGACAAATGAGACGGGGCAGAGCGAGGACATATATTAAACATAGCAAAGTGGGTCAAGTTTGGTGAACATTTGTGTAGGACAGGAATATCTACTCAGTTGGAACAGTTTCCCTGGAGCCGGGAACTAAAACAGATAGAGAATGGGAAATTCGAGATTGTATTTCTTTTTCAAAATATCTACTATTTCCAAATAGTTTCATGACGAAATTACACTGAATTTTATGTACCAATATTAAAAATAAATAAAATTAGCCTTTATTGCTGTTAAACTTATGAAACAAGCGTTTGGGTCATTATTTTTAGAAACAGCTTGTCTTTCGACGTAGGCCTCCTCTAAAGATTTGCATTTTTCTCTATCTTTTGCAACTCTGATCCATTCTGGACCAGCCACCTTTTTTAGATCATCATCCCATCTTTTCGTTTGTCCACCTTTGCTTTTTTTACCGTCTCTTGGATACCACTCTGTTATTATTCTGGTCCATTTCTCTTGCTTTTCTCTCAGCATATATCCACTCCATCGCCATTTTAGTGTTCAATATACAGAATGTGCCTGTTTGAATTCAGTTCTGTTTTTTTTTTTTTTTATTTCTGTTAATTTTACTTTATCTCTTCTACACACTTCTTTCTAAGCTATTTTGACAGACGCTTAGTTTATTTGTTAAGTTTTTCGTTAATGTCCATGTTTGACTACCATATGTTAAACGGGCCAGAATACATGCGTTATGGTTTTTTTTTTTTAGCTTTTATTGGCTTGTCTCTGTACTTCATGACTTCACTGAGCGACCAGTATCTCTTCCAAGTATTGGCTATCGTCCTATCGATTTACTACCAATATTACTCTGCCAGAATTATACACGAATGAAATTACACATGGAAGAAATTTTCACTTATTTTTACATTAACTCCACACAGGAGGTTCTCAGGAAAATAATTTCCCTCAGGCCCTTGCCAGCTTGTGTGGAGGGTCTTTTTGTGGAAAGAAATGAGAATGTTGTAGAGGAGAAACATGTTGTAGGAGGAAGGAAACACATGGGCCGGCAAATCGACAGAAACGATCCGTTCTTTTGTGACAAATAGCAATTGTGTGTAAATGTTGGGCGCGTATTTGGCGTGTTTCCCGACTGTGCCGTAGGAATCAATGACGCCAGTTCCTCAGAGCATCTTCCATTGAAATGCCGGTAGAACAAGGACAAGCATTCTCACCCGACGCCAGTGCTCTAAAGGCTGTTGTAATCCGTTTGTTAAGACAGGAGAATCTATAAAACGGACAGCCCGTTTCCGCACAGAGTGGAGGGTTTTTATCAGGTATTTTGGGGCTCTAGACCAGAGGTGGCTGCCAAATTTAATCATGGGGCGTACTTTGTACAGGGTTGGCAGTTGTATACTATTAGAGTAACTGCGGGCTCTGTGCAGTACGCCCTCCTTCTGAGAGGCCAATTTCACTTTGGGTTCGATGGAGCCCCCTTACCTGAACTGCACATGAAGAGAATTACACCTATAACTACGTCTAAAAACCTAACCTGATCTAACTTTAAACTTTTTTGAATGTGAAATTTATTTAGGACACAATTTGAAGTACTCAAAAAAATTAAACTTCTTAAAAACAGTTTTTTTTGTAATTTTTTTTTGTAATTCCGGTAGGTGTATTTTAAGAAGGTGTAATTCATCCATGTGTCCTTCCATCCGTGTGTAATTACGTGAAATGACACCTTTCAAAATAGGTAATGTTCATTGTTATCAATTTGGGAGGCCGGTATGGGTACCACCAACACCCCTGCCATTGGTCACCTTAAATAGTACGCTAGTTTGGTGATTTAGCATTGGTGCTCGGGTTTTTGGAGTGAGGTCTTGGTGGCGAATGCGTTTCCTCACCTACTGGCATGGCGGTCCAGATCGGGAGAGACTGCTTGGGGCAGACATAATCTAGACCTCTCCAGCCGGTCTCTCTTGGCGTAGTGGGAGGGGTGGATTTATACGTCTCTCACTCCTGGACACATTGGCCCCCAGATTCCTACTCACCCTTCATACTCTTTGCCTTCCAGAACTTCCTCTCCTTCATTTCCTTAAAAAGACCCACCAAACAGCATCCCCAAAGATGTCGTAGGCCCTGGGGGATGTTTTTTTCATCAAGACCTACACAAGTCTGGAGCTATTGTAAAAAAAAGCTGCAGATGCAGTTTTTTTAAGTCTCTGAAAAGTTAGTTCAAAGTGGTAGGAATAGCAATTCTGAAAAAAGTGCTTCTCTCAAACAGTTTTTTAATATCTATTTTATTAGGCGATCATAAACATTGGATATCTTCCAAACCCACGAAAATATAACGAAACTTAATGAATGTATGTGTTATTTAATGAAATTTTTTGTCAAAGAAAATTTCTAAATTTGGATGATGTTGACTTCACTACGGATTTTATGCAGACTTTCCAAAACCAACTGGAAGAGAAAAACAACTGTTTTTACTTTTCCACTTTGGATCCTATGGATCGCGCACACGACTTCCTTTTTTGTTTTTTATTTTTATTTATTTATTTATGAATAAATAAGCAGTTTTCAAAGAATAATAATCTTGATTACAACCATAAGTTACAAAATAATTTTTCACACATTTTTTCGATGTTTGTCTTCTATAGAAGCAGACCCTTGTGATAAGCAGAGGGACGAGTATCGTGATGAAAAAAAATATATTTTGTATCTTATAATTAATTATGATTTAAGGAACTTTAAAAAAAATTGAAAAATTTAATATATTTTGTTATTTTTATATTGGGCAGTAGGAGAGATGGACTCGTACATCACATTGACCCCCAGATTCCTACCCACCCCTCAAATCTTTTTCCTTACCAGAAATTCCTCTAATTTTTTTTCCTAAAAGACCCTTGACACAGCATCATCAAACATAACATAGGCCCTGAGGGATTTTTTTCCCCAGGGCCTATGTTATGTAAAATATTTAACATCCCGCTGAGTTTTGAAGGATGAAGATTACCCTGATTTTTTTACATTAGCTCCATACGGGAAGCGCTGATGAAAATAATTTCTCTATTGAACCTATGTCATTTTTGTATGGAGGTTCTCGTAGGAGATTCTAGGAAGGCTAAATGTATAAGGAGTGGGTAGGAATTTGGGGATCAGTGAGTCCAATATCGACATACGAATGACCTGAAACTCCCTCTGCAGTGGAAGGCGATGGGTCAATAGAGTCTGGTTGAAGAGGTGAAAGGGTCTTTTCAACTGGGCTCTACCAATCCAGCTCGCCACCCAGTTGGTGGACAGACGCCCTACATGAACCCGGTCGCCGGTCGGGATGTCCTATGGCAGAGGTGTTGGTTATCCAATGGAGATTAGGACTTGAAAGAGGCAAGTACTCGTATGATGAAATTGAACAAACTTTAAACATTTCTTCTTTAGAAAAACGTAGAAAGGACACTGATCTAATTTGCATATTCAAAATTATCAACAGTATTACTGACACACCTGCTTTGTTACAACTCATCCAGTTTAACATCCCTTCCCGTAAACTCCGAAATAATGAATTGCTGTTCCTCAATCAACATTCTACTAATTATGGATATCATTCTCCTTTATCCAGAATGTCGAGACTTATTAACGTAAGCCAAAGCGTTGAATTTTTTGGTGTTAGCCTAAATGACTTTCGGCAGTCGGTACGAAATGTGTAATATTTAAAGTCTTTTAAATCCATTTTCAAGCTTTGACATGTAGTTTTCTATATGTTCTTTATATTATAACTAGCTTTTCCCCGCGGCTTCGCTCGCATGGTATTACGGGAAATTACTGTAGCGCTTGCACTTATCAATTATCTCCCCCCCCACCCCACCCCCATCCCCTCCCGCATTCCATATATTCATTCCCTTACATTCAGTTTTCAAACATCTCTCCTACCACCTAAATTTCATAATGCTATATTCAAAGAAAAAAAGAATTACTTATCCAATTTTGTTCATTCGTTCGGAATTTATGCGCTTACAAACATTTCGGTTGTTTATTTTTATTTAAATATTTGGAAGTTTGTTAATATAATAAAAAAATACTCTATTTATCATTCAGTCTTTATAATCGTTACGAATTATATTTTTAATGCAGGAACTCAAATCTGACATTTATTCCAAGCTTGTCCAAAAAAAAAAAACGAATTCTAATATTTAAATTTTCTGCAGTAGTAGCTGACCAGTAGACTGAGTGCCTACCAGCATAGAGCCCAAAAATATATCAACATTGTTTCCATGGAAACGATTTTTTCTGACGTTAGCAAAAACTCGCTTTTGTTAGCGACAGAAAACGTATAACAAATATAATATATTAATATTTATAATTTCATAACGCCAGAGCTTACCGTCATATACAACCTGTAGTCTGCGCATATAATTTAGCTTTATATTGGTGAAAGAATTATTAAAGTCTTTATATTGTGTTATCTGTGAAAAGGTCATAAACAAACTCGAGCAGTTTCGCATTTATAATATTAGTATGGATTCGTCAATGCTCTTCATTTATATGTACTTTCCTTTCATTGTCATTTCTTTTTTTTATTCATGTTATTGTTATGTTATTAATGGTCTATTTGTCCGTAAATAAATAAATAAATAAAATAAACAAATTATTATGTAACGAGGCGGTTGGTACCATACCTGTCTCCCAAAATGACTGCGTTGGTTACAGATGCTGCAAAGTACCAGTGATAATTTAAAGGAGAACGCTAGTGATTTGGTCCATACCTCTCTAGGCAAGGAGACGAGCGGTACAGAATAAGAGGCGCAGAGATTACGAGAGACGAAGAATGAGAAGGCGAATAACACAGAGATGTGCGTCACTGGCTGCGGCCGAGATGTATTTAGAGACGCTAAACGGATTACTCACTTGCCCCTGCGGGCAGCTCTGAAGCTAGACTTTTCATTTCCTCGCTGCCGACTCCAAACTAATATATGATTGCGTATTTTGACGAAATATAGATCCGGGTACCTAGCATGGTCGATCGATATAACCCTATATCAATACGATATTGACCAAATCCATCATCTATGGTCAGTAATCAATGTTTGCGATCACGGTAAGAGATATTTCGACCGACCATAGATAAATTTTAGCGTCGACTCCGTAATATCAGATAAGTTTTGGTTAACTCTCAAAATTACTGGCTTATTTAATGAATATATTGAACTAACGAAGCTTTTAGAAATTAAGAATCTAAAGTATTAATTATTTTTGAAGAATTTAAAGTATTAAAAGTTGATGATCTAGTTCATTAAAATATAATAATTCGTATAATAAAAGAAAAACAGAATCATAGCTTTTTACCTGAAAGTCGTACTCGTCAAAAACATGTATTTCCAACACAAAAATAACTATATCTAGGAAAAAAATACTTCAATAGCCTACCCGAAAAGATAATAATAATCGAAGGCGATAAATGCCTACTAAAAGCAATTAAGGCGACGCTTCCCGGCCCAAAAAGAAGAAGATGGAGAGATATGTAATTAAGAATGTTAGACAGGGCGCGCCAATACTTTCAATGACAAAATTGATGGGAAAATTGGGAAAATGCTTAATAAAACATGACTCGTTTAAAATAGAGCAAAAATCTGGTGGAACCTACCTTAAGTATCATTTAAAGAAACATTGTGAATTTTTTCACAAATATAACTTGTAAAATAATAAAAACAGACTTGTTTTAAATAATTTTCGGAGCATACTTCGCGATTTTTTTCTACCGAGGGAATTTCATATAATTTGCGTTTCGGCGGCTTAAAGAGCAAATCAATGTAAAAATAACAAAATGATGAAATTATCTTCATAATTAATTTAACTTTTAAATTTGTCTATTTTTTTTTAAAGTTCCTTAAATCATTATTAATTATAAGATACAAAATATATTTTTCATCCCGATACTCGTCCCTCTGGCAATCACAAGGGTCCGCTTCTATAGAAGAGAAACATCGAAAAATTAAAAAAATCTGTGAAAAATTATTTTGTAATTTATTGTTGTAATCAAGATTATTATTATTTGAAAACTGATAATTTAATAAATAAATAATATTTAAAAAAAAAAAAAAAAAAAAAACAAAAAAAGGAAGTTTTGTGCGCGATCCATAGACATAAATAATGCATCTAACGCGCATCGATTTACTCGTTCGATCTTTGAGAAATAAAAATGGTTGAAATATGAATAAAGGCCTCATTTACTAATAATTAACTCCCGTTTATAGTAAAAAAGTAAATGCGGACTGCCAATCCATCTTTAGGTTAATATATTTAAATTCGACATTGCCAAATTATGAATATTTTTACGTAATTGATTGGCGTTTGACACTGTGGACGGATCCGCCGGTGTTGCCAGGGTACATCGATTCCTTATTTATTCCCAACTGAAACTGTGATAAGGGTATCGTATAAAATCATCGGAAGTTACGCCTATCGATCCGAAATTGTAAAGTTATCGATTTCACCATGCTAGAGCTCCAGGAGCACTAGAAATGACGTACACTTTCCTCTTTATATTGTTTATATTTATGATTTATTCGCGCAGTTTTAGTAGAGGCTGATTTATCCTGTTTATTAACTGTACGGTTTTTTAAGATTGACGCTGACCTCTGTGTAGCTATGATTTATGAAATATGTGTTTGACTTGAGTTGGTGGTTGAAAAATATTTTAATTCTGACGGATTGTTTAATGGATGGTTTTTTTTTGTTAAGACTAGAGCAGACCAGTGAAAAATCACGGGATATTATAATTGTAGAATTTGTTTAGCAAGCGTTCATTCAATTAACATTCATTAAGTTTCGCTAGATTTTCGTGGGTTTTGAAGGTATCCAATGTTTATGATCGCTTAAAAAAATAGATATTGAAAAACTGTTTGCGAGAAGCACTTTTTTCATAATTGCTGTTCCTACCTCTTTGAACTATCTTTTCAGAGATGTAAAAAACTGCACTGCAGGAGGCCCTGATGAAAAAAAATCCCTCAGGGTCTATGTCATCTTTGGGGACGCTGTGTGAAGGGTCTTCTTAAGGGTCCAATATTCGAATTTCGACCGATTTCTTATAAATCTCCCTTAAACATTTGAAGTTTTTAAGCTCTTAAAAAAATATATGTTATTTTTGAAGATAATATATAGATGCGTTCCACGCCGAAACGCAAATTATATGAAATTCCCTCGAAAGAAAAAAATCGCAAAGTATGCTCCGAAAATTATTTAAAACAAGTCTATTTCTATTATTTTACAAGTTATATTTCTGAAAAAATTCACAATGTTTCTTTAAATGATAATTAAGATAAGTTCCACTAGATTTTTGCTTTATATTAAACAAGTCATGTTTTATTAAGCTTTTTCGCCATTTTCGCTGAGATTTCATCACTTAAAATATTAGCGCGCTCTGTCCAACATTCGTAATTACACATCTCTCCATCTTCTTTTATTTCAGCCGAATAGCGCCGCCTTGAGGAAAGGAAGGAGAGGAAGTTCTGGGAAGGAAAAAGGTATGAAGGGTGAGTAAGAATCTGGGGGCCAATGTGTCCAGGACTGTATAAATCCACCCCTCCCACTGCGATGGGTCGAGAGAGTCCGGCTGGAGAGGTCTAGATTATGTCTGCCTCAAGCAGTCTCTCCCGATCTGGACCGCCATGCAGTAGGTGAGGAAACGCATTCGCCACCAAGACCTCATTCCAAGAACCCGGCACCTCTGCGAGAATGAGAGCCGGTCGCTTGAAACGCTGTATCTTCGTTATTTTTGCTCCGATTTACTTGAAATTTTGACACAATACTCTCGACATGTTGTACATTCAGAAAAAAGCAATAAAATAAGTTATAAGACCTTACACCCCCCCCCCCCCTCCTCCCACCATGTATTTCTTTGTGGTGCGAATATAGCTTAGAAATGCAGTTTAGAAAGATTACAGTGAAAGAACAAGGAGTGGTCAGAGTAAACTAGACATATTTACATATAAGATGAGGTGTACCCGGCGCTGCTCGGGATTACGAACAAGGCCGTCGTCTTGAGCCGTGAATGTGCCTACAATACTTCACTAATAGAGTAAGTACCTAGTATCAGTTTCCGTACATACCATTATAATCCGATTTAGTTTCAAGGAGAATTCCTGAAATAATACACTCATGATGTCTGAAAGAGGCAACAAAATGCCAGAATAAGCAAGATCATATAGATCAATAGAGCAAAACATTGCTCCATTTAAACAGAGTTTTGTTATTTCAGAAATATAAACTGAAAGTTAGGAATAAAAACTCGCTGCATTTTTACTGCCGTCAAACAATTTCTTTTGCGTAATTATTATTTCGACTTCAAAACTTTATTATTATTCGACAATTTAATGAAAGAGTAAAGCAAGAAACAGATTTGACAATTTTCAGAGAGCTGTTTAATCTGGTAATGCGCGTTTTCATCCGACAAAATATCCCTGACAAAATATTCTCCGACAAAATATCCTACGGACAAAACATCCCACAACAAAATATCTAAAACCTAACCTAATAAAAAAGGGACAAAAATAATACAGACATCCTGTAAAGACAATAAATTATTGTTCAAAAATAGTAAAATGGGACAAAACTAATACAGACAACAAAATTCAAAAATAGTAAAATGGGAATTTAAAAAAATTTATTTTGAGGGATCAGTAGGATTTATCGGTCCAGTTAGGAGTTCTACCGAGCCGAACCATCTGACATGAAAATATCTGGAGTTGGTGAATTATTTTCTCATTTGGTCTCTGGTAGGTTGACATGTTGTTCTTGTATAGTTTTGTATTTATTATTCTTATATAATACACTTGCATATCGTGGATTGACTAGATGATCATTTGTGGAAAAGCGTAAGGAAGGGTATAGTTTTTCCTGTGAGGAAGAGCGTAAGCGTAATGGAAGGGTATAGTTTTTCCTGTGAGGAAGATTTAACCCGGACACAAAGTCAAAAGAACAAATTAATTTATTGTCTTTATAGGATGTCTATATTATTTTTGTCCTATTTTTTGTTAGGTTAGGTTTTAAATAATTTGTTGGGGATGTTTTGCCCGTAGAATATTTTATCGGGGATATATTGTCGGGGATATTTAGTCGGGGATATTTTGTAGGGGATATTTTGTCGGGAATATTTTGTGGAGATATTTAGTCGGGGATATTTTGTCAGGGAAATTTTGTCGGGGATATTTTGTCGGGGATATTTTGTCGGGGATATTTTGTCGGGGATATTTTGTCGGGGATATTAAGTCGGGGATATTTTTTCGGGGATATTTTGTCGGGAATATTAAGTCGGGGATATTTTGTCGTAGATTTTTTGTCGGGAAGAGCAAATACTCCTAAATGTTAATAAAATAATATACAAATAGGTTCACAAATAAACAATATTGTGTCTAAATATTGCTGCATATTCAACATCAGTCTGCAGTCGGCGAACGCGCGAGATAAACAAGTGAGGCAATAAACGATTCTGCTATTAGCGACGATGTTTATTTTCGAAGTAATAAAAGCAGTGGACATAAAATTATTCATATTTTAAGCCAATTTTTAGTGTATTTCGTAATATTAAAATATGTATTTTCCACAAAAATAATAATTCTTCTTCTGTAGGTGCCTAATTAGAGTCCGGCCACAGTAAAGTTGTCAGATGATGTTATAAAATCCGAGTTAAAAATATCGGACATGAGAATATTATTCTCCGCTGGCGTTATTTAACTTCTTGTTTGGCCGACTGATTCATAAAAGTTTCGAAAATACCTTCGCCAGGAATAGCCGCTCGAAGTGCGAAACAAACGATTGGTGAAATGCGAGAATTCTTTAATACATTCCTGCTGACTGCTGATCGGATCTATAACATCGTGCAGAAACAGTGGCTACAGAAACCTGCATAAAATCACTTTATTAATATTAATACGATAAAATTAATGAATAAACTTTATCAACAGAAACTTGCATACAATGAGGCTACAGAATCCTGCATAAAATCACTTTATTAATATTAATACGATAAAATTAATGAATAAACTTTATCAACAGAAACTTGCATACAATGAGGCTACAGAATCCTGCATAAAATCACTTTATTAATATTAATACGATAAAATTAATGAATAAACTTTATCAACAGAAACTTGCATACAATGAGGCTACAGAAACCTGCATAAAATCAATTTTTTAATATTAATACGATAAAATTAATGAATAAACTTTATCAACAGAAACTTGCATACAATGAGGCTACAGAAACCTGCATAAAATCACTCTATTAATATTAATAAGATAAAATTTATTAATTAACTTTATCAACAGAAACTTGCATACAATCAGAAACTACAATGAAGCTACAGAAACCTGCGTAAAATCACTTTATTCATATTAATATGATAAACTTAATTAATAAACTTTTTCAACAGAAACTAGCATACAATCAGGAACTACAATGAGGCTAAAGAAACCTGCGTAAAATCACTTTATTAATATTAATAAGATAAACTTAATTAATAAACTTTATCAACATCTCTCACAGTAACCGAAAGTACGATGAACATTATCAAGAGATAATGGACGGTGATAACTCGGAGAAGATTAATAAGATAAAATGATACTTTATCATTTTATCTTATTAACCACACATGGGGTGAAGTTGAAATTTTTAGGCAAAATTTGAAAAAAAAAAGTTTGGTTGCTAGGGGTCAATATTAGGTGTTTAGTGTTTTTAAAACGCGTCGACGCTTGGATCCGACAAAATGGAAAAAAGATTTTTAAAAATTCACTCAGATCTACAAAGATAAGTTTTTTGGTTCTTTATGTAACGCAGATTTACCAGTTTACCCCTTTTACTAAGAATTTTCTGTCACCGTGTGTGAACGCATTAGGACCTAAACAAGCTACCGCAAATAAATACGCACTTTGTTCTAAAAGTTTAAAATTCCTTTATTTTTTACTGATTGTGTTTAATTAGTAGAACTCTATTTAAAAAAATAAACAAATTTAAAAATGTCTTATTTAAGTTCTGTCAGTATTTTAGATTATTTTTTATAATTGCGACTGTAACTTGTCTTTCTTGAGATCAGTCGAACGGCGTGATTCGGTAAAATCTTCGAAGTGCTGCAATAGCGAGGGAGCCCAAACTAAATGCCAAAGAATATATAGAAACAGATTCCATGAATCCATAAATATAGTAAAAAGTCGGTATTTTACATTATTTTTTTAGGAATAACGAACGTAGACAGCCGCGAAATCAACATTTGACTATATACTGGTTCTTTTCCGTTGCAGCACGCAAAAGCATTTTGATTTTAATTTTTTATTTATTTTATACATTATTAGGGATACGTAGGAGAGTAATGCACCGGTAAGTTACCAGTACAAAACATCCTTGAATATAATTCCCTAATATGGGCACCGCGTTTATAATAAGCACGTAAATAATTATCGAACGAGTAGGAACCTACAACACAAATTTGAAGGTGCGTAAATTTCGGACTTGGAACACCGCTTCACGTATGATTAATGACCAATAACATCCAAATGAAAGTCATAACTTACTAGAAAAACACGTTCGTGAAATCTAAGGTAAATATTGCAAATTGCAAGTGAGTCACAGCCACCTGTGCGTACGTACCCCACGCTCATATTAAAATGGAAGTGAGAAGATCTCCGATCTCAGGATGTTCAATTATTTAGGTTCATCACCACTAACTCAAACCCTGCCAAGAAACGGCCGCGGATGCTCATTACAAACGGCATTCGATACTATGTACGACGCCGATACATCAGCAACAGGCCAGTTGCTACACGAACAACGCAGCGTAAAGAAAATCCACTTCGGCCCCCGATTCTATCTGCAATATCACTATCATGAGATAATAAGCTCTAAATAAGCTATCCCTAAAGCTCACTTTAGCATATCATTGTTGTGTCTGACGGAACATTGCTTTTCCAGGCGTCTTTTTGCCGCCAGAACGTATCATCTTCCCGCCTTTTCACACGTCAAATGCATTTTCGCGCCGCGCCGTAGAGAACGTAATGTCGTGCGGCCAGGTTGGTACTAGCGCTCCTTTGGAATAGATTCGGTCGCGCATTCTTCGGCAATGTTTTGGCATTGGTCGCTAATATCAAACAATACGGACTGCGCTACGAGCGGCTAGAATTGCCACAGTCCCATTGGAGGAAGTGAGTGTAATATGACAAGGTTTCAAGCGTAGGTACCGGGTAGCACAAAATAAACTACCGCGGAGGCTATTAAAAGTTGAAGCTGAAATGACAAATTTGGTGAAGATGACCACACAGTAGTGACTGGAACTACAGCATTGTCATAATTGGGGAAAGTTTTGAGTCCAAACGAGTTAAAAAAAGAAGTAGTAAAGAAAGAAAGGGAAAATCAGATCCATTAATCAAAAGTGGCATTCGAATTGTCCATTCTTCACAAAATATAAAATGTTTACGTTTATGGCAGATAAATACGAATAATCTTTCAACATATGTTCATTTTACAACTCTGTTTAACATGTAAAAAAAATGTATACTTATTGTAAAAACATACAAATATTAAATAAAAAAAATAAAAAAAAATGTATTTACAGAAGTAGCGAAATCTCTCAAGTCACTTTGGTGTAATGATTATTGTATATATTTTCTGTTTAAAATGACTATTAACGTAATTATTTTTAAATTAAAAAAAATGTTTTCCACAATGAGCTCTTCAATTTCGTGGTAGGTATTTAAAGTTTTATTGGAGAGCCAAAATAAAATTTTCAACAATAAATTTGAAAAAAAAATATAAGAAGCATTACAAAATTAATAAATTAGTGCAATTATCTAATTCAATTTTTCGGGGCGGAAATGGGTACCACCGCCCCTGGAACTATTTAACGCCTCTGCCATAGTCATCCCAAGTGGTTCGCTACGTTTGCTGACTTAGCAGAGGGTGCCTGGGTTCATGGGGTGAGGTTTATCTGGGCCTTGGCGGTGGATGATCTGGATACACTGAAACCCAGATTCCTACCTACCCCTCATTTCATAAGGGTTTCTCCTTCCCAGAACTTCCTGTCATTCCTTTTTTTTAAATGACCCTCCACACAGCATCCCTTAGAAAGTATTTTCCTCACGGCCTCCGTGCGGAGCTAATGCAAAAAATGATAATCATAATCTTGAAGAAGGCAACTTTTTGTTTACAGGGTAAACTTTTTTAATGCACCAAACCTAATCTAATATTTATTGCACCAAACCTAATCTATTATTTAAATTTGTTATTTTTTGTCAGTGTTCTGTTTTATCCTGTTACTCTAATAGGTACGTATCTAAATATATGTAAACTACTTTTTTATTATAAAATATTCTTGTATATATCTTTTTAGAGTAAATTTTGTCTCACCCACTGCCTATTATCTAGGGAAGGAATGCCAGCTCTTATCTCAACCGGATTGGCAGATATTTTGATATTGGCAGATATTTTGCAGGATTATTACATTTAAAATCTAGACCTGCTTGTGAATGCGGAAATTCATTGAGAGATCAAGGTGAAAAATGTTATGCAGTTTGGATAATTCTTGCACAATTGAAATATTAGCCTAAACAAAAATACACAAATAAAAAGATAGACGAAACAGCTTTACGAATAAATGAATTTCGAGATAAGGAAGACTGGAACGAGCAACATAACTATATACAAGATCATTGTTAGAACTGTACTGGCATATGGTTGTGAGGCGCTGACACTGACGGTAAAGATGGCTGAAATGCTAGATACTTTTGAAAGAAAAGTTCTGAGAAGAATATGTTGACCCGTGAAAGAGGGGGAACAGTGGCGCATCCGGCACAGCAAAGAACTGTACGATATATATCAGGCCCCTAACATCTCAGCCCACATGAGACTCTCGGGTTGAGATGGGCTGGACATGTACAGAGAATGCCGGATACACGCGTCCCAAAAAGAATTTTGACTGGACACCCAGGTGGAAAGAGATAAGTGGGAAGACCCAGACTGAGGTGGGAAGACGAGGTAAGAGGGGATGCAGCACAGCTTCTCCAGATAACAAACTGGAAGTCAGCCGCTGGAGGAGTCAGAACAGGAGGAGTTAGAGGCGAATGTTGCGGTAGGCCAAGGCTCGATATGGGCTGTAGCGCCAGCGGAGAGAGAGACAGGAGCGAGCACCTTTATAACTTTAATGAGATTAAATAATTTCATTTGATATGGCCTTTATCGATAACCAACACCTCTACCATAGGTCACTCCGCCACGTTTGCTGCCAGATGCGTGGCAGGCCGGATCGGAAGAGACTGGTTGAGGTAGACCTTTTGACCTCTACAACAGAACTCTCTTGGACATCGTCTTGCACTGCATTGGGAGGGATGGATTTATATGTCCGTCACCCCTAGGGGCACTGACCCCCAGATCCCTACCCACCCGTCATACTTTTTTCTTTCCGCGAACTTCATCTTATTCTTTTCCTCAAAAGACGATCCACACAGCATTCC
The DNA here is from genome assembly GCA_936435175.1 of Glyphotaelius pellucidus. Taxonomy (NCBI): domain Eukaryota; kingdom Metazoa; phylum Arthropoda; class Insecta; order Trichoptera; family Limnephilidae; genus Glyphotaelius; species Glyphotaelius pellucidus. The sequence continues at coordinate 32,172,295 of OW386547.1, forward strand.
CAAAGATGAAATAAGCTCTGAGGGAATTAAATTTCTCAGGGCCTTCATTTCAGGCATTTCGTGAAATTAAGTAATTTTAGATTTTCATGAATTTCAAGAATTTGCATGAAACAGCCAATTTTAATTGACTGAGCGGAGGCGCATCGACCGTTTGCATTTCCTCTCTCTGTAAATTTGTTTAAACATTCCGTTTCCTCTTCAAGATGGTGGCCGTTTTAAAGATTATTTTTGGAAAGTGAATTGGTCCTGTTTATTTGTACATTCTTATTCCCTTTTTTTGTAATTGCCCGAAGAAAGTATGGAAAAAACACGTTTAATTGGGATAGTGACGTTTCTTTGAACAAATTGTATACAAATGTTTTCAGAGGAAATTTTGGTTTTGATTTATTTTATACTAGCGTGTACCCGGCATTCGTTGCAGTCAAAATTCAAAATGCAAAATTCAAAAAGAAATAAAGTGTTTCTCTCCCCCACTCCCGCCTCTACCCCTTTACCTGCCTGTCAAAACAAAATAAACACATTGTTCAAGAAACTTGTAAATTTGTATGCAAATTTCATAACGCTAGAGCTCACTTTTATATATAGAAACCATTACAGTACGCACACATCAAATCGTAAAAGCTTTATCAGTTTCATCGGATGAATGGTTTAGGCATAAGGGACAAACTTTATGGCATAAGGGACAGACTAAGAAACGTTAATTTTTATATATTAAGCCGCGGAATTTCGAATTTCTACGGTTTTATAACTAATTTCTCGTGAACGCTTTAAGCGTTTTTGATAAAAAATAAAATAAATGTTAATTTTGAAGATATTATCTACACATTTGTCAAGCCGAATTGGTAATTATATGAAATTCCCTGGATAGAAAAAAATCGCTAAGTATGCTCCGAAAAATATTAAAAATACATTTTTTCTGTAATTTTACAATTTACGTGTACGAAAAAATTCACATTGTTTCTTTAAATGCCTTTTAAGACATTGCCCACGAGATTTTTGCTCTATTTTAAACGAGTCACATTTTCACATATTTCGCTTAAATATTATCGTTTTTAAAATTAGCGCGCTCCCTCTAACATTCGTATTTACTCATCTCCCCTTCTTCTTCTTTTTGAGCTCTTACTACCTTAAGATAAGAGAAAATTAGAGATATAATTATTTGGATGCGAGAGACCTACTAAGCTATGTCTATATAATTAATAAGTTTCAGATTGTTTGAATAAGACTGAAAAGGATGCTTTCATAAAGCTGTACAATGACAGTTGCTGATGATGATAATGATTGGAGCATCTTCAAGATATGAATGTACAACTTAGAATAAATCGGAAAAAGGTTTCTCGACGGTAAACAGGTCAGAGTCGTTTGGCTGTTACAATCTTATCGAAAATAGAATTCACTTAATTTGTGAGGAACAAAAAGTATTGCGGATTTTGTCTACACAAGTCATTGAAAAAAAACCTACTTTCGTGCCAATGAGGGCATCTCCATGCAAAGGAAATGGCTTCCACAAAAGCAGAATTGGTGCGCTTTGCACCTCGAACATTTGAATTTATTGTAAGTTATATATTTTTTACATTGGTTTCACACAGGAGGCTCTGAAAAAAATCCTCCGCGCCTATGTCATCTTTTTATTTTATTATTTATTAAGTTAGTTCATACTACGTTGGAATATAAATTAATATTCACAAGGTCACATTTAATTTTTATAAATTTGATCATTTTTACAAAAGCGTAACGTTCTTAAAAGTTCTTTTTATTTACATTCATTCTTCATACTCTCAGGCATTTCATCATACATCTTTAGTCCTCTATACATTAGACTTTGTTTTTTCATATGTGGGAATCTAACTCTACTTATATTTCTGGTTTCGTAATTATGTATATCTCTATTAAAAATAATTTCATCCTTAAAATATTTTGGAATTTGGTTTTTCATAACTTTACGCACAAAAGTCAACACATTAAATAGCAATCTCTTTTTTATTGGAATCCAATTTAGGTCCTCTCTCAGGATACATCTCATAGCTCTGTTCTGTATAACTTCTAACTTGTTCAGATTTCCTTCATTAGCCAAATATAACATCGTAGGGCAGTAATCTAAATGTGGAGCAACTTTAGTTTTATAAGTAAGTGTAGCGTTTCTATTTAATTTATTTGTTAGTATTCTAAGTAAATTTACTTTTTTTTAAACCTTCTTTGGTACATATTCAAAATTTGCTATGAAAGTTAGTTTATGTAATATTAAACCCAGGTATTTGATATAATTTACTTTTTCAACTTTTGCATAATTAATTGTCAAATTTAAAAAAAATTAAATTATGCGCTTTATTGCCTATTTCCATATTTCGTTGCCTTAATTCTGAATTGTCCAAACGACCATTTTATTTTTTATTCAATTTCCACTTTAAAATTAAAAATTAAGTGTGAAAAATGATAGTTAATCACTTAAATAAGAATTATTTAAACTAATGAGATCTTTACATTTACGGAATCATAATATTTCATTGAATAATGAAATTAAAGCATCTCCTCTTGTAAAATTTTCTAATGGTCATTTGGACAATTAGTATACGTAACCGCTGCCAATACCTAGACAAACTTCACCTCATGAAATGGGAACCCCTGCTAAATCACCAAATATAGCGAACCACTTAGGTTGACATATGGTAGGAGTGTTGATTATCCAGTAAATGGTTCCCGGGACGATCCACAGAATTGGCCGTGTTATTTCTTTCGCCTAATATTTTTATACACGATAAGTTTAATTAAGGTTTTTTTTCCTTCCTAGAACTTCCTTTCCCTCCTTTCCTTAAAAATACCCGCTACACAGCGTCCCCAAGGATTAAATAGGCCCTGGAAAACTAGTACAAAAAAATGAAAATGGTGGTACCGTAGCCAGAAATCCATTTTTAAGGGTAATTTTCTTATTTTTTGTGTTTAACATCAATAATTTCTCATTATTTAAAATCAGGATCGTTAAACTGCAATCACTGATTGCAGATTCCGATTAAATCCTACAGATTTACCGGCTTGGCATGCATGCTTGGGATTTGCTGCAATCTGCTTGATGAACGACATCTCCTGTAAGAAGTCATGTCTGGCAAACAGGTCCACGTCACCTCTGATACACGCAGAGCCGAACAACCTACACTCTATCGTGTTCTGGCTCATATGTTATTAAATAAGACATGTTCACGATGGCTCTGACCACAAATATGCAGAACGAGATTGACTGCCCTCTGACGTCGAGACCATTCATAAAAGCTAAAGGCGTAATTCTAATTACAAAAATATGCAGGATTATTTTTATAAGCTACGGCTTCGTAGGAGGAGACGATTAGAATCTGCACGAGCTATTCTGGATTAAGATTATCTCGGTAATTAATCATCATCATAAGAATTTTATTGGTCACTTTCTTGATTAGGGCGATAATTTATTTTTATATAAGTACATTTTTACGTTTGCTCCGCTTAGGAGGCCCTGAGGAAAAAATCCCTCAGGGACTCGTCTTCGTTAGGGGTGTTGTGTAGATTGTGTAGAACTATAGAGTGACTGTACAACTAAAAATGAACTCAACTCAACACTTCCTTTGAAAAGTCATTAAAAGTGATGAAAAAAATACATTAAAAAATGGTTAAATAGGTTACGTTATGGGCTACTTAAAAAAAATCATAGCTTTTAATGACATTTCAAGAAGGTGTTGAGTTGTGTTGATTCTGAGTTGTAATTGAGCCAAAGGGGGTGTAGGGGATCTTTTTAAATAAAGGAATGTGAGGAAGTTCTGGGAAGGAAAAAGGTATGAAGGGTGGGTAAGAATCTGGAGGTTAATGTGTTCAGGAGTGACGGATGAGTGAGTACATACCTCTCACTGCGATTCATCTCTAAATTCGACCCGCTACCTGTGTCATCGTTGGGGATGCTGTGTAGAGGGCTTTTTAATGAAAGGACGGAGAGGGAGTTCTTAAAAGGAAAATGGTATAAAAGGTAGGAATCTGGAAGTGACGGACGTATGAATCCTCCCTTCCATTGCGGTGCATCTCCCGATTCGGCCCGCCACAGCCAAGACCTAAACAAACCTCATGAACTCGGGCTAATTCACTAAATGTACGTTACATACATATTTCTAATCCAGAGCGGAAGATATTCTCTCTTTTGCCCTGGTGAAAGACATGTTGAAATTAATTCGCCAGGTACATCCCAATCCATCTCTCTCCCATCACCTTTCCTTCTCCACCACCTTAGACACATAACATACCCCAATTAGGGATGCAATAGTTTTACTGACTCCAGAGGGTTGCGAGCAGTTGGGGCAGTTGGTACAGGATGTCTGCATTATTTTTGTCTGATTTTTTTTTGTTAAGTTAGGAATGATAGCTTTCATAGCTTTAAAAGACTTCTCAAGGAGGTGTTGAATTGACATTACTCTCAGTTGGCATGAAACCGCCAAAATCATATATGCCAAAAGTGAAAACCATGTTTCAGGGAAAAACAACGTTTTTCTTAGCTTTTTTATTGAGAATACACATAAGAAAATAACGGTACCTAAAAAGCAATTCATCATTTTACTGCCCTTTTTTCAATAAAAAACGCACTCCCACTTTAACCCATCCCGAGAAACCCCTCCCCCCTCAAGCTTTCCCCTCCTCCTCACGCGTTCACCTTGCACCTTTCCAGTCACCCCCCCTGTCCCCCACCTTTCATTCCCCTCCCCCTCCCGCCTTCCCTCCCTGCCGCTAAACTACATTAATTACACACATTAACTACTCGCGCACGACCAATTAGAATTTTTCATACAAATTTCATAACGCCAGAGCTCACCTCTATATAAATATATATATATAGAAAATATAATATATATATATTGAAAACTTTGAGGGAGTGGGCACAACTTACCAAAGTATCATCGCAATCGGATGTATAGTATAGGAAAAATTTCATAACGCCAGAGCTCACTATTATATACAGAACCCATCGCGGGAGTGCGCACATCAAGTTCTCAAGGTTTCATCATTTTTTGACGTTAGGAAGATGTTTTGTTGGAATATGTTTTGTCCGTAGGATATTTTGTCGGAGGATATTTTGTAGGGGATATTTTGTCACGGGATAAAAACTTCCATTACCAAACGTCACACCTCAACGTCACTTTGACACACCTTCTTTATCGTGGGGTTGGAAAGTTGAGAGATGCACAGATGATTTGAGAATTGTATGAATGGTACTAGTGCAGAGCCACTGAGTTGGGAATAAACGTGCGAAAACATCACGAGCGTAACATTGATATTACAAAATAATCAAGCTAATTGAGTCTAAAGTTATAGTAAATGAAATGTCATAATTTTTAACGGTAGGAAAACTTCATATGATACCCGTCTCGTCACGCCGTGAAAAATATTTGAAATGACAGGATGTAGAATTATTTATGGTGGGTTATCTGAAGAAATCAAATTTGATCAAAGGCTAAGAAAAATGTTGTTTTTTATTTAGGTCAATCAGTCACAGACTACATTTCGTTGATGCCCATCGTGGTAGACCCAGATGGTGCTGGTTAAAAACATGACAGAGAGTAAATAAAAGCGGTTTAATTGTCAATTTTTAAATACTTTCATTTTTTTTACATGAATACCGCACAAGAGTCAACCAACCAACAAATACCAACTGCTCCCGTCTGGAGCCAGTGAGACTATGACATTCCCAACCGGGGTATGTTGTGAGGCTGAAGGTAGTGGGGAGTGGAAGGAGATGGGGAAGAGGAAGGTGGGATGTACCTGGCTATTCAGATCTGGTCACCAAACACGGCTAAAGCCATTTCAAGCAACGTTTCAATTCTGAATGGTGGTCTTACACCAGGGCGATACTGAAAGTATCTTCCACTCTGGAATGTGCCGCAAATATACTATATATTATTTTCAATGAATAAATTGTATCGGGGTTAATAATTTCACAATTTAATAAAAGTAACTCTCATAAATATCGGTCATTATCAAACAGTTAAATAAACGCAAAATAATAAAATTTTAAAATAACAATTATAAATGGAGGAGAAAAAATTACAATTTTTTTTTTTTTTACATGTACTCCACACAGGAGGCCCTGAGGAAAATAATTTCCCTCAGGGCCTACGTCATCTTTGAGGATGCTGTGTGGAGGGTTTTTAAGGAAAGGAAGGGGAGGAGCGTTCTGGGAAGGAAAAGGGTTTAAGGGGTGGGTAGGAATCTGGGGTTCAGTGTGTCCTGGTCTTCCGCCTCCACGACCTAGACAAATCTCATCCCATGAACCCGGGCACCCGTGCTAAATCACCAAACGTAGCGAACCACTTGAATAGTTTGAATATCTAGCATAACTCCTTGTATTTCAATTCCTTTGGTATATATATATATATATAAAGACGTTCATTCAAAGATATTCAAATACAAGAGATATGCTATGGTGTCCGCCCGACTGTCGGCGTGATTACTTCCTAATGGGAATAGTTTGAATACGGAAAGTAGTTGATTTTTTGAAGGTGAGCAGTAGTATTGGTTAACAATATAATTTGAATACGGAAAGAATCCGTTCATTTAGTTGAATCTTTGAAGGTGTACAGTAGTATTGTAAACAATATCGGTGACACCAGGAAACGTGACCCCACCCAGTAAAAACTGCGGATAGCGCATCTCTTATATTCCAATATCTTTGCTTTCACCGTTTCTAAGTCTGTTAGATACTAATAGTATAGAAATAGATACAAATAAAAGTGCATGGTAACAATTGCCTAGTGAAATAAAAGCGGAAAACATTTTTCTTCTGAATTTCCCAATACTTGTTATAAACAAAACAAATCTGCCAGCAATTTACAGAGTAAAAATAATCAAAGCCGACGTGTGGATAAATATTGATATTTTGTTTACTCTGGATAAGTGTTACTGGTACATGATTTTTCTTACAGGTCATCATTACGGCAATGATTTGAGGTAAGTATCAATAATCATTTGGTTAATGATAAATTTACCGCTAGACAAAATATACAGGTGTAGCGGTAGGGAGTGTGGCGAACCCATCGTTCAGGGAGTGGAAACACAAACCTGCAATAGCCATCCCAAGCCAAGGTGTGAGCTACCGTGATCAGGCTGAATGTCCTGGGGAACAGTGTCACGAACGGTGCCTCCGAGAAACAAGGTCGCATCTCGGAGTCTTTAAACCTCACTCCAACATTCGGGGCTCTGCTGGAGTGGACCTTCTATTTCCCTGGTCCCTGTTGGACAAAAAAAAATTGAACATTCGATAGCTAGGGGTCTTTTGGGAATCTAGGAGTGCTGAGGCTACCTCTGTGGACTTCCTTCCTGGGCCCTGTAGGAGGAACCAAGAGGAGAGGAGAGCTGAGGCCACCCCTATGAACTCTCCCTTGTGTGGCCTTCAGGGAACCAAGAGGAAGGGCACTCTTCCGGCGCGGGGCCTTTGGGGAATCAAGGAGGAGTGAAGTGGAGAGATGATGTCCTCTTCCCATGTGGGGCCTTCAGGTAACCATGTAGGAGTGAAGAGGAGAAATGAGGCCATCTTTGTGAACTCTTCTTTTGTGGGGCCTTTAAGGAACCAAGGAGGAGCGAAGAGGAGAGATGAAGTCCTCTTCCCTCCTGGGGCCCTCGGAAAGCCAACGTGGAGTGGACTTTTCCGTTGCGGGGCCTTTAAGGAACCAAAGGGAAGCGCACTCTCCGCCGTGGAGCCTTCACGGAACTAAGGAGTGGAGAGGAGAGATGAAGCCTTCTTCCTTCGTGAGGCCTTCAGGGGACCAAGGAGGAGTGAAGAGGAGAAATGAGACCTGGGAAGACACATTGTGGAACCAGAAGATATAGCTTCATTTTCAATAACAATTCATCTTAATTTTTCTTAACGCATATTTTTATTGGCTGCCATCTTTTATGTAGATAATATGGGCGGTTCTTAGTCGAAGTATGGTACAGTTAAAGGTGACCGAATTTGATATCGACACCTTAGCTCAGTGGTCAAGAGCACCCGCCCGGAAAGTAGAGAGGTCTTGGGTTCGAGTCCCAGAGGTGCAAATATCTTTTTCTGATTTTTCTGTTTCCAGATTTTCGATTGAGTTTCGCTCATAGTGTCTTCATTTAATTAAATATTACAATTTGAGGTTTTACTCATAAAAGTTAAAAATAAAAAATAATAATAATCTTTAATCGTTGGGGATGCTGTGTGGTGGGTCTTTTTGAGAAAGGAAGGGGTGAACCTGGGTCTTGAAGAGACCCATTTCATAGGAGGGAGCAAACTCAGAAGCCAGCAAATCATTACGTAGCAGAGCTGTTGAACTCAAAATGAAATATTGAATTAAATGAAAACAATATTAGCGATACTCAATCGAAAATCTGAAAACAAAAAAATCAGAAAAATATATTGGCACCTCTGGGACTCGAACTCGGGACCTTCGGCTTTCCGGGCCACTGCGCTAACCACTACGCCAAGGTGTCCCTTGGGTTCGAGTCCCAGAGATACCAATATTCTTTTATGTTTCCAGATTTTTCAATTGAGTTTCGCTAATATTGTCTTCATTTAATTAAATACAAAATAAATGATTTTACTTTCTTATCTAAAATATTAAAGTCCAAATTGGACAGTTCCGAACTCCTGCAACTTGCTCATTCCCCGATACTGTTCCTTTCACAAATTGACTCTTCTCACTTGACAAACTGCCGACCCCTGGCATAGGCCTTAAAGGATTTTTTTTCCTCCGGGCCTCCTGTGTGGAGGTAATGTAAAAAATATGGATTCTTTTATTATAATTAATTGAATGAAATCAATAACGTGGCATAAAACAAACAAAACTTCCTGCATGAACATTTGGACAACATACATAAAATTAAACCAACAAACTTCTGTCATAAAACTATAAACTACAGTTCAATCTGTTTTATTGCTTTCATCGTGATTATATAGAGAGACGTACCTGCCTTCATCGTGAAATTGGTCCATAGACACCAGTCTATCATCTCTGGCATAGATTTACGAGCACGTTGATTGATACACTCAGATTATGTACGTAATAATGTATTCGAATTTCTGGTCTCAACCACCTGTGCGGTGTCTTTCAGTGCGAGGTTTGATGTTTTTATTGGCAGGTATGAGAGATCCTAAAACTTACTTTTACGTATGGAAAATGAGCGAACTTGGCATGTTTTAGTGGATAACTTGTCAAAATGTTATGACAAGAACATATTTCAATAATTTTTTAATTAACTCTGTCTTTATTATTATTTTTTTTTTACATTAACCCCACATAGGAAGGAAAGAAAGGAGGTTTTGGGAAGGAAAAAAAAGGAAGGAGGGTTGGGTTGGAATTTAGGGGTCAGTGTGTCCAGGTGAGACGGACGTATGAATCAATTCCTCTCGCTGTGGTGCAAGAAAGAATCCATCCTTTCAACCACGGTGCATGTGATGATGCGTCGAGGGATTCTGGTCGGAGAGGTCAAAAGACCTCCCCAGCCATTCTCTCTCGATCCGGCCCGCCACGCAGCAGATGGGCAGACAGATCGGCCGCCAAGACCTTAACAAACTTCACCCCATGAACCCGGGTACCCCTGCTAAGTTACCAAACGTAGCGAACCACTTGTGGAGTGACCTATGGCAGAGGTGTTGGTTATCCAATAAATGGTTCCCGAGGTGACGGTACCCCCTAAATGATGTTGTTTTCCAATTTCCAAAATAAGAGTTTATATCATGAAATTTGTTTTAAGTACTTTAAATACAAAAAAATATTTTTAAAAGAAAATAAACCATTTTTCCCTTTTCGTTTTTCCCGTCCTACAATGTGAGCCCCTTCAAGATCAATGTTCATTCCTTCCTCTCCTCAAAAAACCCTCCAAACAGCATCCCCGTAGATCACATTGGTAGATCATAGGTAAATAATTTTCCTCAGGGCCCCCCCGCGTGTGGATAAAAATGCGTGCGAAATGAATATTTGAGAAACCGACTAATAAACTAAAATATTGATGCGTTTTGAAGCTCTTTGCTTTTTGTTCACAGGTAAATTCATATTACTTTGCTGCTGTAAGTTTGATACAAGTTATACCTAAGACAATAGTGCAGAGAGATAGATTGTTTGGTTTTGTGTGAAACCGGGTCGTAAAGCGCCGGAACCTGTGAAAGTGTGGCTCGCTTCACGCCCTCTCGGGTGTCGCAATCGCAGATGTCCGCCTAAAAAGGGAGCTACGATCCTAGGCCGCCCATTGGCCCGCCCAACCCCCCCTCTCGCAGCGCGGATCACGTTCCCGAGTATATAAATGTACCCCGAGTGAGCGCGCCGATCAGAACGGCTTTCGAACGTAAGTAGTCGACGTGCCGCTAATACCTCCATCATACTATCATACCGTCGCGAGTGACCGAGGATAACCGTGTGTACAAGTGCCCCAGGATATCCGCGCCCCTATTACACCGGTGATAAGGCCTAACAGCTTCCCTGCTGGGCAGGTGTCAAGTGCCCCGTGCAGCACCCTCGCGCCCCGGTGTAATAGGCCCGCGTGGATGTGCCGGGTGACAGTGTGTGCATTTTAACCCCCGTTTCCACCTCGTCCGATTAACCCATCGTTCTCAACAGTTCACCTTATCATTAAGTTTGTCGTATACTACTGGTTATTGGTGCAATCATCTTGCTGACGTGCCACGGTCTAGGAATCTAGGAAGCGGTCTGGTGTTTGTTTATCCCCTGTACACAACGCACTATCACACAACAACACTTTACTCACCTGTGCATTCAGTTATCATGTGTTTGAGATCAAGTTAAAACCACCTTAAAGTACAGACACTTTAAGTTGGACAAAAAGTTTCAAAAGTGATTAAAACAGCTTTTCAACAACACAATACATCGGTTATCAGTTTCTTATCTTAAAAAAGTGGATCTTTTAAAAATATGCATTCAGGTGGTGTTTTGGATAAATGGATTAACGTCAGAGACTCGCATATTTTAGATAACACCTTATCAAAGTAGCAATGACCATGATGGTTCATTGAGGTTTGGTCAAGATGATCAATCCAAATCACGACTTGACAACCCCTGGGGGTGTTTTAGTATTGATAACGATTCTCAAATCAAAATATTGAATTAAATTGGAAACTAAATCAGATTCCATAGAAGTTGTACAAATTAAAACAATTCTTATTTCAAATCATAAATTAAATTGGAATAATTCGTAACCCGTATCTGGTTCCATAGAAGTCATTCAACTCGAAACAATTGTCAAATCAAAAATAGAATTCAATTGGGACCTAAACTGATTCCATGAGAAGTCATACAAAATATAACAATTCTTATTTCAAATCTGAAATTAAATTGGAATAATCTTCAACCTTTATTTGGTTCCACAGAATAATCATCCAACTCAATACAATTTTTTTGATTCTAACGGAATTGTTCTATTGGTTATTCTGATTCCATAGAAGTTACACAATCAGATTCAAACAGCACCGTTTCCTGAGAGACCTTGATGGGCCACTGGTCATTGGCGAGTTCCCGGTTGTTCGGACTAGGCGCTTATGGGTAGATAATAAGCCCAGCAGAGCTATAGCTGGCGTAGTCCAGAAATAGTCCGCCAAGCTTACTGGAAATAAACTGGGGCGAGGCGGAATATTGCCGGATTCCTTAATCTGCCTGCTTACGTCAAAGGAATGAGCAAATAACGAAAAATAAGAAAATTGCACTGCCACTCAAAATTCTAATTCAAGATCGCATAATAAAATCACACACTATAAAGGGTGAAATTTAACAACTCTTTCTAGATTTAAATACGAGAAATTGATTTTCCAGAGTTGATTTTAACAGTTTTCCAATAGAAAATGCCATCCGCCATTTTGTTTCTTGAACATAAAGTTGGAAAATAATTAAAACAAATAGATTCATTTCATTGTTTTTAAGTACGGAAATATGTAAAAGCATGTTTGATGAGTGAAATAATTGATACATATTCTATTATGGACATCTCTTCAAAGGTCATAGACTTTTTTGAAATGTCTTAATTAAACCGTACCTATTTCTTCTAATTTAGTGCTAGATTATAGCCTTTTTGTATGTCAATTCGTTCAAATTTAGCGGTACGTTATAAATATTCATTGTAATTTTTCCAAATTCAGCACAAGATTAAAGACAATACTTTTGATTTGTCCAAATTTGGTGCTGTGTGAGTCGGAAACATTTCGTGTCGAAAATGACGCTATCATACAAATGACACAATACGGCGGATTGTTTTAGATTCGCGCGAAGCAGGTAAAGCGGGTTTAGCTTGTAAAGCGGGTAAAGCTGGTAAAACGGCCGTTGCCCAATTCTGAAGCTTTCCTCGTAGAAGAATCCGTTGGCGGATAAGGTTTCCATCCGCGACTTGGCAGGCTTCCCGCGGCGCTCCGAGCTGGGACCGAAATAGGTCCAGCTCCGCCATGCGCCGAGCTCTATAGCCATTCGCCATTGTCGTAGTGAACCAACAGGCGCGCGGTGTTTCCTCAAGTCTGTATCTACCTCGGACCACTATTCTTCTCTATCGACTTGTGCTTTTCTTCTAACTGTGTTTTATCTGTGATCGGGATCTTGTAGTGTCTACCAACATTTCGCCGCTTTTTAACTGGTGGTTGCTGCTTCTAAAGTACATCGTTTATCAAAGTGTAGTTTTTAAAAACTTACCCCTGTGTTCGCGAAGGGTTGCAGCGCAATAATTCTATTGAATTACGCCTCATTCTAGCCATTCTTATTGTTTCCTACCAATTCAATTGACTTCTTCAATGTTCATCTCTTAGTATCTGAATACAATACGAGAAACTTAGATGATAGTTTCTTAATGTAAAATCAAATCGAAAGTTTATCGTTGTGCAAGTTAAATTAAATACTCAATTGTGACGTAACAATCAAAAGTTCCTCAAAGCATGATGCATGCAATTCCAATTCAAGTTGAAGAAGAATATTATTTCGGTTTCCGAGTGACTTATTTAGTGTTCAATGCACATTGACGCATTCTCTGTAGCTTAGCAACGGGATCAAGTGCTTTGCGATAATAATTTTTAGAGTTAATATTCGCGTTCATGCATCGATATCATTCACCCGATCCAACTAACAAAATGAAATACAAATTATATTCATAAAAAGATAAAAACTTCAAACTACTACAAATAATAAGCTTTAAACAAATTTTTCAAGTTTGAAATATTTGGTAGCTGTTTAGTGAAATGAAGCTTTTAACTTTTTTTTAAACTCGTTTAAGGTCCGCATTAGGAAAGAGACACCAGTTGTGATCTAATACCATCGACATAATTGGTTTTGTTTCCGAAATAAACACCTTACACAAGTTCATTTTTGAAATCGTGCAAGCCTATTGATAGCCGAAGCTTTCTACGGGTTCAGCACGAATTTAAAATAGTATTAAAACATACAATGCCTGTTATATCTTAAGAAAGAGAAATCAACATTGTGATTACGGATACTTCGTTAACCATCGTTTAAAAATGTTTGAAATTGCACAAGTTTGAAAACTATATTTTTTCTAATTGATGCCGTATAGCTGTTTTCTTAATTGGGAGCTTCAAAAGGGTATTATAAAAAAGATATCTTTTATCTTAGTGATCGTTTTAGAAAGTGGGAAAGGTTGCAACGATTGCGTTGTTTTACCAATGTTATCGTACGCGCACTTTTTGTTCATTGGCACGAAGGGGGAATAAGTTTCCAAAATCGCACTTGTTGATTGATTTAAATGTGGAAATGTGGCATTATTTGAATGTGTTGTATTATTTTGTTCTCAGGAAGGCTCCAGGGCTGTTTCTCGTGTCTCAATAGCTCCGTACTTTCGTCCGTCCCAACATGCCGAAGGTCGTCAAACAGGAGGGTGATGATCCCGACCCAGCGCCCTACCTGTTCGTCACACTCGAACAGAAGCGCATCGACCAGAGCAAGCCTTACGATGGCAAGAAGGCCTGCTGGGTGCCCGACGAGAAGGAGGGCTATCTCCAGGGAGAGATCAAGGCCACCAAGGGAGAGCTGGTCACCGTCGGCCTTCCCGGAGGCGAGGTAACGACAAATCCGATTATTCAACAAATCAAACAATGCGGCATAGAATAGTTATGTAGTAAAAGCCAGTAAATCAACCATTCCAAATGTTAAATAGTCTCTTATAAAGTCTTTTTTTGGTCTAGCCAAGCTAGAGTCATGAAAAATGAATGATTTCAAAACCGACAAGTGCCACAATTCCTAAACTAACTTGAAGTACAATTATATTTCCCGGTCAAATACAGCTTAATAGCTTTTATAAACATTTAAAAAAATTATCACTTCATGGATACGAGATAGCTAGTGCGATTTAAAAACAACCTTCTCAAAGGTTAAAATAAAAAACGCAAGTCCTGCATCAATTTAGCTGGGCAAAAATAGCTTCTTAGAAAGATTAATATAATATCTTAGCTAGAAAAAAGATGAATTAGTATCTCCCGCTAAAGAAATGTTAATTTTAACATGTCATCTTTAAAGGTTAAAAGAAGTAGACAATTTTGGACAAAACTTCCGGCTAGCCCGAGAAGATATGGTCATAAAAATATACATTTATACAGTATACATTTTTATCGGCATAGCTCCCCAAAGCATTCAATGGAAATATCAATAGAAATTTTCAAAATATTATGGACTCTTTTTATTAAACCAAATAAATGTTCCTTTTATGCACTTTATCAAGGATGAAAGATAAGAATGGATAGTTTTGCTACAATAATTCTTGTATAATAGATACTCTAATCAGATAATCAAAGAAATACAAAATAAAATCGGCAAACTTAGTGTCATGATTGCATAATTCAATAAACACTTATTAGAAAATGATTTTTTAGATTAGATTTGATTTTCTTCAATAAAAAAATATTGTATGAATATTTGCTAGTGATGGTGGGGAATTGAAACCCCGACCACATTGACAATACTAGATGTTTGGAATTAAAATTACAAAAATGTTGGTACAACATTCACTTATACGAAACATGCACAATTACGGTAGGTAAGTGAATAGCTAATTATTCGATTATCCATCTTGATAGAATTATTAATTGAATCAAACGAATGGAAATACCTTGGAAAGTATTAATGAATGAATATAATCATGTTCCTATGTATGAGCAGGAAAAGGTCTTCAAGAAGGACCTTGTGGGTCAAGTGAATCCTCCAAAATTCGAAAAAGTCCAAGACATGGCCGACCTGACTTACCTAAACGAAGCCGCAGTCCTGCACAATCTCAAGCAGCGCTATTACAGCAAACTGATCTATGTAAGTTTCACTCCAATGAGATGCTATAATGAGCCTTTACTGTTTCTCATACCCTCAGACCAAGGATTTCAAGAAAGATCTCGTCGCCCAAGTCAACCCCCCCAAGTACGAGAAATGCGAGGATATGTCCAACTTGACATACCTGAACGATGCCTCCGTATTGCATAACTTGAAGCAGAGATACTACCATAAGCTCATCTACGTAAGTTCGCGCCCGCCGCAGCGCCACGCCTGCCTGCAGCTTGATGTTGCCCTGTGATTGCCTTCAAAGACCTTCTCTCATGCATGCCTGAACCTCCCTTAAGCAAACCATTCCTACCAACACCACCAGAGTTTCAACTCCTACCAAATATTGTTCCTTTGACGACCAATTAATTTCCGCATGTTATTTGGAATGCATTTCATTCTCGAAACTTCCATTTGAATCATTTTTACCTGCGTCATGCAGCTGTATAAAAAACAACATATTTTAACGTAAAGATCACATCATCACATGACTAAAACTGACGTAACTTTAGGGAGACAGATTTAAAATTAGCTAAATTCACGCTCCAAGCCAAGAGCTTTTTCGACTCATCTCTTTTAAAAATAATTTTTTAAACCATCACACCAATCGAATGAACGTAATAAATCTATTGCGATCATCGACTCGGTCAAAAATACACTTAAGATTGGCTGTGTACGATACTGAAGTCTATTCTTACTTTTGTTTTGTAATGAAAATAAACGAGACACTCACATTTGCAATGTTGGCATTATGTCAGATGGCGCATTCCGTTTCATTAAGGAATGATATAACATATCTCGTAGTAGCTTTATCAAAAGATCTGAATCATCTAATGAACCCACCTTATTTTATAAGTATTTAACTTTTTTTACAAAGTAAGTTTAACACGACTATATTTATCTTATTCCGTTTTTTACGGTATATATCATTTCCAATTATCCTCATTAATCTAACAAACCTGCTTCTCTCCTAAACTACCAAAGCTTTTGACCGCTGCAAGCCACTAACAGCGGATTTTGGTCTTCAGGACTTCTACATCGCCCCATGGACAGGCGCTGAGTTCCCGTTTTATGGTGTTTTTTATCAACTGCAAATTTCAACCAATGCTCTCATGACCTCCTAGTATTTTATTCACAAAATATAAGGTATCGAGGTTTTGTTTTTCATGTTTGAGCATTGGTTAATGCTTTGTTTTCATATTTTCAGGACAGAGCGGGAAAGTACAATATACGATACCCCCGTTTTTCATGATTTTTTTGTATTCTTTACTGTCTCAGCTTGTTAGTCTTAGAAATGGCTAATTTTTCATTCGACTGAAGAAGCGCTGACCGCTGATTTCAGACAAGAGTAATTTTAATATTACTTTATGAGATAAAAATCTACCCTTTTACACCTTTAAAACGTTTATTTTTCTTCAAAAAAAGGTGGAATTGTTATTGGGGTAGATTTTTTCTCTGTGCTTCTTCAATGTTAGAAATTTATAGTATGTTTTACAAATTACTGCGTGGGTGGACAATACATTATTCATCATTTAAAAAAAAACAATTTTCGCAATTGCAAGTCTGCCAAGTTTAAAACTACCTACATAAAAAAAATCTGTTATGTCTTCAAAATTAATTAAGCCTTGGTATCATGAAAATCATCATGAGCTGTGGAGCTTTGAAATATCTACCAAGCTGTCAAATAATAAGCAAGACATCACCTTTTGCATATTTATGATTATTTAAAATTAATCTTATAATTTTGAGTCTCGAATCAAAAATATTGCATAAAAAAATCACCTTAATCTATTCAGTTAAAATGCTCGTTGAGAGTATTAATAGCTTTTTGGGAAGAAAAGCTTATTAAAATCAGTCGGCAAAAGCTGGAATCGCAAAATGAAAATGTATTGTCACCCCTGCCATCGTACCCCGAGACCCCTGACTGACTTGCTTGTTTGTCCTACGCCATGTAGACCTACTCAGGCCTCTTCTGCGTGGCCATCAACCCCTACAAGAGGTTCCCCGTGTACACCCTGCGTTGCGCCAAGCTGTACCGAGGCAAGAGGCGTTCGGAGGTGCCCCCCCACATCTTCGCCATCTCTGACGGAGCATACGTCAACATGCTCACCAACCACGAGAACCAGTCTATGTTGATTACGTAAGTATCAAAATGTCAGGTCATCTGTTGTTGTACCTACTACGGCTGATGGCTTATTTGTATGCCCGTACTTTCTGTAATGTTACGTTGCATCTCAAAAGAAAAAGACGATGAAGTAAAATCCAAATTTGACAAAATGTTGTCGCAATTTGTCTTTAGTTCAAAAGTAAGACAACAATCTTTTAAAGTTATTTAAATCTTTCCTTAGCAGAACATATTATATGTATTCTAATACCTTCAACATAGTTCCATACTTCGTATTTCTAGTCATTTTTATCATTTTTAAAATTTCTGACCCACGTCGTTTTTTACACTATTTAATCCATTCTTCTACCCTCGGTATTTTCTGTAATAATTAGAACTTACGCGATTCCTAATCGTGTAGTTTTTTTCGTTGATTGGCCCTACGTGCTTGTCACCCATAGTTTTCTTTCACGATTATTTACCCCGTAAGTAATCCGGTCACTTAATCTGTGTTTCTTTCCTGTATAATTCTTGCACATTTACTTAATCCACCATTCTTTACCCCATAATTTTCATACTTTTCACCATTCTTTACCCCATAATTTTCATACTGTTACTTAGTCAACGATTCTTTATCCCATGATTTTCATAGAATTACTTAGTCCACGATTCTTTACCCCATCAATTGCATACATTTACTTAGTCCACGACTCTTTATCCCTTAATTTTCACACTGTTACTTGGTCCACGTTTCTGCTCCCCGTAACTGTGTCTCCGTATTGTTATATTGCTAGAGACCGTTATCCGTTGTCTATCACGTTACGTGTATTTATGTTTTGTTCTTTGTTCCATGTTTCTAATCACAAAATGTATTTGTTAACCAACAGCGGAGAGTCTGGTGCTGGTAAGACTGAGAACACGAAGAAGGTAATTGCGTACTTCGCCACCGTCGGTGCTTCCGGAAAGAAGGAAGAATCCACCAAGAAGGGAACACTCGAAGATCAAGTCGTCCAAACTAACCCTGTGCTTGAAGCGTTCGGTAACGCCAAGACCGTGCGTAACGACAACTCTTCTCGTTTCGTAAGTATTTCAAACCTTACTACATATTTAGAACTTTAGCTTCCAATGAAACAATAACTTCTTGACTATGAACTCTTAGATATCAATTGTGTATGGCATTTTTTTTGCTTTTGCACTTGTGTTAGTTTAACTGGCCCAGTTCTAAAATAACAATAATGCTTTGTGATATCATTCAGGTATTTCATAGGCTCTTAGATCTTGACACATTCGTAACTTGTACTTGCAGCATCTAATGAACATATTTCCTTCTTCTTCAGGGTAAATTCATCCGTATCCACTTCGGTCCCTCCGGAAAGTTGGCCGGAGCTGATATTGAAACATGTAAGTAAATATTTTCCAACACTAAGGATAAACCATTGATTCTGGAAGTAATTTTTATATTTTTGTGAAAGTTGATTCATCTTGAACTTCGAAACTTTATTCAAATTCAATCAGTCTTGAGTCAATACTGGAAATATCAATATATATATTATTTAGCTACTCATCAATCTTTCACTGATACTTTTTTATAAATTTGTTTCTATTTCACTTGGTAGCATTATATTTTATTCCAATTGGACTAAATCAGATATTATTTATTATCAGTTTTTCAAGATATCGAAATTAAAACTTTAGAAACAGTAAACGTAACTTAACCCAGATAAGCGATTTCATCTGTGATGTCTGATGTACTAATGATATGGTATATTCTTCCAGACCTGCTTGAGAAAGCTCGTGTCATCTCCCAGCAAGCTCTTGAGCGTTCTTACCACATCTTCTACCAGATGATGTCCGGCGCCGTTGAGGGATTGAAAGGTATGAATAATTTTAGATGGGCCATTGGCTAAAATAAATTAAGAAATGAAACTCTAAGAAAACAACCGATACTTGGTGTCAAAAAAAACTAACCGTTTTTTACAAGCCAAGTATTGCAATGATAAAATCATTCGATGATTGTATTTCATAAAAGAAATACTTGACTCATATCTGTTTTACTGAACAGTGATATTAATTGAACTTCTTCAATTGAAGATGATTAAATTCAAATTGAAAACTATCATTTAATATTTATATTGCATAATTTCATATTTTTGTTTCATCATTATGTCTCATCTATGTTAATCAATGATATAAATAAAGATTCTGATTTATTTAACATGAAAATAAAGCACTGATGTTTGGTTTATCAAACATTGAAGAGTTGTTCATGGAATCAGTCAAAATCTTTTAAAACTAGAAAAAACGGTTGTGGTGACATATTTTTTCTTGGTGAGAAGTCGATTGATGCAGGCTGGGTTATAACTCTTTTTCGTGATGTCTCTAGAAATTTGCATGTTGAGCAACGACATACACGACTATTACTTCGTGTCCCAGGGAAAGACCACAATTCCCAGCATGGATGACGGAGAAGAGTGTAATTTGACTGATGTAAGTTAGCAGAACGAGAAGCAGAACAGCAGATGTTACAAATATTGGGCAGAATTACTGGTCCCAACAGCTTACACTTTTCAGTAGAATTCTTAGCTAATTACCCGACACACACACAAAACACAACACACAACCAAAACATTGAAATGTTTTGGGAATATTATTGGGCAAACATACAACACCCAATGGATTGAAATTATTTTTTACTATGTAGACAGACACTACCAGGACTTGGTAGTGCGTATGTAGCATTCTTGAGATTGTTTTGAGGACTTACTTTAGTCGGTGAACCAGACCTTAGACAGTTTTGGTGTCAGGAACCTAGCTCCTAGTTGTGTAGTTTTTAGCTGGTTTGTTCTTCATTTTGATTATGAATCGATACTTTATCATGATCATTCATTTCATTCCTTCATCTCACCCTATGTTTTCTGTCAAAAAATGAGGAATTAAAATTTATAATTCATGAGACGAAAGCAATCAGATAAAAAAGTTTATTAAAGCTTTGAACAATTCATTTCAAATTTCGTAATTTCTAGATTTCAATGCCTTTTTTTTAATTATCAATTCGGGATTGTTGGCAAGAAGTAAAATGATCAACGGATTTTTTTCGTACCTCAAGGATGGGTTGATTCACAAAATTTTAACAATTCATTAAATTTCAATGTTTCTTTTCGAATTCTGTTATTATATCACTATTTGTCAGTTGTTTCACAGAAATGAAATAATAACAGAACTTTAATAGAACTTTCACAGGACGTGAAAATTAACTTGAAAATTTAATAAATTGTTCAAATTTTGTGAAACAAACCTTCCTGTGTTTTTTTTGTGAAAAAGTTAATGAAAATGTTTTTGATTGATTATGATATTCCAAAATTTAAAATGACTTTCTCCACAATTCATAAAATAATCATCATTTATTTATCACCCTTATTTATTTATCATCAGAATGTACATTTCTAGAAAAGAAACTCAATCTGTGATTTTTTTTGATAATCTGTAGAAATTTGCCTATTATCAAACGATATCTACGACTACCACATCGTGTCGCAGGGAAAAACTACCATTCCTAGTGTCGATGATCATGAGGAAATGGGAATTACTGATGTAAGTGCGGAATTGCAAACTCACCGCACTCTTACTCACTTTAGTGTGACCCGCTTCTTGTTTGACATCCCAACCCATCCCAACATTCCACCTTTTACCAAATTGTATTCAACTATCATATTGGTAAGACATCAGTTAACTCAACTGACTAAAGCAATTCTTATGACTGTTGCTGTAACATTGTGTAGAACTTGTGCTGTTATCCAACGATATCTACGACTACCACATCGTATCCCAAGGGAAAACTACGATCCCTAGCGTTGACGACCACGAGGAAATGGGAATTACTGATGTAAGAGTGGGACTTGTACTTAATTGCTTAAGTGCTTAACACTCAAAATACCATTGAGTGATCTGCTTACATAGAAATTGCTTCTTTTCTTAGCCATCGGCGCTGCTTGATTTAATTTGACAAACCAAAAAAAAAAAAAAAAACATTTTTACACACAATATTCAATCCAAATATATTATCTTTCTCTAAATTAAAAAAAGCTTGATTTTATTTCACATCTTTAAAATTTAAACAGCCCGATGAAATCATGTTTGATGACATTTGATGATTTAATCTTGCGTAGAACTCGTGATGTTGTCCAACAACATACACGACTACCACATCGTGGCTCAGGGAAAAACCACAATTCCCAGCGTTGATGACAACGAGGAAATGTTGGTCACCGACGTAAGTGCGGAACCATATGACTTTCCGTACCTGTGTTCTAACCTTCCACTTCCGCATAACATTGTTACTCCATTCAATAAGTCGATCTGCTCTGCAGACTGCCTATATTACTATCCTATACTTATCTATCCATAGTCATAATGTAGTGTGATGAAGATGGTCGTTGATCCATTTCATACAAATAATACGACTAATATTAAATGCATTCAAAATTACTTACGCAATACTCAAAAAACTAAATATGTTATTGGTGTCTTTGTTGAAGTTTGATAAATAGTCAATAATTCAAATGTTAATCAAGCTTCGAGGAAAGACGGAACGGCTTCAGGGAGATTTGTATTCATCAATAAGATTGTTGGATTCCAGGGTCTACTTCGGTCAAATAGTCACAATACACGCACACCATTTTTAGATCACTGGATTAAGTTGGTTGAGGACTGTCATCATTATTTGGTGTTGATGGTTTCCTTCGACATTTTGTGGCTTATTACTGGTGATTGTTGGTGTTGAGTTTGGTTTTTACCGTTCGCAGAGGTGACCTTGCTAACCAACCGCATCGGCGACTATCCTTTTATATGCAATGGTAAGACGCGTATACCCGGTGTGAACGACGGATTGGAGTTTGACGTCACAAACGTAAGTGACAAGTTCACACGGCGAGAGCGCCGGCCCGCCTCCGCAAACATCCACAAAATTTTGTACCGAATCAAAAAAAGCACAAGAATTACATGTCATGTTAACTTATCTTTTCCTGTAGTTTTTCTCAATGTGTCAAACAATTCGCTCAATCTGGGCCGTGGTTGTAAAATAAAATCGCGTTTTCGCGCAGTCAATGACGGATAGTAGTCGATGCGTATAACTTATTGGTATTTTAAATGATCTAAAATGGACATTTCTACGCCATTGGAGGCGTTCCGCCGCTCCTCGCCCAACGCTTGGCTTGGCCCGTCCCATCGCACGCCGTTGGCGAGCACTACGTTTTCCTCACCTCAACACTTTCAGCACATTTGTCAACTTTCAGCACTCATTTGAGAATTCAACACCTTTAATCCAGGAAAAAATCACCCGTGTGTCTAATGTGCCTTCAGAAGATCAAAAATGAATAATTGATCTTGTTGATCTCTGCTTGAATCCAGAGAAAAATGAAGGTCGAAAGAACGGGTGATTTTTCGATGGGTGAAACACGTTGCACAGAATTAATTTTTCATTTCCAGGAAGAAAAAAAACGATAAGCGTTTCCCAATTTTTTCTGGGTTTTCGAGTTTTTCAATAGCGGAATATCTTCAATTTGTTACATTTCACAATTTTATTTCGACGAAAACCAATTTGACGTTTTTTCTTTTAATTTCTTTCCCAAAAGCCATGTGTTTGTTGAGTGACAATATCTACGACTACTACAACGTCTCCCAGGGTAAGATCACCATCCCCTCTATGGATGACGGAGAGGAAGGAGCTTTGACAGATGTAAGTCTTCTTTGGTTACTGCAAGGCACGGAGATTCCTTCCAACATTCATACGAAATGGCGTTGTCGAAGCCTCACCTTTAACTTGTTGTCTGTTGATTTTACTCCCTCAAGTGATCGTCACACCTTGGCCATATTGAAGATGCACCAAGGTGTTTGTTTTTGTCATCAAATGTCCTGTATTTCCAATCAACCCTTATCGACAGTGCACGACTGAAGATATTATTATACCCCATGTAATCGTTGGACGTAGAGTTCTTCCGTCATTGTGCTCAGAATTTGTTTTGTCAAAACGGCCTCTGCGATAGAACTCTACAAAAAAAAAGAAAAACCATCCACGTGTATACAGTTCATGTAGTTTTGAGAAGATGACCACTATCGAATAGTATGAAAATGACTAGATAAAAGTTCAGACTATGTTATTTTTGTTGATTGTGATTTTTTTTACTTATGTTAGATTCAACCAAAAATCTTCATCAGAAATTTTGGTGAACAGTATTATTTACCCCACGGATTCCATGAGAAAATATCCATCCCGAAAAAATCCTAAAAGCTTTTAAAGACCGTGTTTCCAATACAAATACCCACGGTCCAGCAATAACGCTCTAACCCACGCCATCCGCAATTACTAACTCCTAATAATGTAGATTTTTTTTATAAATGTTGGATGTTAACTCTGGGGTAAGTTTTTCTCATTATTTTTTCTTGAATTATTTTTCACCATTTGTTTGTTAAAAGCACAAAATTATGCAAAATTAAACAAATAGCACTGTTCACAAATTTTGTTATAATTCTTTTTAATATTTTAATCAAACTTGATATTATCGTAATTTAAAATTGTTGTACACAAATTAAATTTAATAAGCAAGCAATTACCGATTTAATAAAATTAAAATCACTGTAAATTCTTAGAATCAAAAATATGTTTCTATAACGCCTTAAAATTGTTGCAATTGTATTTACGTGGTTATTTTGTGGGGATGTAGCAAGCTTTCGACGTCCTCGGCTTCACCCAAGAAGAAAAGGATGACATCTACAAGATCACCGCCACCGTCATGCACATGGGAGGCATGAAGTTCAAGCAGAGGGGTCGCGAAGAACAGGCTGAAGCCGATGGCACAGAGGTAAACACTTGTCAATTTATACAACCTTTATCAAATGAAATTTCATTCGGTAATTCGGAAATTTCATTCGGAAATTTCATTCGGCCTTGTTCAAAACTTCTCTTAGATTACTTATAATATCTAGTACGAATATTTTCTAATAACTTTCATTTTGATATCCCATGCAATTTCACAGTACTTTTAGTACTTAAATTTTATACCCCAACTTCGCCCCAAGCATTGTAACGGATCCCTGAGGAAATCTTGAATCTATTAGTGGTCTAACCACAATTACAAAAATATATTATTCCACCACGAATATGCTCTGATAACTTATATCTAAGCACTGCGATAAACGAACTAATACCCTATTTTTCTTGCAGGAGGGAGAGCGTGTTGCCAAGCTTTTGGGAGTCGATTGCCAGGACTTGTACAAGAACTTGTTGAAGCCCCGCATCAAGGTCGGTAACGAGTTCGTGACCCAGGGACGTAACAAGGACCAGGTCGCCAACTCCGTCGGTGCCCTCTGCAAGGGTATCTTCGACAGGCTGTTCAAGTGGCTGGTCAAGAAGTGTAACGAGACACTAGACACCAAGCAGAAGAGGCAGCACTTCATCGGTGTGCTAGATATTGCTGGATTCGAAATCTTCGACGTGAGTACTTTTTGTTTTAGCCCAACTTGAACTTGACTTTAGTTTTTTTTAATTATGGTCTGC
The DNA here is from genome assembly GCA_936435175.1 of Glyphotaelius pellucidus. Taxonomy (NCBI): domain Eukaryota; kingdom Metazoa; phylum Arthropoda; class Insecta; order Trichoptera; family Limnephilidae; genus Glyphotaelius; species Glyphotaelius pellucidus. Next base: position 32,197,220 of record OW386547.1, read on the forward strand.
AGTCAATATCAAATCAGTATATTTTTTCTTAAAACCATTGCAGGCTAAGTAATATTAAGGCTTCACCATAAAAATATTCCCCAAGATATTATTAAAAAATATGTATTATTTGGATACCACAAAGCTTATTCTAAATCATAATTCAACGTTTCCAGTTGGTGGTTCTACATTTCATCTTTATCTTATTATATGACTTGAACTGGTTGTTTTGACCTAAAATAAATTTAATAATTGTTTTGAAATTTAGATACTTTTGAAACAGATTTCAAAAAACACAAATTCAATAGGTTATTCAACATGTTTATGACTAAATGTATTTCTTTTCGTGTGAAAAATTAGAACACAGAAGCAGACACAGGCGAAACATATTTAAGAGTTTAAAAAACTCAATAATTATATGTGTGATTAAAAAACGTTCCTGCACTATTACCATTCTATTAATGTACTATACAATACAATACTGTACTGTACTGAACTATTACTATAACCATCCTTACTAGCAAAAAACTTTCAGATCTCAATATGGAATTGATTTTGATGGTTGGTCGACATGGAAGTCGAATAATTCATGTGATTGTCCAGCTAACTTTAACGGCGAACACAGAATAACAAATAATATAAGAATTACAGGAAACGGGTACCTATTAATCTCTAATTCCATAATCTTTTAGTACAACGGTTTCGAGCAGCTTTGCATTAATTTCACCAACGAGAAACTGCAGCAGTTTTTCAACCATCACATGTTCGTCTTAGAACAAGAAGAATACTCTAGGGAGGGAATCGTGTGGGCCTTCATCGATTTCGGAATGGACTTGCTGGCTTGCATTGATCTCATCGAAAAGGTACCCCCGACAGACGGAAGACGGTGCCAAAACCAACCCAAACCAAACTAACCCTGCTTAATTTAATTAATACGAACGTGAAACAGAAATCAAAGCGATTTGTGTAGTCGAACAACGAACCCGAGGAGTCTTCCGATTATTAACGCAGTAAGGTTATTGGAAATTATATAAAAAAAAAGCTTCTCAACACAACATACCTGTCAAATGATAACTACATGACGGGCTTACCATAAGAAACCACTCCAATAATGAATCAATTGGAGCTATGTTATACCTATATTCCTGAGACACATTACACATGCAATAAAACAAAAACACGAAAAATAACTTAAAGGTACAGAAAGTATCAAATTGAACCACACAAACCACATTTTTTTATAAAAAAAGTCACTATCCTATGTCTAAATAATTGAAAAATACATCTTTTTTTCTCTACAAATCTTCACATCCATTAGTACAACGGCTTCGAGCAGCTTTGCATCAACTTTACCAATGAGAAGTTGCAACAGTTCTTCAACCATCACATGTTCGTCCTCGAGCAGGAAGAATACAAGAAAGAGGGAATTAATTGGGCTTTCATTGATTTCGGAATGGACTTGCTCGCTTGCATTGACTTGATTGAGAAGGTAATTGTTTCGATTGCGTAGACATACCAAGCTCTTCATAAGTCTGGAGTCCTAAGTCCTAAGTTTATCAGCGAAGGTTTGGTCACACCAATCACCTTGTGGCGTTGTTAATGTTCTGTTACGTCTATATCATCATGTGTTTACCTACGTTATCGTTTTATTACGTCCATCACACCCTTTCTACGTTATCTTTTGTTATGTCCATCGCACACGTTTGTTTCTTTCTACGTTGTCTCGTCCTTTTGTCCTCGAAACCCTCCATCTGTTATTTTATTTAGCAGACCCCATTGTGTTCTTCCATACCAACACTCACATGATTGAGTGTCATTTTATATTTCGACCTGTGTTTCAATCATAACTCCTTAGTGCAGTACGAAACATCGTTTCTGCAAAATATGCTCCTAATTAATGACCTAATATGCCAAAAACAGCCTGATGAAGGAAATTGAACTAACTGTGACTGTCCCGCCATTACTTCCTGCAGTACAACGGTTTCGAGCAGCTGTGCATTAACTTCACGAACGAGAAGTTGCAGCAGTTCTTCAACCACCACATGTTCGTGCTTGAGCAAGAAGAGTACAAGCGCGAGGGCATTGAATGGACTTTCATTGATTTTGGAATGGATCTCCAAAATTGCATTGACCTTATTGAAAAGGTAGTTGGCGGCCATGATATGACAAGGCTCCGCCTTCTAGCTTTTGATTTCGAGATTTCAAGATTCAATTCAAAACTATTTGATGACTTGATCGACTCTATTAAATACAGTGATGTATTGACAATTAGTTGAACAACGAGATCTCGAATTCAAAATAATGCAATATACTCGTATTTGTTGTGTTTTATGTTTGTTTCCTTCTGTGTTTTCTCCCATCCAGGGGCGATAGCCTCGATGGAATCGTCATAATCTCATCGTGTTCCCACTAATTACTTCTCCATACTGTTTGTGTATCTTCATTCATCTTCTTCTATGTGTTTTGTGTTATTGTTTGTTACTGTTCCCTTATCTGTTCGGCCGGCCAGTTGAACGGTTTTAATCAGCTTTGCGTGAATTTCACAAACGAAAAACTGCAACAATATTTCAATCACTTCATGTTCGTGCTGGAACAAGAGGAGTACGAACGAGAAGGAATCGCTTGGAAATTTATTGATTTTGGCCTGGACCTACAGCCGACAATAGACTTAATTGAAAAGGTATTCAATCTGGAAAATATAACCTTAATCAACTCATAACCCTTGCCAGAGTAGAGCACTCACGGAACTGCATTTTAGGGCAGATTAATCTTGCCTTGGAATCGATTTAACCAATACCTTAGATTTTAATAAAATAAATTTGAAATGAATGCAACTTTTTAAGATAAAAAATTAAATAATCGAATGAAAATAGCAGTTTTAATGCAATAATTTTTTAAAGAATATTTGTAGACGTATATTAACTTATATCAAGTGGTAGAAATTAATATTACATCTGAAAAATGTACAGCCCTTAATTCGTATCATATTCAACGCTCCCCTTAATTCATCACTGGGGTTGGACTGCCTAACCTTTACTTTACATATTTACTATTTTTAATAAATAATTGGCTTAAAGGCGGTTTTAATTGGTTAAAGTTATTCGTGAACACCCGGTTGATTTATTGTTTTCTGAATTTGTCCAGTCCGGCCCCCTAAACTAAATAGAATTCTGAAACCAGTCGACTGAGCCTAATCATGACGCTTTTATTTATTCAACCATCAAATGTTGCATGCTCCATGTACATACGTGTAACAAATGCTCGAACTAGCATTGCCAATGATTCCCCGCTGATAAATGATCTTCTACTGCATTGCTGACAAAGGTATGTTTTGCTTTGCACTTAGCAAATTTTGAGATGTTCTCCAGAACGCTCTGCATTAAAATCTTCAACTATAAATCCACCAAGAAAATGTTGTTTATAATTAAATATACGACTTTAGAAATCTTCAGTTTCATGAAATATTAATTTAACAAAACATTGTTTTCAAAGAATTGTTCACTAAATGATGATAAAAAATTGTCATATGGAAACCATTGTTTTGGTGGATTTCATTATTGAGGACTTGAAATAAATTTTATATTAGTAGTTAGTTAAATACGTAGTATTGAATTTTATAAAAAAGAAATGAAATTTTAATATCCTCCCTGAACAACTACATATTCACAATAATTTATTACTTAAAACCAATAGTTAAAAGTTACCCGCTGTTAAATTATTTAGCAAACAGAGGTACAAATTTTATTTCTTTTTTTAGTAGAATTATAATTATACAGTAGATTAATAAGTAGAAATTATTTTATCAAACTTACGCTTTTCGTGAATTTTTTAAATTCTTGTTCTTTTACCATTTGAAGTATACATACTCTTATTAATATGTTTTATATTAAATAATATAATTTGGTTTGTTTTGTTTTCTTTAGATAAAAAAATGGTAAATTTGCCAAAATAAATATAAATGTTAAATCAAAATTGTGTTGCATAGCTTTTTTAAAACTTACAGCCCCGGAGCAGAAATTATAACCACCTTTATGTTTCCTCTAGCCCATGGGTATCTTGTCCATCCTTGAGGAAGAGTCTATGTTCCCCAAAGCCACGGACAAGACCTTTGAAGAGAAGTTGAACAACAACCACTTGGGCAAGTCTGCTCCATTCTTGAAGCCCAAGCCCCCGAAGCCAGGTTGCCAGGCCGCTAACTTCGCCATTGGTCACTACGCCGGAAACGTAAGAATCGTTTTTACACTAATCATTTATTGTAGGGTTCAATATTTATCTAATTAAGTAAATACTTTATTTAAATTGATGCAAACAACTTCACATTACATTAGTACTATAAAAAAATAACTTACCTTTTCCAAATCCAAAGTTCAGCTTTTTAAAAAATGTTCTCTTTAAAATCCAATGAGAATTTAAAACCAAAAAAAAGAAACATTAATTAATGTATTCCGTACATTTTCTAATGGTTTTGGTAATTTACTGACCACTTTTGCAGGTGAAGTTGAAAGCATTTTATCTGCTAATTTGTGTAACGATATTTCAACAAGTATTGGTTATGTTCCCAGGTCGGCTACAACATCACCGGATGGCTAGAAAAGAACAAGGACCCCTTGAACGACACTGTTGTCGACCAGTTCAAGAAGGGAAGCAACAAGCTGGTGGTGGAGATCTTCGCTGATCACCCCGGACAGTCTGGTGGTGGTGCCGCCGAGAAGGGTATGGATATCCTTTTCTCTAAAGACTACAGATGACAAAGATTCAAATCGTTCTTTACAGCCTTTTTCAGTCATCGTCAATTCAAAGCAAATGGTCTAAGATCAGTTTATAAATCTTTGCAAATTACAATTTCTAAACTTTATTAAAAAACTATAACTTACTTACTACTCTCTTCACCTTATCTTGAAATGTTGAAGTGAGAGACAATTGATAAAACTTTTAATTTTTTTATAAATTAATTTCTTATCTTTCATCAAAATAGTTATTTTTTTACAATTTATTGTCAGAATACTCTACTTGTTCCATAATCACTACCATGATTTCATAGAAAGCCGAAAATGTGACAAACGGCTGAATGAACCAAAATTCATCAATATTAAGTTTACGTACACTTTCCTAATTCCCTTTATAGTTAATATTAAAACTGAAAATGAATTCAGTATATATTTTCTACTTTTATAATAATATTCTCTACAGAATCATGACGTTAATGCCAAATTAAAAAAGATTTTGGTTAACGTTCAAAAAAATTATCTCGTCTTGTCTGTCTCGACTAAATCTAACATTGTACCCTGATGACTTAGGTTCGACCGCTAAGCGTGCCAAGGGATCTGCCTTCCAGACCGTATCATCCTTGTACAAGGTTATTGCTCCTTTTTATTTGCTGGCCATTTTAAGGACTGGGTCACGCACACATTCCTCCTGGAAGAGGAAGATCGGATATACAAAAGCTTGGCTTATTCTATATCTACCTTATTGTCTTATGATCTGTCTCAAGCCTTTCTGTCCAATCGCAGAACTGTTTATGGCTTCTTAATAACATTTAAATGAACCTTTACCTTTACCTTCACCTCTTTCTTCCTTAATATCTCTTGAATCAGTCTACCTACCAACGTCTAATTTTCATTGTAACGCTCTCTAACACATGCGCATATTATATTTCATCCGACCCATCTACAATCACCAACGGTAAAGTATTGGAGATACTCCAATAATGTTTAGCTCTCTTTCTATGTTCTCTGCTATCTTTGTTTAGGTGGACGTGGTAAGAAGGGTGGCGGTTTTGCTACTGTATCTTCAGCCTACAAGGTCAGTACATTGATAGCGTATTTCAGCATCCAGTTTGCAGTCCTCTTGTGATCAGTTCATGGTTACCCGAAGAAACCAATCTGGAATTGGAGTCATGAACTTAATCGAATCATAACACTCTCCTCCCATATATGTTGAATTTATGATATTGACCATTAAATAACTAAGTAGTGACAAATGGTGCATGTGTTTATTCTCAGAGTCAATTATTTTTTTATGAAAATTGGGTAAAATGGGTTTATTTTCAGTAGTTTTTGTGCAATATGTAGTATTTTGTACCTTTAGATTTAAGACGTAGTATTTTTGCACGTCAAAATGTTTGGGTTTTGTTGTAGAAAGGGATTTTGCAGATTTAGAAAAATTTGAACCTGAGAAACACACGAGAGATTTTGCACTTTCATTTGATTTTGAGAAATCATCTTTTCTTTGATGTTATCACAAAAAATTCCACATAAAATCTGGAAAACAATTCATTCATTTTTATCTTTCAACAAGAAGGAACCATCCGAATAGACCAATCATGGTCTATTTGGGACAATTTATTAACAATCATATAAAATAATATACAACATGGGTACAACTCACTGGACACCCTTTTTTCAACTTGACCACCAGCAAACAGATGTTTGTATGCGTGAGCCTCAGAATCACCTCATTCATAGTAAGTAACTTGATGTGACTTCCGACAGATATGGATACTACTTTCTTTCTAGTTGATTCACTAGGAAAAACTCACGTTTTATAAAAAGACAATAAAACAAGAAACAAAAGTATTCCACATCTATCGAGATGTTTGTATGTATAATAAAGTTTGCAGTAATGCCGTTTTGTTACCTACTAAAATAATTCATATTTTATCATTTTTGTGAAAAATTCAAGTCATTATGAAGTTTTTACAAAGTAAAATGTTATATGGATGACGATTTGGACGAAATTCTGAAATCTAATGCATAATTAATACCCACAGGAACAACTTAACAACCTGATGGCTACCTTGAGGTCAACCCAACCTCACTTCGTGCGTTGCATCATTCCCAACGAGTTGAAGCAGCCTGGTGAGTACAACAAACTTCAACATTATTTCTATAAATCAACTTCTTATTCAGATGAAGATCAACAGTCAAAAATCATCAGATGGCATCATAAGAACAAGGGCCATCTTGATCAGATTACTCCCTGACGCAAAGTTGACCTGATTTTCTGCCTGCCAGAAACTGACCATGTCCCCTTGTTCCAGGTCTCATTGACTCCCATCTTGTCATGCACCAGCTGACCTGTAACGGTGTGCTTGAAGGTATCCGTATTTGCCGTAAAGGATTCCCCAACAGGATGGTCTACCCCGACTTCAAGCTCCGGTAAGATTTCGCCGTAGCAACAACACACCACCTTTATACATTGAGAACAAGTTAATGGCTTTCCTACGGAGCATACTTAAAGATTTTCTTCGCGTCTTGGTTTACGTACAAATATTTAAAGTGGGTGTTCTTCAATCGAAACTAAAATAGACTTAAATATTTACCTTGATGTGGTGCAGCCGCTCATATTCTTATTATTTTAAAATTTGCTCTCTTTTATCTTTTTTGAAGTTCAAATAATATTCACACCTCACCGAGTTCAAACAATGTTTTTTTTTTAATATTTTCAAATCATCGTTTTTAAGTATGCTGCTTATTTGGCAATTGACTTGTTCCTTTACACAGATAAGACATGTCTTTCAGTTCAAAGATTAAACTGTTTTTGTGTTCAACAAACAGTTACATGATTCTTGCGCCAGCCATCATGACTGCTGAGAAAGATCCAAAGACTGCTGCAGCCAAGTGCTTAGAATCAGTTGCTCTAGATCCGGAGAGTTATCGTATTGGTCATACAAAGGCAAGACTGAATGAGTAGATCTGAAGTTTTGGAGTTTACCTTCATCAGTATATTCATAGAACCCATTCAAACTGTTGATGTAAATATCACAGTTTAGTGAAACCAGCCCATGAAGGACTGCCATTCCTTAAATAGAATATGTTAAAGCATCAAGATTCCAGTGTGACCCCTTCCGTATCAAATGCCTGAACATCACGAACATTGGCTATGGTCATGAAAGTCGTGTTTATAGTTATCTTTGGTTTGTTGCTCCCCTTCCACCGTATTTCAAGAAAGTATATATTTATTTGATTTCTCCTCCACAATTCTTAATTGGTTTTCCCCTGTAGGCATGTTGTTACCACAATACACACTTAGAACCTACTGGAGTTTCTTGTTTAGAATGTTTCATGTATAAGTGTGATAATATGTCATCCTATTGCTCGTTACCCTATGTAGATACAAAATCCTGGCTCCCCAAGCCGTGAACAAGGAATCGGACCCTAAAAAGTGTGCGGAAATCGTTTTGGACACCACAGGGTTGGATGCCGACACATACCGTCTCGGTCACACCAAGGCATGTCTAGTAGTAGTGTAATAGAAGCGAAGCAAATTCTCCACTTTGTCCTCCGTGTTTAGTTGCAGCTATTTGTACTTTGGTTGACTATGTGTTGCTCGTTGCCTTCCATGTAGATACAAAATCCTCGCTCCCCAAGCCGTGAACAAGGAATCGGACCCTAAAAAGTGTGCGGAAATCATTCTGGACTCCACAGGCTTGGACGCCGAGTCGTACCGTCTCGGTCACACCAAGGCATGTGTTTTAGTCAAAGACACAGATTACCTTTTCACCCCTTTTCCTTTAACCCGAGTTCCAATCGTAAATAACCAGTATTTTAGAAACGGTGGCTCTGACCAGAGATCGACCATTCAAACTATTAACCAACGAGCTTTGTATTAAGACTATCAAAGCCCCGTTTGCATTACATTGTATTTATCTGTATGAATTCACAACATTCAACCATTCCAATAACGAAATTAGCTGACTTGAAGTGTTTTCATTACAGATTAGTATTGTAGGTACTAAGGAATTATTTTTAGTGGTATTGTTTTTAACCATTGTTTTGTACCGACATTCTTCACCTGACCCGAAGTAATGTTTTAGTAAAACCTGTGTTTCCTCCGATTAGAAAATAGTCCCCTACCCGAGTGTTGTGTGAAAGTAAGGTAAACATTTATCACCCCGTAACAATATACGAAGGTACCTATGTTAATTGGTTACTGATAATAAGAATGTTTAATTTACTAATGGCTTTTTCTTTGATGCTCAACGCAGATACAAAATTCTGTGCATAAGAGATTTAAAAGAGCCTATTTCACCTGAAAAGGCCTCCGAGAAAATTTTGGATCACACCGGCCTTGACGCCGAGTCCTTCAGATTGGGAAAAACAAAGGTAGAAACGACTCCCTACCGCTAACAGTTCTCTTCTGTTTGAATAAGAGTGTTTTGTTTCTAATATTCCTTCCACCCTCCTTTCTGCTTTTGTAGTACATTATTTTAGTAATACATATAATACAATACTGTCCACCATATGAATGCCCAGTAAATTTTAATCAGTTTCCATATAATTATTAAAGGTAAACTTATATCTGCACGTTAATAGCAACTGCATAACATATTAAATCTTATTCCCTCTAAATACTAAAAGCATAATATTAAGTTCGCCTTCCAAATGAGGTTTGTCTAGTGTGTAATTCAATATTGAAATATGCATGGAATGAAGTATTCGAAAATATCAACTCGAATGGGGGCGAACTAATTGTGCGATGTGCGAAATAGGTGTTCTTCCGTGCCGGAGTCCTGGGTCAGATGGAAGAGTTGCGTGACGAGCGTCTGTCCAAGATCGTGTCCTGGCTGCAGTCATACATCAGAGGTTACCTGTCCCGTAAGGAGTTCAAGAAGCTGCAAGAGCAAAGGTAACACACCATCTCTTCTTAGTACTATACCGATCTAACTATCCAACAAAATCTTACTCGGAAGTGATGTGTGTAACCGAAGGACAGTTTGCAAACTGAGCGTGTGGAAGAGAATGACTTGTTATAAGGAACTGTATGTCTTTTCGTGGTTAGGAAAACACTGACGGTTCTGCTATTTCTAGGTTGGCCTTGCAAGTGGTACAGCGCAACTTGCGCAAGTACCTCCAGCTCCGCACCTGGCCCTGGTGGAAGTTGTGGCAGAAGGTCAAGCCTCTGCTCAACGTCACCCGCATCGAGGATGAGATCGCCGTAAGTATTATTCACCATTCCGTTGAATCATAATCCGTATTCTCGGTTCAAGGATGAAAAAAGCCGTATTTTTGCGAGTCTTTATGAGTGTTTGCGAGTCGCGCACTAAATTCCTGGTTTTATTTTTGCATCGCGTGATTAATGGGTAGAGCAAGGCGCTGCAGGCGTATAATATTGCAAGCGCTGGGTTATTATGTGTATCCGTGCCGGTAACGGGTAACGGGTGGGCTAAATCTGTCGGCTGACAAGTCAGAGCCATCACCTGTGCCGCGCGATTTGATCCGCAACACCGTGCCCACTTTTAGGCAGAAGCATGCCCGCAAGCAATACCTGTCGGCTATTTCGGACGGCCGCGCCGCTCTCTGGAGTTTTCCGCCCGCCTCAGCCAATTTGATATAAATCTCGCACTCATCTCACTCGTCACATCGGTGTGGAAATTAATTTGCCTATATTCTGAACGGAATCCAGAGCGGAGGGAGGGGGTGCAGATGCGTGGGTGGCCGGGTGGCCGGGGGAGGGGAGGTGAGGAGGCCAGAGGGGGCTCCAGTCATGGAACGCAGCGTGGGCGGGCTCCGGCGGTCCATCGCCAGTCAGCTCCTTCAGGCAGTGCTCGCTCCGCGGTCTTCGCGACATCAACATCGGCCTCTTCGGCCTTCCACCCTTTTGCACTTCGATTATCGAAACGAATCCCGCTAGCATCGCGGACGATCGAATTCAATTCACAAATTATAAGAATCTTTAAACTCATCATCGGGTGTTGGATCATTTAGTAAATTTGGTGCGTGGTAAATTTGCACGATGGCGACCATCGAAATGGATTACAATAAAAAAGTTGAATACTTGCAGAAACTGGAAGAGAAGGCAGCCAAGGCTCAGGAAGCCTTCGAGCGTGAGGAGAAGCTCCGCAAGGAACTTGAGGTCCTCAACAGCAAGCTGCTCCAAGAGAAGACAGAACTCCTCGCTTCCCTTGAGGGAGAGAAGGGATCTCTGGCTGATTTCCAGGAGAGGTCTGCCAAGCTCAACGCCCAGAAGAACGACCTGGACTCCCAGCTCCGTGTAAGTACTCCAAACAATTCATTTACATTACAGATTGAATACATTAGGATAGAATATCAGTGAAAAATTAAAGAAAGCTTGTGAATAAATAAAAGAAACATAAAAGCCTTGGAGATACCAAGCTAAATGAAGTGAAATTAATAGTACAGTTATGAACAGCACACACATTATTTTGTTGAAAGTTTAATATTACTAGTGGAAAGGAATTTCAATAAAAATATAGTGAATGCGAAGTCCCAAATAAGTTCGAATTCGGCTATAAATTTAGGGAGGGAAATGTGAACCTAGATGGAATGTTTATGAATATAATTTTCAAGAAAATTGAGAATATCCCTTATAATTATTTTAATAACACCTTGTGAATTGGAAGCATTTCTGGCCTATAATAAATGAAAGATAAACAAAAATAATTTATAGTAAGCTTTGAGGAAATATCGTTTATGTATGTTGTCGAGGATAGATAAAACAGATACATTTAAAGTGCTTTTGAGTATATTTGCTTCTCGGCTTCTTAACGTAAATCATCGTTTGAAATGTAACAAACGTGATTTATATAAACGTTAACGTGGTTTATAAAAATTAAAGTTTGTTTAGTTCTAGTTCTGGCGCGATTTGAGAGGTTGAGTAAATATAGTATAAATACTAATAAAATGATGGCAGGGTTATTTGTGGAGCTGGGAACGGGAATTCTGTGCTTCCCACAAGAACACCATCAGTCTTCACTTTCGTATGTCATCATTTCATCGCGTAGCTAAATATTTTTATAAACGTACCTTATTTAATAGGCCAGCATAGTTTAGCCCACATGTTCCCTATTTATCGCGACGATAAATTCATGTGTCATGCAAATATATAAAAGTGTGAATCTTGGCTCCCGGCCAAAATATATTTTTTGATACGATTTACGTACCTAAAAAATGCAGAGCTTTAAGCGTTCCGTAAAGGTGTGCGCCGTGAGATGTTTATAGCCCATGAGCTATTTACCTACAACCGTGGGTGGATATCACTCCCTGAGACCGTTCTTACAGCTTTTATAAACAGACGAATAGCCTCAAATACCTGTACAGTTGTTAGTTCTATTTCGTATTTGCTTACATTATATTGCTTGTATACAGGACACCCAGGAACGCCTCACCCAGGAGGAAGATGCCCGCAACCAGCTCTTCCAGGGCAAGAAGAAGCTCGAACAGGAGATCTCCGGGCTGAAGAAGGACGTCGAGGACTTGGAATTATCCGTCCAGAAGTCCGAGCAAGATAAGGCCACCAAGGATCACCAGATCCGCAACTTGAACGACGAGATCGCCCACCAGGATGAGCTCATCAACAAGCTGAACAAGGAGAAGAAGCTCCAGGGAGAATCTGGCCAGAAGCAGTCTGAGGAGCTCCAGGCTTCCGAGGATAAGGTCAACCACCTGAACAAGGTTAAGGCCAAGCTCGAGCAGACTTTGGATGAGTTGGAAGACTCTCTGGAACGCGAGAAGAAGCTGCGCGGTGATGTTGAGAAGTCCAAGAGGAAGGTAGAAGGTGACCTGAAACTTACCCAGGAAGCCGTATCCGACCTCGAACGCAACAAAAAGGAACTCGAACAGACCATCCAGCGCAAGGACAAGGAAATCTCTTCCCTGACCGCCAAGCTCGAGGATGAACAGTCCCTTGTCTCCAAGCTCCAGAAGCAAATCAAGGAACTCCAGGCCCGCATCGAAGAATTGGAAGAGGAAGTTGAATCTGAACGTCAAGCTCGCGCCAAGGCTGAGAAGCAGCGTGCTGATTTGGCTCGTGAACTGGAGGAGTTGGGTGAGCGTCTGGAGGAAGCCGGTGGCGCCACCTCTGCCCAGATCGAGCTGAACAAGAAACGCGAGGCTGAGCTGAGCAAGCTCCGTCGCGACTTGGAAGAATCCAACATCCAGCATGAGGGAACCCTCGCCAATCTCCGCAAGAAGCACAATGACTCTGTTGCCGAGATGGGAGAGCAGGTCGACCAGCTCAACAAACTCAAGGCCAAGTAAGTACATTTTAATCGCTAAACATCCTTTATAATTTATAATCAGACTTGTTATAAATTTAAATTGCTGTTTAAATTTAGGGCAGAACATGACCGCGCTTCTTGTCACAATGAATTAAACCAGACTCGTGCTGCAGTCGATCAGTTGGCCAGAGAGAAGGTAAACTGAAAGCCCTTGTTGGGCATGCCATGACCCTAGTCCTCTGAATGTTGCACGTAACAAGGTTTCTAGGACGATGCAAACCTGTCGACAAGTAGTGTTGTAGTTTTACACAAAATTCATGTTGTATGTTTCTTCCTTTCAGTACCTATTGGTCCATTTAACCACTCCAGATAGCATTCGCATTAAGGCGTTACACACATTATGCACAACGATGAATACATATACATATATCATGATTTATTTTTGAGTTATTAAGCCGTGTTGCGCTACTCCCTTCTCTAGCCAACGTTTCAGACAGCGTGTGTAATTTGCCCTGCTGACGGACACTGTAATGCTGTTCGAAATGTTGGCTAAAGAAGGAGGCAGCGAAACACGGCATGAACATAAATCATGACAATACTTTTGGCCGTGAAAGTCTCAAATCATATCACATATACACTTAGTTTATAAACTATTAATTTGTCTCTAGGGCTGAAAAGGAACGCGCTCAATACTTCGGTGAACTCAACGATGTTCGTGCCGGAATTGATCACTTATCAAACGAGAAGGTACACTCGACTACAACAAGTTTAGCAGCCTAACAAGCGCCGCCTATTTTCAGCTTTTTACGCAAATAGTTCTTACCTGCTACAACTACCAATACGCCACTTCATTCAACAATGTGTCAATAATTTCATAACAATATCATCACTTCATGCAAAAAATGATTTTGTTTTACAATTGTGTTTGCACTAATAACAAAGTTGCTACATCCTTATTAAAACGTTAACATTATATCAACCCTATTAATTATTGGTTATTATTCATAAATTAATAATTAAAAAGCACTAATTTCATAAATACTTAACCGATTGGAATGTTCAAAAACTAAAATTTGAAATATTTGTGTTCGTTCGTCATATTACTACACTAAAATAAATTGTTTGCCTTCAATAAAATATAATCAGTTGCAAGTTCCAGAACAACCAACTAAATCATATTTTTCAAACGTAGGCCGCCCAAGAAAAGATCGCCAAGCAGCTCCAGCACCAACTGAACGAAGTCCAAGGCAAGTTGGATGAAACCAACCGTACTTTGAATGACTTCGATGCTGCCAAGAAGAAGCTGTCCATCGAGAACTCTGACCTCCTCCGTCAATTGGAGGAAGCTGAGTCACAGGTGTCCCAGCTTTCCAAGATCAAGGTCTCCCTCACCACCCAACTCGAAGATACCAAGAGGCTGGCTGATGAGGAAGGAAGGGTAAGTTGAATATATACTTTGTTTACACAATAGCTCCCACTGCTCGCTTTCGACCAATTGTTAATAATTTGTTTTGTTGTAGGAACGCGCAACCCTCCTCGGCAAGTTCCGCAACTTGGAACATGACCTGGACAACATCCGCGAACAAGTGGAAGAGGAAGCCGAAGGCAAAGCTGACATTCAACGCCAACTCAGCAAGGCCAACGCTGAAGCCCAGATCTGGCGCTCTAAGTACGAGTCAGAAGGTCTGGCTCGCTCTGAAGAGCTCGAGGAAGCCAAGAGGAAGCTGCAAGCTCGTCTGGCTGAAGCTGAAGAGACCATCGAATCCCTCAACGTTAAGTGCCTGGCTCTCGAGAAGACCAAGCAGCGCCTGGCTACTGAAGTCGAGGACCTTTCCCTGGAAGTCGACCGCGCTACCGCTATTGCCAACGCCGCCGAGAAGAAGCAGAAGGCATTCGACAAGATCATCGGAGAATGGAAGCTCAAGGTTGATGACTTGGCTGCTGAGCTTGATGCTAGCCAAAAGGAGTGCCGCAACTACTCTACCGAACTGTTCCGTCTTAAGGGAGCCTACGAAGAAGGACAGGAGCAACTCGAATCTGTCCGTCGTGAGAACAAGAACTTGGCTGATGAAGTTAAGGACTTGCTCGACCAGATCGGTGAGGGTGGACGCAACATTCACGAGATCGAGAAGGCCAGGAAGCGCCTTGAAGCCGAGAAGGATGAACTCCAGGCCGCTCTCGAGGAAGCTGAAGCAGCACTTGAACAGGAAGAGAACAAGGTTCTCCGCTCTCAATTGGAGCTGTCCCAGGTTCGCCAGGAAATCGACCGCAGAATCCAGGAGAAGGAAGAAGAGTTCGAAAATACCCGCAAGAACCACCAGCGCGCATTGGACTCAATGCAAGCATCCCTCGAAGCCGAAGCCAAGGGCAAGGCTGAGGCGCTGCGCATGAAGAAGAAGTTGGAGGCTGACATCAACGAGCTTGAAATCGCCCTCGACCACGCCAACAAGGTAATTTAATAATTTCGTAAAAATGTATACCTTAATCCATAATGCAAATGAAAGCAAACTAATGAAATAACATCTTTATTTAGGCCAACGCTGAAGCCCAGAAGAACATCAAACGCTACCAGCAACAGCTCAAGGACGTCCAGACCGCCCTTGAAGAAGAACAGCGTGCCCGCGATGATGCCAGGGAACAGCTTGGCATCTCTGAACGTCGTGCCAACGCTCTCCAGAACGAGCTTGAAGAGTCCCGCACCCTCCTGGAACAGGCCGACCGTGGTCGTCGCCAGGCTGAGCAGGAATTGGGAGATGCTCATGAACAGCTCAACGAACTTGCCGCCCAGAACGCTTCAGTATCCGCTGCCAAGAGGAAACTCGAGGCTGAACTCCAGACCCTCCACTCCGATCTTGATGAGCTCCTGAACGAGGCCAAGAACTCCGAAGAGAAGGCCAAGAAGGCGATGGTTGATGCCGCGAGATTGGCTGATGAACTCCGAGCGGAACAAGACCACGCCCAGACCCAAGAGAAACTCAGGAAAGCCCTCGAAACCCAGATTAAGGAGCTCCAAGTTAGGTTAGATGAAGCCGAAGCTAACGCCCTTAAGGGAGGAAAGAAGGCCATCCAGAAGTTGGAACAGCGCGTCCGAGAACTTGAAAATGAATTGGACGGTGAACAGAGGAGACACGCCGATGCCCAGAAGAACCTCCGTAAATCAGAACGCCGTATTAAGGAGTTGAGCTTCCAGGCCGAAGAAGACCGCAAGAACCACGAGCGCATGCAAGACCTCGTCGACAAACTGCAGCAGAAGATCAAGACCTACAAGAGGCAGATCGAGGAAGCCGAAGAGATCGCCGCTCTTAACCTTGCCAAATTCCGCAAGGCACAACAAGAGCTAGAAGAAGCCGAGGAGAGAGCCGATCTGGCTGAACAGGCCATCAGCAAGTTCCGTGCGAAGGGACGCGCCGGATCTGCCGCCCGAGGAGCAAGCCCAGCGGTAAGATAAACTTCTCTCTAACTTCACTAACTTGCTGCCATCAATGACTTATTAATCAACTGAAATTAAATTATGTTTTTCTTGTTGTACCTTTAGCCTTCCAAGCGCGGACTTCTTGCCTTGGATTAACCAAATCACAGTTGTAAGTCATCTCAAATGACACTTTTGCCTTGGGATTGAGATACATATTTTGTCAAAACACAAAAAGCTGTCCAACATACAAGCAGATCATGTGGTGTCATGTGTTTACAATACTGTCCGTGTGTTTTATAGTGATAGATATATGTTCTTCCTTGTTCATCAACCAACAGATCCTCCGTCCGAGCATGTCAAACCATCCGAGTTCAGTTTGCTACATCAGTGCTTAGCTTCAATAGCTTATCTGCTACTGCAAGATAACTAATATGTTTATATATCATTCCAGCCTCAACGACATGGAGCACGTCCCCAGCTGGATGGCTTGGCATTTCCACCCAGGTTCGACCTAAACCCTGAAATCGACTTCTAAGACATCTTGACTCAACATTTATACTATTTAATATTTATTACATCAAAAACCGAGGCTTTGTACAGAACAAGATTAATTAAAAAATAAGCCTTATTTTACAACAAAACGACAATCTGTGAAGTATGTGAACAAATCAAGAGGGATGCCTGGGTTTTTAGATCTTGTCGATCGGTTAACTTATTTAATACTTTAATGTTAATTTATATACAATTTATTATTTTATAAATATTTTTTTTCTGTTGAAACATGTATTTATCATACACGAGTAAAACGTGACAGGTTGACAGGTGTAATTAAGGTTCAGGGATTCTGCTGGTTTGGAAAGTGGTTGGTGATGGCTGCACCAAGAGACACACCCATCAACCAAATTTTCCCCATCATCCACCACCCCATTCTGGCTCAATCCCACCCAACATTACCATTTAAGTATGTGTGACTTACATTATAAACATGGCTTCTTTCACGCATCAATAAACAAGTTGATATCGTTATCATAAATAATAATATTACTGAATTTTATTTATTATCCCCAATACACTATACCCGAGAAACACCATTTAATTACACAGTTACTGGAGACCAAGGAAATGTTACTTGGTTGAGACACATACAGAGATGCAAGATTTGGCATAAATAGATCTTGCCACATGCTGATCAGATTCTTCTCCTAAATCAAGTGGTTTTGAGTACTGATGTAGAAAACTGTCCGTAAAGGCTTCATGGGATTTTTAGTTTCACAAACTTGTTCTATTTTGAATCATATTGTATTTAAATGCTCAGGGTATCTGGAAGTTTTCAAATGAGTAAATAATAAGAGCTTCTCTTTTCTGATATGGTATACATGACCAATGATGACCTTAAATATAATATTTTGTAAAATAAACATGTAACTCACATTGTTTGTATTACAATTAAAAAATGTTTGGCTTAAGAGCTACACATAACATTCTTTGCTTTCAATTGTCCAATCAGTGTGACTTTTGAAAAAATTGGCGTTTTTCTAACTTACCTTCTTATTTATATTTCTTTATTCATTACTTTGATCGTTGCATAATATTTGTGGATTTTTCAACCACCATGCTAGGCACATGCCCGTGTTAGGGGGGTCGAGAAATGGTCCTAATGGTTTTTAATTTGGGAACCATTTATTGGACAGCCCAAGTGGTTCGCTATGTTTGGTGACTTAGCAGGGGGCCTGGGTTCATGAGGTGAGGTTTGTCTAGGTCTTAGCGCGAATTTCCACCTACTGCGTGACGGGCCGGATCGGGAGAGACTGGTTGAGGGAGACCTAACCTCGACCCCTCCGGCCGGACTTTCTCGACCCATCGCCTTGCACCGCAGTGGGATGGATGGATGCATACATCCGCCGCTCCTAGACACATTGACCCCCAGATTCCCACCCACCCCTCATAACTTTTTCCTTCCCAGAACTTCTTCTCCTTCCTTTCCTTAAAAGGACCCTCCACACAGCATCCCCAAAATGACATAGGCCCCTTTGTGATTGGTGACTTAGCAGGGGTGCCCGGGTTCATGGGGTGAGGTTTGTCTATTTCCACCTACTGCGGATCGAGAGAGACTGGTTGAGGGAGACCTAACCTCGACCCCTCCAGCCGGACACTCTCGACCCTTGCCTTGCACCGCAGTGGGATGGATGGTTTCATACATCCGCCACTCCTAGACACATTGACTCCCAGATTCCCACCCACCCCTCGTACCTTTTTCCTTCCCAGAACTTCTTTTCCTTCCTTTCCCTAAAAAGACCCCTCACACAGCATCCCCAAAAAGACATATGCCCCTGGGGAAAATTGTTTTCCTCAGTTGTGTGGAGCTAAAGCAAAAAAAATTGCATTCAGAATGAAAGAAGGTCACAATTCCTACCTAAATCGCTGCTAATAGTTCTCATATGAATTGAAACTAATATAAGCTCTTGTTTGGCAACGATATCTAAATAGCTTGCTAATTCCTTCCTTCCTTCGAATTCCTGACGTTTCACAACATTTCCCCTATTGAGGGCGTTACAATTTCACTGGCTGAACAGTGGAAACAAATATTTATCTACGATTTGTTCTGTATTTACATTAAATGTATTATTAGACATGTTATTAAAGTTATTGGACTAAACTAAATACCAAGACACCCACACTAATCCTCTGTTGGGTTTTGCAACACAGACCAAAATACCAAATAATATATTCGTGGATGCTTTAGGCAACTAATCTTATATCTAAATCAATATTTGTTTGTGTGTTCTATTTTATGCGCTGCCGATGCGATGAAACTTTTGTGATTTGTTGTGCGCCCGCGAATGTTTCTATATATGTAATAGTAAGCTCTGGCGTTACGACATTTATATAAAAAAAAATTACTACGGATGGTGCGCGAGTGGTTTGAATATGTGTTTATTTCATATATGTTAGCGGCAGGCAGGGAAGGTAGGAAGGGGATAGTAACGAAGGAGGTGGGGTTCACGCAGGGAGGACGAGGGAAGGGGAAGGTGGAAGGAGGAAGAGAAACGCGAGAGGGGACGAGGACGCGGGAGATATCCAGGGAGAAACAATTTGTTTTTTTTTATTTTTTTTTTATTTACAAGAATTTTTTTTTAACA
The DNA here is from genome assembly GCA_936435175.1 of Glyphotaelius pellucidus. Lineage (NCBI taxonomy): Eukaryota > Metazoa > Arthropoda > Insecta > Trichoptera > Limnephilidae > Glyphotaelius > Glyphotaelius pellucidus. The sequence continues at coordinate 32,216,709 of OW386547.1, forward strand.
TTACAAATGATTATATTATGTAAAGTTATACAATAACCCATTATTATTCTACTCCTCCATAAGTTGAGCTCTAGGAGCTCGTGTTTATGGGAGGAGTATTTACATGCAAAAAAAATAATGTTCTAATGAAGTATGCAAACAATGATCAAAGACTTATGAAATAAATACAAACATTATTTGACATAGTTATACAATTTAGAAAAAAAAATGTTATTGAAAAACATAAAAATAATATATTTTTTTAAATATTAAATGTTATAAATTAAGTAAGGATAAATTAAGGGTATAATATATCATTATCCAATTTCAGGGACTTAATTAGTTTTTTGAAATGTTCGTATTTCAGTAAATCGGTTAAACTAATTTTGTTTTTGGACAATAATACGAGGGTGGGTTTTTAAGTTCGCGGAATGGGTAGGTAGGTAATTAGTGGGGGTGTCGCTAAATTAGGTACTAATTGAACAACTCTTTATTAGTATAAACACCGGGTTATTAGGTCATTAGTCTTTGAGCTATCGTCGACCAAACAAGTCAATCGGGAAGAAATTGTGAAATATGGAGAAAATCGAGTCGCGCTGTTGTAAAGTTCCTTGCCAAGCAAGGAAAATCAGTTCAGACAATAATGAAAGAGATGTAATCCGTTTACAGGGACTCTTGTCCAAGTAAAACTATGGTTTACAAGTGGCGTACCTTCTTTAAACAAGGCAGGGAGTCACTTGAAGACGACCCACGGCCAGAAAGGCCGATCGAGGTGACCACTTCGGAAATTATTCAAAAAGTCGTTGGCCAATTTGTTAAATTTTCAAACAAAATTTTGTACGATACAACATACATTTCAAATCACATAATCATGCAGTAAATTATTTGGGAGAGCTACTTTTCTGAATTTTAATTTTAGTTCAAATAAAATCATAAAAAAAAGATCCGCGCCCTCGTTTTGTGACGAAAATATTTCAGTTTGTGTATTTATTTACTTACAAACTAATATCTATATTTAAAAAAAAATACATTCTTATTTTGCTTAGACGTTATTGAAAAACTATAAACACTAATGATCAAAAAATAATTACAAAAAGTACATAATTTTAATTGTTTTATCTTCACGAATTTGCGCATTTTCGAATGTGGGTATTTATCAAACCAAATATGGAATGAAATAACATCGATATTGAGTTATTATGTTAAAATGTTGGTATATAGAATAATTAATCTTTCTCGTCGGAACCGCCATGTACCGTTCGTTACAAGGGTACGATCGCAAGATCATCGTTCGACGAAATTTAAATTCTCGGTCGCTGGTTAATGACTCTTAAGATCAACGCAATTATTTCCATCAGCTCTTAATATCGTTTCCACCGTGCGTTACGGAGCGCTGAAATATCCGAGAAAAAAGACCACATGTCACATACTTGTTTCATATTTTTTCAAATACAATAAAATAAGAAAGAAAGTTTTTGACATAATTCTGGAATTTCGACGTGAAGTGCAGTGTGCAACAAACAGGTTTTAAAAGGCGAAAAAGGCATATTTTCATGATTTTCTTTATGGAGATATGAAAAATGTTGGTTTATTTATTTTATATACACGTTATCTCTCTCTCCGATGGCTCTACAGCCCATATCGAGCCTTGGCTTCCTGCAACATTCGCCTCCAACTCCTCCTGTCCTCAGCGGCTGACTTCCAGTTTGTTATTTGGAGAAGCTGTGCTGCATCCTGTCGCACCTCGTCTTCCCACCTCAGTCTGGGTCTTCCCACTTTTCTCTTTCCACCTGGGTGTCCAGTCAAAATTCTGTACATGTCCAGTGTATCGGACGCGTGTATCCGGCATTTTCTGTACATGTCCAGCCCATCTCAACCTGAGGAGTCTCACGTGGGCTGAGATGTTAGGGGCCTGATATATATCATACAATTCTTTGTTGTGCCGGATGCGCCACTTACATATACACGTTATAGTATGACACCTGAAGTATCTTTGAAAAAAAAATTAATTAAAAATATCAATAAATAAGTCCGTGAGAGCGAATCTCCGGGGGCGCCTCGCAAAAAAGGAACATCATCACTTGTTACCGGATCATTTAAAACAAAAAAGTCGAAATGCGTTTAAATCAGCTTTTAATGTTAATTTTTTTCTAGGTAGTGACGAAGCGTTTTTTTTTCGATTTTTTTTTGACTTCAACATGAAGTCAAAAATGCGATTTTTGCAAAAATTTTCGGTGAATTTGTTATTATAAAGCGGAAAAAAATGAAAAAAACATTTCGTCACTATCATCTGTTGATTTATGTGTAAAAATAGTGTCGGTCAAGTAGATTTGAGTTATGATGTTCACGAACTTCAAAAATTTGTTTGCGAGAAATCGATTGAAAGTTTTTTTATACCTACTCGAAATATGCTTGAATCGAGCATGAGGGCCGGTCGCTTGATTCTCTGTATCTTTGTTGGTTTTGCTCCGATTTACTTGAAATTTTGACACAATACTCTCGACATGTTGTACATTTAGAAAAAATTTCAAAAAATGAGATTTAAAACCTTACCCCCCCCCCCCCCCCTCCCTTCCGATAGATTCGTTTTGTATACTTTTGTGGTCCAGAACTTTTCCACTTTTTGCCATGTTTTGATGGTAACGGCCGTAAACGTTTCAAAACATGAATGCTAGAAGTAAACACAAGAGAGTCTTAAATCTAAACACCCATTGGGCTAAATTTAGCTCGTTGATTTTATAGTAGGTGGCTCTTAAAATTAGTTTGTATTGAAAGTTTGAAAACAAAACGGAAGCGCAATAAACTTTGATATAGACTTCACTGGATTGGTCTAATGAGCTTCGAACACGATCAAGCGGCTTCACGGCAAGCACGTATTTTTGTTGTCTATTGTTTATTATAATACAAATTAATTAATAAAGTAAGATAAAACCCCGCTTCTCAGAATGTTCACAAGACCTAAACAATATAACACATTTAAATAAGTCAATTGAAGTCACGTCATTATTATACAATTAAGGGATTATTACCATTTAATGTGGGGAAAACAGATTTCAAAGTACCCCTCAGAATACAGACTCAATTGTCAAAATTATTTTCACAGTTAAGCGGTTTAACTGGTAATAAATCATTTTTTGCTACATGGACATTGAAATTGGGCAGGGTAAATAGAATCTTTAAATAAATCATCTCAACGTGGCCTGACCGCTGTTTGAAAATGCTATCATTACAATAAAATAAAAAAAAAATACTAAAATACTTGCAAAATTTAACAATAAAATTATTAAATTTGATTTGTATTAAATATAAGAAAACGGAGACGGAAAAACAATTAATACATATTTTATAATAATTTTATCCAATTTATATCATTTTTTAGATGACACTTAAAATCTAATTAATCACCACTCATTGTAATATTTTTGTCTATAGGTACTTATTTGTCTATTCTCAAAAAAATATTAAATCGCATCAAGCTTGTGGCAAGGGACGGTTTGTGATGTAATGCTTGTCACAAACCGCAAGCAAGCGTTGTAAACTACCATAATGCTTAGCAAAGCAAAAACAATGCTTGCGTAAGGCCTCGATTTCATTGAGCGAGTTTACAAACTACAAGCCGGCGAATTCGCCGGCTAGTACCTTGTAAACTCGCTCAATGTAATCGAGGCTTTACGCAAGCATTGCAAAAAAACTACCTACCTGCTAAATCGTGACCGAAGCATCTAACAAAAATATCTGGAAGCTTTGTGGAGAGGACAGCAGGCCTACGAATATTTTTTCCATTTTGATGAAATTAGTTACTAAAATTATCGCTAATGTCGCCCTTGTCGCCGTTTTTTTTTATTACAATCGGCCAAAGAACGGGTGATATCTGAACTCGCGAGTTCACGCGGACAAGGGGCGACGCGGGTGCTGAGCGCTGGGAAGAGGCATTCGGGTCCGAGTTCTCTGGGATTGGTTCATTTGAAAAAGGAGTGGAAATGGGATTCGCTTCCCGACTCGAGTTCAAAAACTCACCCCGGCTGAACCTTCTCATCGCTAATTGAATTGGCTCCGCGACTTTTCATTCCGCGACAAAACAACCCCCAACAAAATATCCTTCGGACAAAACAACCCCCAACAATATATATAGATATACTAACACCTAACCTAACCCAACCTAACATAATCTAACCTAACCTAACCTCCCTAACCTAACCAAAAAATGGGACAAAAATAATACAGACACCTGTAAAGACAATGAATTATTGTTCAAAAATAGTAAAATGTTAAATAAGGTTAGGTTAGGTTAGGTTAGGTTAGCAGGTTAGGTTTTAGTAGATATTTTGTTGGAGGATCCATTGGATATTTTGTCGGGGATATTTTGTCGCGGGATGAAAACGCGCATCATCAGTTGAAAAAAGCCCTTGCATAGTGAGTCGAATAGGTAGGTACTCTCAAATTGACTGCACTCAAGAGTTTGCAACAGTCATAGTTCATGGATCCCTTGTGGCCTTCTCTGTGGCCTAGAAGCCAAAAGATCCCATATCAGCTTTTTTTAATCCTGTATAGATCGCACTTCTAGGAGTTATCTGTTCAGTGCATTGTATAATTTCTAATTAAATGAAGACATTATGAGCGAAACTCAATCGAAAATCTGGAAACAGAAAAATCAGAAAAAGATATTGGCACCTCTGGGACTCGAACCCAGGACCTCCCTACTTTACGGGTTGGGGGGACCTCCCAACCCGGAAAGTAGGGAGGTCCTGGGTTCGAGTCCCAGAGGTGCCAATATCTTTTTCTGATTTTTCTGTTTCCAGATTTTCGATTGAGTTTCGCTCATAATGTCTTCATTTAATTAAATATTACAGTTTGAGGTTTTACTCATAAAGTTAAAATAATAAATAATAATATTGTATAATTTCGTACGCCGTCACACTAAACTCAGCAATTCGCAACTCAAAACGCTAAACCAAAATGGCTAAACATTCACGCCTAAAGAATCTGAGCTTGTTTATTAATGTGAGTGTTGTGGGCGCTTTGGGGTGAGCATGAGCAAGCAGAGATACTTTGTAATTTGTAATACCTTTGAAATGGTTTTAAACTAGATTGGCCCCCAAAGTAAACATCAACGATCGAATATGTTTTGGTTCATAGATCCTCACGTCAGGGAGTCATATGGGAGAGTTAGGGTTCCGTGAAGGGCTTGGGCAGTTACTTCTTTGAGTCACCAGTTCAATTATCATCTTCTATCTTCTAATGTCTTTAACTAATTAATTACCACTCATTAAAAGGTTTTTGTCTATACTTATTTGTCCACACTTGTTTGTCATTTGTCATTATTGTTGATTTTATTTTTATCCTGACGAAGGAACCATTGGATTCGAAAGATGTTGATAATTTTGATTAAATAAGCCACAAAATGAATTTGCGAATAATGAAGAAATAAATAAGTCAATTTTTTATAAGAAAAACTCTCTTTTGAAGGTTATTCCCATCAACGTAATATATCATTGAAGAAGAAGATAACACTCATAGTCTAAATGAAAATATGAAAGAAAACACGACACAGAAAAATAGAAAAAGACAATGGTCGCAACTGGGACTCGAACCCAGACCTCTCGTCTAACCGGGACGTGCGCGTTATCTAATTTCGCTATTGCCACCTTCTGTCAAACCCTCATATTTGTCAATCTCATATTTCAACCGTGTGGTGGAGACTATAATCTATTAGTACTTTCGACCAAGTATATCTAGGTCAATGATTAGTACCCTTTACACAGAGTTCGGAGCGGGACGTGCCCCGCGCCACTTCAGGCCGCCGCGCAGAAAAGTCACACAATGAACTGCGCTGGAAACCGTTATCTTACTTTCGGTCTGTACTTTTCTGCGCGGCGGCCTGAAGTGGCGCGGGGCACGTCCCGCTCCGAACTCTGTGTGTAAAGGGTACTATTATAACATTCTTATATATATTTATGTTCAGACCGGTTCCATGCCAACTAAGAATAAAGTCAACACCTCCTTGGAAAGTCATTAATAGCTTTGAAAAACATAATTTTAAATTAGCCGATAACCCTAAACTAACGTAACCTATTTAACCAATTTTTTAAAATATATGTTTTTTATCACTCTAAAATGACTTATCTGAGATGGTTCTGAGTTGGTTTCATTCCGAGTTGTCCGGTCACCGTTCAGACCATCGAAGATCCGTAGACCCAAGAAAAGAATGAACGGACGACTTTTTTTAGTTATTGTTTTCTTTTGCATATCGACAAAATCTACGTACCTAAACACGTCAATATTTAGAAAGTAAAATTGTATATCTGGCTTCCTTTTTTCTGTATTCTTTACGTTAGCAACACAATATGTAGGCACCTTAATTTTTAAAAACTAGATTCGCAACATTGTTTATTTACCATTCTGTTCGGACCGTATTATTTTCCATGATTCTGTATTTTGACGTTTGGAACCAGTATGGCCAGATGCGTGGTTTTTACCGCGTTTTCATGGTTTTTTGGGTATATTTGTGCGGTGTTTTTTTTTGTGCAAAAACATTATTTTTTTCTATTATTCCAAGAAAAATTATAAAGCGATTGTTTTTGATAAAGTTAATTAATTAACGTCATTTTCTTATTTTAATCAATAAAAAGCTTTCGAAAAAGATGTTTTTTACCGTGACCGGACAACTCAAGAGTGCACCGGACAACTCGAGACAACTATTGGTAGAGCAGATGTGTTGATGTGTTTGAATTTTTACTGCCACTTGTTGAGTTGTCATGGAACCGTTTTTTACAAGGTCTTTCCTTCCTTCAAAACATGTTTTTTTTTATCCCGGAAATATGGTTTTTCATTTTGGGAAATGGCAACACTGAACTGACAAAGAACTGTCAAAATCGGTCTCGTATTTATCAATTTATACGGCGCGGTTTGGACCTTTTGGTTGCTACCTCTTGAATGACTGTTATTCGTGTTTGAATGTATCGAATTTAAGGAAAAATGACTCTTTTACTTCCTTCCTTACTTATTTCTGTGTTATTTGTTTCGTTAAACCTGGTGAATTTCGTCGAATCAAAGTGTGAAAATGTGCGGGCTACCGTAACCCAAAGACTGATCAATGAAGGTTTTCATAGGTAACTAATTCAAGTTATTGTTTTTCACATTTGGTGAACTCCGTTACACATATTTTGGTAAATGTACACTTACACGGGACACGGTTAATATGCACATTTTAAAATTCTCCTATAAATCGAAATTTGAGTTGAGTATGCAGTTATATATAATAAGTGTACCCTCTATCTGATACAAAACTTAGATCGCTCTTAAAACATCACCAAATCAATTAAAAGTAGACAATTTTGTACTGAATTAAACAAAATGTTGATGTTTTCTGTAAAACTTAGACGTAAATAATATTTACCTATGTTTCTAACGATATACGGGTTGTTCTTCTTTTTAACCTACAAAAAATTGTCTCCACCAGTTAGTAAAAAAAAATTCAACAAAATAACCGATGTTATTATTTTATAATTACTTTAAAATCCACTGTACTAAAGACTTAACAAATGTGTGCATTTAAAAAAATATGTGTTTATATTTTTGTAGTAAAAATTACGTTGTTGTACAGAGTTGTAAATCCTCGTGATAGAAGTGTATACCATATAAATCACGGCTGTCTCCCACCACCTCGACTTGCGTATTCTATAATGTTACAAAAAAATGATATGACAACATAAAATATAAAACTATTTTTAAACTAAAAAAGGTATAACCTATCAAGTAACAGCGATTATTATTTTTAATGATGTTTAATAAAATATTTTAAAAAATCTCAAAAACTTGTCTCTTACAACTGTTTTAGTATGTTAATTCTGTCACTTGGGTTGTCATTCGAAAGAGGTCTACACGCAGCTCCTGTTTGTCACCCCTGATAGGCGTTTTAGGCCTCCTTCCCCCTTGCTACAATTTCCCCTCTGAGATCGAGAGAGAATTCATTTATAGTAAAAAAAAATCCTCACTTTAGGTGAAAACGTGACAAAGTGGTATAAGTTATGTACATAGATTAAAAATAAAAACAACCCATACATTTTAATTGTTTCGATAAATGTTTAATTTCTATTTTAATTTAAAATAAAACAATAACTTTGTAAACACCACTTTTTATTTTTTATGTACTTAATGCCGACCAGGTTTCGCTACCACCGTAGCTTCTTCAGGGCAGTACAGAACTCTACTAAAATACTAAAATTAAGTTACATGTGTTATAGATAATATACATATGGTTTGAAACAAAATCGGCTGGACTACTCAAGTGGAGGAGGAAGTAGGGATAAGGGTAGATGGAGCTTTGGGTAAGGAAAGGGAATGTTTTTTGTCAATAGGGAACAACTTCAGTATTGGACTATTATTTAAATTTATTTGATTGTTAATTACCTTACTATTAATATTTTTGGCTTTTCTTAATTCTAGGGCTTCTAAATTATCCAATCTGATACCTATTGTGTTTTTATGAATAAGGGTGACGCCTGAGTTTTTATCGAAATTATGGTTTAATTTCTAATTTTTGTCATCATTATTTTCTTCCCCTTGTTCTAGCCGGGTTGGGAACCCATCTTTTTTACAAGAATCTTACAGGCGTCCCTATCCATTGCTATCGGCGCTCTTAATTATATATATATTTATTTAATTTAAGTTTTAGTTTGAAGTTTATTTTTAAAAAACAAGTTGTGTCATTCTGTAATCCAATCTATTATATACAAAAAGTATTTTTTATCTGTTCAATCTGTGAACAAAATATCTGTGTGTTTTTTCTATGCAATCGCAGGGTCGCCATTGTTAAATATTTCAATAATGCTACTTTTGTGCCAAATTCTGAATAAGGCATTCCATTTTGCAAATCAATCTCTTTGTGCCAATATAACCTAGAAACATTGAATATAATTAGGGTTGCCATCTCTAAAATTTGGCAACCAGGACAAGACGCGTGAAAACCCCGGATTTTAGAGCCCAAAACCCGGACATGTCAACAGGATTTTTTAAACATAGTGTAATAAAAAACAGTTGAAAATGTCATAAATCACCTTTTTATTTATTTTCAGACCTTAAAATTAAATTTAGTCATCTTTTATCATCATTTTAAGTGTCATCATCACAAAACAGAATCTTATTACAGTTTGTTACAAATTGTTTTAATAATCAGTTTTAAATTTTTAAACCCGGACTACAAATGAAGCCCCGCCCGGATGCTCCCCGGACGCCCTCTAAACTAGGACAAATCCGGGAAAACCCGGACGGATGGCAACCCTAAATATAATGCATAATGTTTGTTGTAGAAATATCCAGTACATAATCAACTTCAACGAGTATAGCGGAGTGGACCTTTGGACCCACGGAGCTTGCTCCCTCAGTGTGGAGCAAGTGCTGCCTTCAGGGGCCTATGTTAATGCCGATGAGCTGCACGACATGAGGAGACTGAACCAGGTATTCTAGACACTTCAGATATTATATTATTACTGTCGCAGATTGACGGAGATATCATAGTAAGTTAGGAAGGTTAACTTAACTTACATTTAAGGCCGCACTCTTGAAACACACAGCGCTGAAAAAGAAGAAGATGGAGAGATATGTAATTACGAGTGTTGGACAGAGCGCGCTTATATGTTTAGTCGTAGAATAGCAGCGAAAATTGCGAAAAAGCTTATTAAAACATGACTCGTTTAAAATAGAGCAAAAATCTCGTGGAACGTATCTTAAGTATCATTTAAAGAAACATTGTGAATTTTTTCACAAACATACCTTGTAAAATAAAAGAAATAGACTTGTTTGAAATAATTTTCGGAGCATACTTTGCGATTTTTTTCTATCGAGGGAATTTCATATAATTTGCGTTTCGGCGTGGAACGTATCTAGATATTATCTTCAAAAATAACATATATTTTTTTAAGAGCTTAAAAACTTCAAATGTTTAAGGGAGATATGTAAGAAATCGGTCGAAATACGAATAGTAGACCCTTAAATCATCATATTTCAAAATGGAAATGAGTATGTACCTGTTTTTTGGGATACACAAATATACTTTGAGAAATTTACAATATAAATCAATTCATAATACACTCCCCATCGAATTCCGAAGCCTTGCTTTGATATCCAAAAAATAAATGCAAGTTCCTTACAATATAAAACAAGGCATAAAAGAATCCGTTTGGTTTCTTCATTTTAAATGATCCAGTCTAGAGATATGGTGGTCACCGTAAGATGCCATTTTTGAGAGGAGCTTCTGAAGATCAGCTATAGTGTTACATATAAACTATGCAACCACGAAGAGGTACCTACATTCACAGGCAGTAAATTGTCTTTGTGTTTTTATGCACTGGTATCACCAGGTTGCCTATGGAGATGTCAGTGACAGCAAGAGAAAATTTCATTCCTTGCCTAAAACACAGACCGATTGGGGTCTCGGTGTGTGTCTTCGATGACGAATCAATTGTACGAGATCTAATATTTTATAAAAACGAGTGAATGATACTAATCTGAAGTAATCGGAATGCCCGGCGAGGCAATTTTCTGACAGATTGTGATGACGATCTCCCCAACACAATACAAGGTCGTATTTTGAATTATTTTCAACCCTACCTGAATTCTGAATGGAATTGTAAGCTGATTGCTACCTGGTGTGAATCCACCATTACTTGGAGGAGAGTTGCTGGTCTCATCCAAGGCCCTTTGCACCATTATATTATGGAAACTTGGATCACTAAGTGTGTGATTGCCCGGATAGACACTTTATTCAAGAATTGTTTGGATCTCGAAGGATCGTTGGACCAATCCTGTTTTCTACCAGTGATAACAAAAGCCCCCTTGGTAAAGCGAGTAGATTAGGGTGTAGGGTGTTATACATGTAATATGTTTTTTATGTTTTTTACTTTTGAACCTTGAATTGGTAACACCTTCATTCCCAAATTGCCTGTACATTGGGTACACAACCTGAGGTAAGCAGTTCTCATTGTTTCTTTTTTGTTCCTGCTGAAATAGGCAGGATGGCGCCATAACATTCAATTTCAACAATCAATCACATAAGTTGCTCGTAACAATTGCAGCTTTCAAAATTATTATTTTTACAAATACAAAAATGTTAAAATACAGTTACAGTTAAGTGTACCATAATATGTGTACAAATTTTTACATTAATAAATATAAAAGTATTCTCAGAAAAAAATCTTGAAATGTTGCTTTTTTTGGGCCTCCTAACTGTATATAACCCCTTAAACCAATATTTTTATTTCGGGTGTCAATTTTATGATTCACACTCCTTTTCCTAGATATTACTAAGTTGATGGTTTACATATATTATAACAACATTATTTGTATGGGCAGGTGAATGCGTGTCCAGTGGGAGAGGTGGATATAGAGAAGCCGGCACAGCTGTCCCGTCCCGTCACAGTGCATATGTACTCCCGCGTCAACTCCTCCCGGATCAAGATCACTCTCCCCATTCACTTGCGCTACCACAGCGCTAAAGTGGACGGCGGGTAAGTCCAACATTCATTATTCATTTATTTATTATTTAAAAGAAAAACAATCATTCCCAATAATAACCTGGCAATATTTCAAAAACTCCTACAATCATCATTCTAAGTTAATTGACCATCATGCAGTTTCTCCGTAGGGGTAGGCAGGGAGGATAGACTGCCACACAACCCTATCTCGGGACACACTTCTTGCTTCATTCGTATTCATACATCGTCTCATATATTTTGGGAGAAAGATATGAGTACCCAACAACTCTGCCATAATTTAACCCAAATGATTCACTACGTTTAGCGACTTAGCAGGAATGCCCGCGTTCATGGGGTGAGGTTTTTCTTGGTCTTGGTGGTGAATGCGTTCGCCCACCTACCATGTGGTGATCGGATTGAGGGAGATCTTTTGTCCTCCCCAAGAGGGCTCTCTTTACCCATCGCTTTGCACCCCAGTCGGAAGGATGGATTCATATGTGTATCTGGACACACTGACCCCCAGGATCCTACGCATCCCTCATACCTTTTCTCTTCCCAAAACTTCCTCTCCTTCCTTTCCCTTAAATTATTCTCCACCCAGCATCTTCAAAGATGACATAGGCCCTGAGGGATTTTTTTTCCTAAGGAGTTAATGAAAAAAAAAATTCTGTTTGAAATCTTGACATGACCCGACTATAGTATTAGATTCACCTGAGGCTGGGTCTTGTGTCTTCCTCGGGCATCCCCGATTTTTTTAACTATTATCTTCTGCATAATATTATATTCTCCTTACACTCTTTTCTGTGTTCATCTGTTTTACATGCCCATACCATCTCAGCGTTCCTTTCTTAATCTTAAGCATTACATTTACGTAAGTCTTGCATTCTTTTCAAATGTCCACATTTTTAACAAAGTCATGCAATGTTTTACCACACACATGCCTTAGGGATCTCATTTCTTTTTTTTATTCCATGAACCGAAAAAACTTGATATGCGTTGGTGACCTTCCTCTCTTCTCCTGCCAAACTTTTTGCCGGTGACTGTAGTTTCTCCAGGCCATGCCGAGACTAAGCGTCGTAAAGAGTACAGCGTGGTGGGGATATGGCGTGTGGGAACCAGACCAGAGCTCGCGACCGCAGCACCTTGAAGACCTTATTTTACAGACAGCCCTCGAATCTCTAATTTTGTCTTCTTTGTTTTAGATTTGAGACATTCAATATTGGCTACCCATGGATCTATCTGAGGTGTCCTAACAATGTGTTCAAGATGTGCAAACCCGCCGATACAGTCCTGGCCCCCTGCGGAGCTTGTTCACCTCACCGGTGTTCCTGGCACAACATTACCGTCACACCTGTAAGTTTGAACCTGGTTATCTTGATTTATTTTTATAATTTAATAACTTATTAAGGGCCGTCTTTTTCAACGCTTGCTAGAGTAAAAGGGTAAAAGAAATTGCTAAAGTTAAATTTTTACCGGTAAATTGATGTCCAAAATTGCTTTTATTGTAAAACCCCGGTCTTCAATGCTAGAAGGCATAAACTGACTATATACGCGCCTATGTGTGTCCTTTGCACTCACCCTCCACTTATTAAATTGGAGGGTGAGTGCAAATAGATTCTTTTCAAACAATAAATCAAAACCCCCAACGAGAGTTCGAGATCTAATAACAAGAAAGTTCCAATTTCATCATCATTATCATCTTCTTCTTCCCCTTATCCTATTCGGGTCGGGGACCCATTGCATCTACAAGGTGCCTCCACGCGTCCCTGTCTTGCGCTGATTGTTCGGCCTCCGTCCATGGCAGTTCCATCCTCCTGTATGGAGCTAATGTAAAAAAAAAGATTTACTCAAACACGAAAGTTCAAATCCAAAAAGCTGTACCTAATTTTGATTGAAATAATTTCCAGACTCCGTGAATAAATAAATAGATAGATGAAAGGTTAAAATGTTTATTATCAGTTGCTTACAAAATCGAGAAGTGTTCAAATGGTGAATTATTTTCTATTTGTTTTTGCTTTGTTTCAGCTCACCAGTATCCTTGAGCTTGCGGTGCCAGTTGGTGATTTGAACGATCTGACTCTGGTGTCCATATCCTCACTGTTCATATCTTTTGGGGGCTGCTTCTATATAATGTTCAACCTGTTTGCTACCATTACAGTTGTACCCAACCCAAATAATCCCATGGTGTATAAGAAATACAAATAAATCTAACACCGTCTTTTCAAGAAGATGCAGGAAAAAGACTTGGGGAATTTAACCCAACTAGTAAATCATAAAAAAATAAATTTGTATTTCTTGGGCATTAACTTTGTAACAATTTTTAGACGTTTTGTTTTGATGAGTTTCATTTCACATGTTCATTTGTAACTTAATTTTTCAGTGTAGATTTAAAAAAAAATATAAAACTCGTTCCTTGCCGAGTACGCGCCAAATTAAACTCTAAAAAAATATTCTTTGAAATGCGATTTTAAACCTTAATTATAAAGAAAACGTATGAAGGATAAGATCAGAATCGCTTGGGGCATTCTTGTTCTTAAGGTATAGAATGTTTTGAACACATCTATGGAACCGGAATAATTTCTATGAATTCTTTATGGATCTCTGGCCGAGTTTTTTCGGAGCATCTGAGCTGTCAGTTCGGTTGCATCATTCTCGTAAAACTTATGAATTCGTCAAAAAAACGCAAGTAATGTTGTTTTTAGGCATAATTTATTGTTCAAGGAATGTGTTTCGGTAAATATTACCTAAGATAGCATAAAATAAACCCACAAAATATTACGTCAAAGTCAAAACATCGCGAAATTTACAAGTTTCCTCCAGTGGCTCGGGACGAGTTAAGTAACAAATTTACATGTGAAATTAAACCCTTCGAAACGAAATAATATATTTTGTTACATTGGCATTTAAAATAAAAGAGAACTGAACATTCCCGGGTATAACAATACCCTGAACATATTGAATTCTTCCATTATTATTTAAGCGGAAAACATTAAAAGTGCAGTAGATGGAGGACTTAGCTAGCAGTGAATTGAACCAATGCCTGAGTGAAACTAGCGATGCGCAGGTTCAGCCGGAATAGATTCTTGAACTCGAGTCCTTCGCGGGAAGTGGATCCCATTCCCACTCCTTTTTCAAATCAAGCGCTCCCAGAGAATTCGGACCCCCTTCGGTGTCCCTTCCAGTTCACATGCAGGTCCACAGAATGAAGTAGGTTTATCAAGTATTTTGGGGCTCCATCCCAGAAGAGGGTCCCAAATTCAATTTTTGGGCTTACTTGAAATTTATACAGGATTAGCAGCTGGTCACTTGTAATGAATTTTCAAAGAGGTGTTGAGTTGATTCTGAATTGGCATGGAACCACCTACTCCAAGCATTTTAATGAAGTCAAATATTGGGGAACTTTGAATTGTAGCAACAGAGAGGCCCAATCTTTCCCGTATATGGTAGAATAAAAATAGATTCTCCTAAATATTATTAGAATTTTTTAAAGATCGTCTGTTTAACCTCAAAATGTTTACAACAGATGATGTCAGTGAAATGTCATTTCGACTGTGTAAAAGTCAGTGGGTATAAAGTGCACAGATTTTGTATTTATTTACATGCAGTTATTCTCTTAGTAATCTGCCGCTCGATTATCTGACAGCTACTGTAAACCGCCATTAATTTTACTATTTGGAAGCGCAATATCAAGCCCTATAATTCGTCAAATCCAGCAGTCTGCCGCATGCCTAGACATAAACATTAACCTTTTTACGCCAATGAGATGGGTTATCTTACTCTTACATACTCTACTGCTGTCTAGCTTGCTCTCACTGATCATTTTATCAGTCACTAGGGTTAATTATTGTTGTTTTTGAACATTTTGGTTAGTCCCGTGCGAATTCTACCAATTATCACATCTTTTTCTGTTAGTTTGATTTTGCCACGTTTTTTGTTTGAATAAGTTGACAACATGAAGTCTTCTCGCAAGCGTAAACATGATACCTTGACTTTAAACCAAAAAATTTAATATTTAATTAAATGAAGACAATATAAGCGAAACTCAATTGAAAATCTGAAAACAGAAAAATCAGAAAAAGATATTGACACCTCTGGGACTCGAACCCAGGACCTCTCGTTTTCCGGGCGAACGCGCTAACCACTGCGCCAAGGTGTCGATATCCAATTCGGTCATTTTTAACTGTATCATACTTCAAGTAAGAACCACCCATACTATCTTCATTTTTCTTAATGCATATTCTATTGGCAGCTACCTTTATGTATGATTGCAAGATTCAAATTCATTATCTTTTTCTGATTTTTCTGTTTTCAGATTTTCAATTGAGTTTCGCTTATATTGTCTTCATTTAATTAAATATTACAATTTGAGGTTTTACTCATAAAATTAAAATAAAAATTAAAAAAAAAAACAAAAAATTAAAATTCTAGGAAAAATCGATAGAAGTGTTTATTTTTACGAAACATGTACCTGTTTCACTAATTGGAAACTTGCCGCCTGGTTTTCGGGGAGGCAGATTAGTGAGAGAGACTGTATTTTTTTTTTTTTTTAATTACCATGTACAAATATTTAAGTGTCGAGAAATATTCCTTCAAAAGGCTTCAAAAAAAGCATTCAAATATAGTTGAATTCACAAGTAAATATGTATTTTAGTTTCTGTTATTTTTATATTTTAAAAGACAACTTTTATACTTTTGTAAATATTTTATAATTTGTGCTTAATCAAGTATTATAATTTATAGAATATCTGTGATCTTATTTTAAATAAAGTTTATTAAATTGAGAGCAAATGTTGTTTATTTTCTGGGTTTTATTTATTTTTATACGATGCTGGACAAGGGTCCCAACTGCCCAGACCCAGTAGAACTATGGCACCTCCAGTTTTTGGAATGTGGTTAAGCTGTAAGAAGTGGGGAGAGAGAGAGAAAGAATGTGCCAATTCAGAAAAGTTGTCTCTCACCAAAGGCGATACTGATAATATCTCCTACCCGGGAACAGGGTGCAAATTTTCTTAATTTAAATTATTTATTATGTGTATGAAATAACCCATATTTTTGGAATATTTCAAACTTTTTAATTAAAAGACAATGTAAGGTTTATTTTTTTTATTTCTGCGTCATTGTAATAAAAATACAATTTTCACACACTTACGTAATATCGTCATAAACATTGGATATAACCAATGATTAAACAGAATACCTAAGAGAATGATTGTGCATACCGATTCAAATACACATCGAAAATTCTGTCCAAACAATTATACAAAAATGGCGGCAGTTTCCATGGTTATTATTCTGTTTATATGATTAGTAATAAATATTGATTGTCATTTTTTGTATAACCGTTTGGACAGAATGTTTTATTGGTTATGCCAAGTTTCTCTTAGGGTATTTTATTTAGTCATTGACTATAATTAGCGTAATTTTTATAAACATATTTCAAAATCATAAATTTACATCCAGGTCTTAATTTAATATTTACAAATCTTTAAAAAAAAATTACAGAATATTATCCATAAAATTCAAATCACATATTGTATACCCGATTGCATAAAAGTAAATAAATTATCATGGGCCAAAATCATTGTATTGCGCCTGTGTTTTGCCTTGTTCCTTGTTTGCCTCCAGACATACTCAAATTTTATGTTAGGACAAGTCTGTCAATTCGGAAGTCTAAGGTTTTTCTAAAAAATGGTGGTTTATCTCTCAGATTTTATGTTAGGGATGTCTAAAATTATCTTTTCTATAAAATGGTGGTTTGCCTCCAGATATAAAAGATTTTATGCCTCAGATTTTACGCTTGCGAAAGTCTATCAATTTGGATGGTTATGGTTTTTCTAAAAAGTGTTGGTTTGCCTCCAGATTTACGGGAAGTCTGTCAATTTGGATGTATATGATTTTTCTAAAAAAATGTGGTTCGCCTCCAGATGTACTCAGATTTTAAGTTAGGGGAACTCTATCAATTTAAATGTCTGGTTTTTTCTAAAAAACGCTGCTCTTTCGTACACTGCTTCAGAAACCAATTACATACAAGGTGAGGAGCTTACATATAAAATATTACACGTTTCTCGCTGTATCCTCATTTATTAACTACATATTATGTTTTGACTGATTGCGTTTGCGGTGGGTGAAAAAATACAGTTTCAGCGCACCATTTTTTGTTAAGAAATAAGAATTTCTTAGCTGTTTGCCAAAAAAACACAATGGCAAAAAAAAAATACACAATCGTAAAATTTTACGTTTGGCATAAAATGCTGATATCATGTACCTATTTTATCACCAAATAAGTACATACATATTTGTAAACTTAACTATGGTAACTGCATTGATTTTGACTGGTATGTTTTATAATATTTTTAACCTTTAATTGCTGACGTGGGAGTCTTTCAGTTGGCATGCATACGTTAAGTCATATATTTCCGCCTCAAATTAAAAAAGATATAAGATATAAACACTTTGAGCAGATTTTTCCATGTTTGCACAAAATGTTGAAGGCAGTAAGTAGTACATAATAAAACCTGTCCCACAGGTGGGTCCCACAGGTGGGTCATCAGCGATAGTGCACCTACCAACCCACGTCAACAGTTAAACGTTAATAAACTGCTTCTATTTAGGTAATTTTTTATGACTAAAGTAAGATTATCTTAACATAAATATATTATCTGAAATAAGTATGTAGGAATCTTAATTGCACACATATCGCACACCCGTAGAAAAGAGTCGTAAGTCAAAATTTTCTGTTTTTATAAAGTTTTATTTTTATCTCTGAATAGTAAAGTGATTGTGATTGTCTATGCCCCACGAAACCCGTATTTAAGTTCGATAACTCTATCTCCTCGAGATATTGCTAGTATCTCTTTTTGATCGCTTGTTTTATCAATCATCATTTGTTTTTGCTCTCCTGTAAAATGTACTTTTTTGACTTACGACCGTGTT
Organism: Glyphotaelius pellucidus; assembly: GCA_936435175.1. Taxonomy (NCBI): domain Eukaryota; kingdom Metazoa; phylum Arthropoda; class Insecta; order Trichoptera; family Limnephilidae; genus Glyphotaelius; species Glyphotaelius pellucidus. The sequence continues at coordinate 32,235,092 of OW386547.1, forward strand.
CTATGAGCAGGGGCGTGCACTCCATATAGGCACATAAGCACTGCCTACCCTACCGTATTTGTAAAACATAATCATGTAGATAATATTATAATTTATTAAATTATTGCTAAAAATAAATACACACTTTCAAGAAGCTGAGCAACCGAAACAACGCGAGCGCCACAACAAACGGCATACTACAAACATGGCATAAACTGTAACTAGAAATTTCCCGCCATCCGACTGCCTCACGAAAATGCGGCCTAAGCAAGAATTATTTCTGCATAGAGCTAACTTCATACAAGATATAAAATCAATGTTTACGAAATGCACAGAGCATTGAGTAGAACTGTCGTTTTGAATTTGGTTCTATGAGTTTTTTTGTTAGTATTAGGCAGTGCTTTCTGGAACAAAATTACCAAATGGCAATCAGTGACGACAGTGACATTTATTATTAACTATTTCTATAAAATAGTTGTCTTTCATAAATGCGAATTGTCTCTTCTAAAACGTTTGTCGTACTTTAATTGTGAATTATCTGATAAAATATGGAAATTTTAACCTGTGAAACTTGTTGTAGGGAAGGAAATAACGTGTGTTTAAGTAACTTACAAAACAATGGTTTTCTCGGTTATCTAATAAGAATATATTCCTACTTTTATCGTGGGTTTTCCTACTGCCTACCGATCAAAAACTCTGTGCACGCCACTGTCTATGAGATGCGCGATATGTATTAATAACAATATTTTTGTTGTGATTGTTAGGAAAATCCTATTACATTTTAATGATTTTATATATTTTTAGAAATTTTATTCAACACATTATTAAAGATTTAATTTTGATGTAACACAATAAAAATATTTTCACTTTGGGATAAAATACAAAAATGCATGTTTTTGAGACAACTTGAATGTGCAAGTACTGAAATAAGAAAATTTGACTATATCGACGTTCCCGAAGAACAATGTCGGATGTGCGATTTTGTTGTTCTGCAGTAGAGCTTTTTAAAGTTTCGTTTCTGCATTTTTACTGGTTTTGGTATCAAGAAATATAGAGTGGTTTTGATCTTTGACATTTCATTAAAAAATCCGAATATACAGACTTTTAAATCAACAAAATAAGCCAACAGGACGATTTTCAATTTTTGTCAGATCCGACGTTGTTCTTCGGGACCGTCGATATCTTGTAGATAAGTCAGCACTATTTGAGACATTGCAAGTAAATGTATAAGGTGGACACAGAAACTGCATTACCGTACCGAAGGGCACGATTCTTCATTACTGCAAATGCAGGGTTCTAGCCCCTAAGGGTTAAGTTCTGTTTCGTCAAATGCAGTTATTTACACGATATATAAATATTTATTAGAAAAATAGACAAAAAATATTAATTCTTCATTTTAAAAGATTAGGATGTCAAACATTTTCTATAATTCATTTATACATTATTAAAAAAATCTTTATACATTTCAAACAAAATATTCACATTCATACAACAACATTTACTCAACATTATTTTTTACATACATAACATTTTATAAAAAATTGTAATTTCTGACTGAGGTATTAATGATTGGAAGTACCATAGCAGTAGATACCTGTACAATAATTTATTAATTACTACATAATATTATATATAGTTAATATAAATTAATCTTTTTGAATTAAATAGAGATAACCGTCTTTGTTTACACTGCTATTTTTAATAAAAATTATAAACATTTTTCAAAACCAAAGTTCGTTATTTTTAATATGCCAAAAAGTTATTTGGCAATTATTGAATAAGCAATATTTTTCGGTTATTTTAGAGATGATGGGAATAACTTACGGTTAAAGATAAAATAAAATAAAACATCAAATGAACAAATTTCCAGCATTTGATGAATTTTATAAATATTTTATAAGCACCAGTAACTTACTAATATGTTTTCTAAACGTTTCTGGCTTTCACCCTTCAAGGGTGTTCTAGGTCGTCATTTCATACGGAGAGAGAAAAGGAGAATTTATATATTCATTTTATTCAAATGGGCAAATTTCAAAATTATATGGAAGAATGGAGTCGAGTTCAGACTTAGAAGAGATGAGATGTTGAATGGGGGAGGCAACTTTAGACAAGGCTTATTAGAATATGTAGATAGAAGAGAAGATATTTTTTTAGAGAGTGACAACCAAAAAATATGTGATCTAAAGTTCCCACTTCTGTACTACAGAATGTACAATGAGGTGGGTCATTTAACAAAAAATGTTATTTTTAAATTCTAAGAGCGATAAAAAGGTGCCAAATGGGTTCAAAACGACGTGTTTCAAATTTTTAAAATTTCTGATACGATCTTCTTCCTCCGGATTCACTTCAAAGTTTTGAAAATTTTAATATTTTTTTAAAAATTTATTTTTAAAATTTTTTACCAAACCATATTTTTTGTAATCTTCCACAGCAAATGTAGTATATTTTGATGAAATCATTTACAAAAAGTCCCAAAATTGATTCTCACAAAATAATGCCGAAATTTGAGGGTAAGAAGGATTTTGCTGGTATTTGAATACACTGCCTTGAGATAATTTGAATTATATTCAAATATATTTTTAATAATTAAATTAAAATATTCCCTCTTTTTTGTGTTTTATTAAAAGTAGTTTATTTTTATCGTTTATCTAACATTTTTTAAGATTTAACAAGGGTGGGTTTTTCTCTATTATGTGAAATTTCAAAGTCAATCCGGAGGAAGAAGATGATATCCAAATATTAAAAAAAAATTACGTGATTTTATGTCTCCATTTAACACCCTTTTATCACTATTAGACAAATCAAAACAAGAAAAATGTTTTCCCCATACAGTCGTGACCCACCCTAATGTACAATCAAGTCAAGGAGGTAAATTTTGAAAAGGTGAGAAGTAATGGAAGAATGAGAAATTCTCATTTGAATAAATGAAAAAATAAGGGGAACGTGGTTTAAATAGGGTTGGATGCTCCTTGTTTTGCCAAGGAATCCACAATATTATTACCCACAATGACAACATGTCCAGGATTCCAAATCAGATGGTTTTTCGAGAGCTTTGATTGGAGGCTGTCAGCACTCGAATAAGACATTCAAAGTGATCATCAGGATGAAGATAAGGACTGGATTTAAGTTTTTGGAGGGAATTTTTAAATCTCACAATAGTACCCTTTACACACAGAGTTCGGAGCGGGACGTGCCCCGCGCCACTTCAGGCCGCCGCGCAGAAAAGTAAAGACCGAAAGTAAGATAACGGTTTACAGCGCAGTTCACTGTGAGACTTTTTTGTGCGGCGGCCTGAAGTGGCGCGGGGCACGTCCCGCTCCGAACTCTGTGTGTAAAGGGTACTTTGTGAGAAAACTGAAGTTATCATCTGTCACTGCTAACACATATTACATACAGACTGTTAAATATTGTAAAAAGTATAACATTTAAAGCACGTCTCATAGGACTGTTGATTAATCTCCTTGGTACAGCTATATTATTTATAATTAGTACAAAGTTGGTCCCTTTTCTTAATATAATTTAAACTAATTCATATTAAGTAAAATTTTAATACAAGTTAATGCCTGTGTTCAATGCCACAGTAAAAGGAACTTGCGTTTTTTTCGACTCAAAGAAAAATATTTCAATTTAACAGCATTATAGAACTACAAGTCTTTTATTTGATTCATACATTTTCTTAATCACTGTTTATAAATTATGCAAAAATTACATAATAAGAAATTTTCATGATTTAATTGTGAGCCTAAATAGTGAATAGTGGAATTGATAGATACTGTTTAAGAATTTTAATACAAAAAATTTAAAGAAAAAATTCATTCTTAAAGTTTTCAAAATATTTTTTTTGGTGTTATAAAAACGATGACAAATAAATTAGCATTTTCCAAAATGTTCTAGAAATAATTAACCTCTTTGTATTTTGAAAGTTTACATCATTATTATGTTTTTTAATTTGCTTAAACTTAATAATTAAATTAGCAATTCCAGATTGTCCTAATAATATTAATACTTTTTAATATCGTTCTTTACTTGTGGCAACCTCTTGTTTGCTTAGATTCGAAGTTCTCTTCTCTTCTTGCTTACTGATATTTGAAAGTCTGGTAGCATCTAACTTGTTTAGATTCGAAGTTCTCTTCCCTTCTTGCTTACTGTTATTTGAAAGTCTGGTAGCATCTAACTTGCTCAGATTTGAAGTCCGGATTGAAGCTTCTGTGAAAATAGACAAAGAACTAATTAATTTTTCATCATTATAAAAATAAAATAGGACCATATTTGAAATGGTTTTCTGCCGCAAATATAATAGTCATTTGAGCCAATGACATTACAATACATCTAGACCATTTATTTTCTCTCGAAATTAACCGAAAATGTGGCAAGTAACAAACACTTGTTTCCAGTAAATTCTACATTTAAATGTTGTTCATATATGACAAAGATAGATATTCAAACGAAATAGTTATAGGATCGGTCGTCATTTTCGTGTTTAAAAGTTGCAACGAATGCTCCATTCTACATCATGGGTGTGATTGAGATGATAAGATACACTTACTCGCTTACACTAATACCTTAAAATCTTGGGGAAACGATGGAAATGATTGCATTTTTTATAATAATAAGTAATCTATGTGTATTTACGAATGAAATGTTGTTCCTTGGCTTTTACTATTGTTTGCCGTGTATTGGAAACACTTTCTCATCACACACAAAGATATTTTGGCTACACAATTTGATTAGAGTTTTGGTTTTGGTTGGCTGTTTAGTAGGTAGATGTTGTCCAGAATTTTAAACATACTGTCTGTGCATGCCGCATTTTAAACTTTGCTTCTGCAAAATCTACAGTGGTACATAAAGCTGTTACGAACCTTAATTTAAACTTTTTGGTTGATCTAACTTTTGACTAATATTAGTAGGTCATCATATTATTGTTGTTAAAAGCAATAAACAGCTATCGTTGCCCTCTGCGGAGTAAAAACTTTAAAAGCCTTTGGTTCGGTACTTAGCTGAAACCTAGCTTTATTTATGTGAACTAATCACTATATGGTCAAGCAGATTTATATCATCTCATCATCATATTTATATTCATCTGTAATGATCTGCATAATTTTTATTTGATTTTAACATGCTCTGACAACTGTGCGTTTTGTTTTGACTAGGACAAATTAGTTTTTAAAACCCTGCATTTATAAATACAATGGGATTCGTTAAATCCTCATCTTTCCTAATTAGCAAGTGAACTAAGCAGATTCTACAGAAATGCCCGACAACGAGCCGTGTAGTTTTGTGTAGATTTAAAATTAGCAAAGTCACCATGAAAAAGTGATACGTGTAAATAAACTAGAACTACTATTTTGAACGGAGAGTTTTTTACCGATTATAACAAAATTATACAATTGTATTATTGAAAAGCATAGTATTGTATAACATTGAATTACCGAGTTGTGCAATGTCATCATGCTTCTTCACGTAGCCGGGTTCATTCCAAGGTTGCTGCACGCTGGTTCCGAACAGAAGCCAGAACAGGTTGGTCAGGAAGTAAATAGCCGAGGACAGGAAGAAGATTGGTCTCCATGCATAGGCTTCTGTTTCAGTCTGAGGATAAATTAAAATGATTAAAATATCGATAATTGAAAATAGATACATTTTTTATTTTATATGACTACTTTCAACAAACAACTGAATGAATGCAAAGTCAGGGAAAATATTAAATATTTTTATTAAACAGAGTTTAATAAATTAAACAAAGCTGTATCAATACTTAACATTATCCTTAGCGGAAGACTTATTTTCATTTCGCCAAGATCTCCTAAGCCATTTGAAAATATTTACTCAATGACAACAGACAAAAATAACTGACCCAGTAAAATTTTTATATTCCATAGTTTTGTTAAAACATGATTTTTTTATATCCTTAAACGCTTGCCAATATTTTTACAATCTGTTTATATACTTATTTGTTTATATGTATAGATAATTTGTTTATATAGATAATTATATTACATTAATTTTAGAAAGTAATTAATTATCTTATAAATAATTGTTTGAATCCTAAAAATAATAAAATAAATTTAAAAAAAATAAAAGCGGCCATTATCTCTGGGTGTGCCAACTCAAAATTTGAGCCATCAGCTGGCTGATTTTATTTTAGTAATAACTATTCGTTTTTTGGAAAATTATATTTTCGTTAATGTAGGTACCGTCTTACCAAATAATGTGTTTAAATATTGATAAAAAAGTAATTTGGGAGGCGGGTACGGGTACCGCCTCCCCAGGAACCATTTATTGGATAATCAACACCTCTGCCATAGGTCACCCCTAGTGGTTTGCTACGTTTGGTAACTAAGCAGGGGTGCCCGGGTTCATGGGGTGAGGTTTCTCCAGGTTTTGGCGACTGATACATGGTGGATCGAGTGAGTGTGATTGAGAAGATCTTTTGACCTCTCCAGCCGGAATTTCTCGACCCATTGCCTTGCACCACAGTTGGAGGGATGGATTCATGCGTCCATCACTCCTGGACATACTGACCTCCAGATTCCTATCCACCCCTCATACCCTTTTCTTTCCCAGAACTTCCTCTTCTTCCTTTCCTTAAAAAAATCCTCCACACAGCATCAGGGCCTCCTGTGTGGAACCAATGTAATCTATCATAAATAGAATAGCTCACAGGAATGATTATTTTGATTGTCCCGCCTGGTATCCATAATGATATGTCGGCGCTTAAGCGATTAATCTTGAGAGTACCTGTATGAAACATGTATAATTCAAAATTTTGGTATGTACCTCTTCAGTCAGCAAGAGTCCCACTGAGAGCGGCGCGATGATGGACAGAACATTGGCAGCGGCGTTGGTGATACCAAGCAAAATACCGGCAAAGTTTGGTGCTAGATCGATGTGGTTCACCTGTAATTCAAAAATATGGCACAGTTAGTGAGGCCGCACACCAGACATACATTTGTGTTACGATAAATGTGACGCCACATTTGAAACGCGACACATTTAACGCCCGCCTGTATTGGCGCGCAAGCACGCACACCAAGGACACGTTTGTAGCGGGTGCAGTTTGTGGCGAGACGCTGGCCGCGCCACATGTTTTCAAGATCGAACGCGTTCGTTTTTTGTGGCGCAGTGGTTTGCAAAAATGAAAGACAATTTTGAATTTTATGTGGAGCTTATTGCAGAGGTTGATAAAAACCCTATATTATATAACCATGGACTCTCTGATTATAGTAACAGACGGATTACAGAAATCAACTGGACCAAAATCGGCGAAAAATTCAATGAAAACTTTTCTTCGTCGAACTGTAACTGTAAATTACTCTTGATTAAACGGGTGCACCCAATAACGTCTTTTCTTTCTCATTAATTGCCACATCAAGAAATCTGTGTTGTCAGATGATGTCGACGTTTTGTATAAGTCACAAATGTGCGTCCGGTGTGCGTGTACGCGACACATTTACTCCAAGCAAAAATGAAGCATGCATATTGTGGCGACGTAAATGTGGCGTGCATGTGGCGTGTGGCTCCGGTAGGCGGCTCTACTTACAGAGAGATCTCTTTTCTGGTATTGTTCAGAACATTGACCATTAGATAGAACACAACTTTAAAAAAATATAAATCGCACATCAAGTCTTGGATCATCAGCCAAGACACATCTAACATCAAAGATTTTATCAAAACCAATTTAGAAGTATGCATTTCATTAAATTTAATATTGTTTTGTTATTTTTATTTTTGTTTTAAACTGATTACATTATAAACTGCGCCTCCACTTATAAGTATGAATTTTCAATCTACAATGATGATTGTCTGTTATTTTAAATGTAATATTGTGTTGTTATTTGTATTTTTTATTATAAACTGGTTGTGTGTAAACTGCACCTGCTCTCGACCCAGGAGTTCCTAGTGAGACAGGCATAGCACGTTAATAATTGTAATAAATATAGATTTGTCATAGATTATCTTACCTGGAAACCAACATAATGACCAGCATTCATACCGACTGTAACGGTAAGCAAAGCAACGGCAGCTCCCACATCAGCTGGGGCATATGACAGACCAATGAGAGCCAATCCTGGTCCCCAGAAACCTACAAATTAATAAACCGTTAATAATCGTTGCTAACGAACATTTAAAAAAATATATCAGACTCACAACCCAGTCGTAATGCCCCATTTACATTGGAAGTAAGTATCCTGTGTCCTTTTCCAGTAAATAGCTTCGTCCAGACGGCACAAGGCGTGTGTCAAATGAGCTAGGCAAGTTTGGATGCAATGAAAAGTCTTGAATATATTTTATTTCATGCACTTTGTTTTGCCCTTTTGACTTTTGGATTACAGTGAATTCTCTATCGATCGTTTCTGAATAATCGTTTTCTCTTTTCGTAGTTTATATTTTTATATATTTTTTATGTTAATCCATACAAGAGTCCCAACTGCTCCCGTTTGGGGACAGTGAGACTATGGCATCTTCAACAGGGATATTTTGTGAGACTGATGATAATGGGGAAGGCAAGGAGATGGGATAATATTAGTAGGACCCTTAAAAAATGACAGATGAAGATTTCACTGTTTTCATTTTTCTAGTTGCGAACAGCCTCGTGCACCAGCTGCGCACTGTCTGAACTATGTTACATATAAGACAACAATTTGTGATATTTTTAGGGGTCCTGTGAGTTTTTATTTTCCTATGGTTGAATTCGGCATTTTTATAAAGGTTCATTCAATTTACTTGATATGATTCTTACCAATTGTGTTAGAGACTTTTCTGGCAACCGTGACCGAGACAACCTTCTTGTTGATGACATAGTCGGAGAGGGAGCTGACGACGAAACTGAGCAGCCACATGACGAAGTAGGGCAGAGCTGAGTAGAGACCATTCTGCAAAAATCCAACAACAACAATGTAGTGTATTGATTATTCATGAAGTTTCAGCATCTTTCAATAGATGTTGACAGCTCAGTTTGAATTAAGAAGTTCTGCTATATCCCAACAGATGGCAGTTGAGTAGCATATAACAAGAGTATCATCTATCGCTGTTCTTGTCTTAGGTATGAACGGTTACGATGATGGCCGAAGGCTTCAGTAAGATTGGGCGTGCTCTCTCAATAGAAGCCCGGAGCAACAGAACTATTTAGAGTCTAGTTTAGTAAAGACGTCTGTCCAGTTTAATATTAATTATAAATATTTACGATAACCAAATAAACCAACCAGTAATCAATTGAATCTTTCTTATTTGGAAGGTACCCAACACATCTCAAGTTGTCAAGTTATTGGAAATTAAGAAACATAACACCTGGCTGTTCAAATCTGGTCACCAAACACGAAAAATGCCATTTTGATTCTCCTGCTTACCTTTTTGATGTCAACATCCAGAACAAGTTTCATGTAAGAGGGCATCTCAGTGAGCAACATCCAGAAACCCCAGTTCTGACCGCAATGGCAGATCAAGAGAGACCAGAAGGGCAAACTGGTGAATATGGCCTTCCAGGGAGTTGGGATGTTCTGTAAAAAAAGAACCAAAAAAGTTATTATTGGTCTGCGGCATTATTCGAGATTGATGGGACCAATAACTTTCTCCAGTGTTCTTCGATGCTGGAATCTGAATTCTGGCGGGAGTTGTGTGGCCCATCCCTTAATCCTGTCATCCCGGTTCTCATGAGGGCTGCAAAACCAACTATTGGTTGGTAAATTTATTATTTTACACCTAACTTCGCTTACTACATCTAGGACAGAGGTTCCCAAACTTTTTTTTCTCGTAGACCACTTTCAAAATTTTACTGGTCGTGGTGGCCCCCTGCTGGTACATTTCTACCATTTTTTTCAAACGGGGGCAAAATGGACCAGTTTTCGAGATTACATTGTGTGTGTTCCCATCCCAGTGCAGTACACCCATATCCCATTGCGCCCCCTCCCCCCCTTGCCTAGCTGGGCGTTTTAAGATCTCATGCATAACCTATACAACAAAGTGCGCTGTACGCCAGTCGCTCTGTTATGGAGGGGGCTTAATAGGATATGAGACGGGGGGTGGGATGGGATATGGATATGAGGCACGTGATGGGTCCCAATCGAAACCAGTTCGTGGACCCCCATTTACGACTTGTGAACCCCTATTTCTTTATTGCACCTACGTGGACCCCTGTCGGGTCTCCCGTGGACCCCTAGTGGTCCACTTTGGGAGTCACTGATCTAGGAGAATAGAAATTAATAGGTGCCGCCTTCCCCTTTCGAGACCCTCATTTGGAAGTGTTCAGGTTAAAGAATAACGAAATATCTCAACATAATGTAGTTCAGTCAGCAAAAGCACCATATTTTTATAACAGTCTTAAGTGATGTTAGTTATACAACATTATCATTACAAGGGTTATCTCTCAGTTTTTTAAACCTATCAATCATTCATAAGAATCAATTAATTGTATGTAATAGGAATCTTCTTATGTATTTTGTATGTTTGCTGAACCATATGTTATATGAATGGTTTGTACATTTGAATCTCGACTCCCATTGAAGTATTAACTCGTACATAACTCACTTTGGGAATCACTGTAGGCAATATTGTCACAGTTCAGGTAAGGTAACAATCACCTAAATGAAAACAATTATGTGTCAAGTTTTCCATGCTTTAACCATCATTGAAGAAAAACATTACTCGTAACTTAATCAATGCCCCCTCACATCTCTTCACTATATAAGACAATTCCAACACACAAGTTCACATATAATTCAAAAAGACATAACGATTGTCTAGTTGACCAATCAGAAATCTCCAAAAAATCGTAATTAGAGTTGAGTATGCAGTTATATGTAAAAGTGTACCCTCTATCTGGTACAATACTAAGATTACTCTTAAACACCACCAAATCAATTATAATGCAGAACAATTTGTTGTGAACTAAACAAAATGTTGATGTTTTCTGAGTCACTGGAAGGATATTTTAAAATGTCATACTAATATACCGGACTGTTATTCTTCCTTTTGTTATTTTAAAGCTTGTAAATAAGATTTGGTTTATGATGAGCATTCGAATATTGCTTTCCTCATTATCTCAAAACTTAATATTTGGAGATATCAACTGGACGATTGATATGTCATTGATACCGATCCTTATAATAATTTCTAAAACCTTGTAATCTTGGTACGGTTTGTTTCTAAAATAATAAAAAAATAATAATATTGATAGACATTTTAGTCTTACCACTTTGTCTCCAGAATGTCCCAGCGATGCCTCAATGTAATTCTTCTCCTCCTCCGAGATGATCTTGGATGTCTTGGGACTGTTGGAGCCAAGGAAGAAGTAGAGAACCACCCAGCAGACGGCGGCAATGCCAGACATGTAGAACGTGGACGGCCAACCCCAGTCGCTACCACAAAGCTGCCCTACCACAGGAAGGAAAACGACAGTTCCGAATTGCGCACCTGGAAACAAATGAAAAATTGAGGTTATGAAAACTTTGCTTTCGACCCCGCATGCTGAATTTCTACCAACAAATAACATATTTCTCTACACTTTAACTTTTCGATGTCATGTCGAGTTGAAAAAGTAATTATACGAAATTCCCCTGATAGAAAATATCACAAAGTGCCAATAATTAAAAAAAAAAACACCTCAGATTTTGTTAATATTTACATGTGAAAAAAAATCACATTGTTCCTAATGCGACATAATTCAGATGATGAGAGATTTTTGCTCTATTTTAAATAAGTCGTGTTTGATTAAATATTCTCACATATAATAGTTTTTTTATGCTAGCGCGCTTCTCTATCAATCATATTTACATATCTCCATTTCAAACCATCTTCATCTTAAACATCTTCTTTTTGAATGCTTACTACGGAGCCTTTAGAGATTGGAAGGAACAGGGGAAGAGAAAGATTGGGAAAAAATTAACTTATGATTTTGTCACACCAATCGTACTGGAGATTGAGAATGTTTTGAGACTGGAGAAAAAGTAATCGTGAAAGGAGATGGAGAAGAAGATTGAGAATACCTGACTATTAAAATCTGGTTACTAAAGTAAGAAAGCTTTGGTCTGAGTAGTGGGTTCACACCGGGCGGCATTAAGAGTATCTTTCGGGAATCTAACGGGAATCAAATAACTTACAGATCTCACGGGGTACCAAAAACCATCAACATTTTTACTCTAAATAAGCACAGGAATCACTGTTTAAAGTCGATCGAGTACACCCTGTATAATTACTAAAACACTAACCTGCATAGACGAAAGTACTAAGACGACCTCGCTCTGACAGAGGTGCCCACTTGCCCAACAGTGCGTGGCACGAGGGGTAGAACAGGCCTTGGAAGAAGCCCTGGAACACACGGCAAGCACAAAGTGCTCCCCAACCTCCCTGGAAATAAAAAAAAAAACACAAATTTGAAATTATGAACAGGATTTCGGAGTCTTAAAAATAATATGTAGAGTTTCCGGAAAGTTATGAAAACAGAAAAATACTGCTGGGATATATTCAAATAGATGTTCGCGCCATCTAGGTTTAATCAGTTTGAACTTAGATACTCATTTATAGAAGTGTAGTTTTAATACCAAGTCATTGAGCACTTTTATTATTACCATGATGATCCACGTTTACGGTACCGTGATGGTAAAAAAGGCAATAAACACACGTTTCTCATCGCTTTAATGCTACGGCTCTTTCTTACATATTAAATAATGGTGAGACAAGATGAGAAAAGATAAAGATGAGAAACACAAAATATTGTTTCCTCCAAAGTGCTTCTTTTTTCCTTTCATGATATATCTTATTCAACAGCAAACAACAAAGCAAAAACAACCTGACAGCAAAGTCTACGGAACAGCTGGACACCTTCGAAGGAAAGGTACTTCGAAGAATCTTAGGAGCGGTGCGAGAGGGAGAGACATGGAGAATCCGCCACAATAATGAGCTATATGATATTTACCAAGCTCCCAGACTCTCTACCCATTTAAGGCTCGAAAGATTAAGATGAATGCCAAGCACACGAGTACCGAAGAAGGTTCTAATAGGACACCCGGGAGGTAAGCGGAAGGCGGGCAGACCTAGGCTGAGATGGGAGGATGATAACAGGAAGGATGCAAGGCAACTACTTCGTGTTGCAGATTGGAAGATGGCGGCCGAGGACAGAGGGCAGTGGAGGCTTATTTTGAAGGAGGCTCGAAATGGGCTGTAGCGCCATTGAAGAAGAAGAATATATCTTATTACGACTCACGGCGACGGGAATTGTATTTCATTTTCTTTATATGTTTGAGGGAGATGTATGATAATGATTATATGTTTCCTTAAGGGATTGCAGACATACGTTTGTCTCATTTTCGACTGCTGTTATTTAGTGTGTAACAAAGATCTGCAGCATTTATGTTTAAGAATAAAAGCAAAACCATTAGCGCATTGACATTTGATGTTTTAGAATTTTTGGAATTCACTCACACTTATATTATCCTTGCAACTATATTCCACACTTTCAAAATGATCGTCACGGCTAGTAGTATTGTAGGGGTCTACGGAGACGTCATGAGAGAGATGCAAGAAAATTGTTACTTTTCCCTTTGGAGAAAACAAACCTACGTACGAGTACATTGTGTATCTCATATATTGAAAGAGTTGCAGCATTATTGTGATAAGGTATGTTTACTGCCTTTTTTATGATATCAAGGTAACGTAATCGTGAATCATCACAGAAATAATAAAAGGGCTCAATTAATCCAAAGAAATTTGTTAAGAATTTAAGAGTTTTCTTAAGTAAACACAGCTGGATATTAGGCGCTTAGAGTTATAGATAGGTATTCGAAAATAACACAATAGGTGTTATACATAATAGGTGTTTTCATGACACATAGGTTGCAGCGGTTCCAGAACTAATATTGTGGGAATACGTAACCCAGGAATGGTTGTCTTTCTTAACTATTAAGAAAAAAATGTCTTCAGCGAGCATCTCAATGTCATCATTATTTTTTGATTTTAGGTTTATATTAAATATTTATATTTCGCTAGCTAGTAAGTTGGTGGGGAGGGATAAGTGCGTGTCGTTAAATTCTCTTGCCCGACCGCTTAACCTTCAGCGTGGCAAGATGCATAATAAATTCGGTTGCCATTGTCATAGAGGTGATTCTGTTACCCCATTCATTTGATCATTTTAATGCCATTTAATCATAAATTTAATTGCAAATTATTCTTACGTCTTTCACATTTTCATGAAATTTTTTTTTTTTTTACATGAACTCCACATAGGAGGCCCTCAGGAAAATATTCTCCCTCAGGGCCTATGTCATCTTTGGGGATGCTGTGTGGAGGGTTTTTTATAAGGAAAGGAAATGTAGGAGAATTCTGGGAAGGAAAAGGGTTTAAGGGGTGGGTAGGAATCTGGGGTTCAGTGTGTCCTGGTCATCCGCCTCCAAGACCTAGACAAACCTCATCCCATGAACCCGGGCACCCCTGCTAAATCACCAAACGTAGCGAACCACTTGGGGTGACCTATGGCAGAGGTGTTGGTTATCCAATAAAGGTTCCCGGGGCGGCGGTACCCATTCCCGCCTCCCAAATTTTTATCCTAATATGGTTAATTTTATTAAAAAAAAAAACACTGTTCATTCATCAACGAACTTGACCTGGTGTTACACTGACACGCAAGTGCATGTGACGCGCGACAAAAAAAGGTGGGCGACGTACACAAATCACCTTACCCTCCCTTACACAGCTTTGGTAATAGCGCAAGCGAGTGAGATAGTGAAAATCATCCGCAAGGCAGTCACTCATTGCGCTTATAATGGCGGAAACGACTATGGTATGATTCCAGAAATATTATTTGTGGCAAGGAATGATACTTATATTAAAAAAAAGTTTTTCTGTTTTAATCTAATACTTGAGTTTATATTTTTATGGTTGAAGCTGTTTCAAAAGCTGTTGAAAAGTAAAAAAAAAACTATGAAAGATATTTATAACTATATACGGAGAATAGTTAAGAAGTTATGGAGATTATGAGTACCCCTGTTAGCAACGGAAAGGTTAAGAACGACCAATAACATATTACATTTTAATACATTCATCATTAGTTAACAATTTTACAAAAATCTGAAGACTTACATTTTCAGAAGCCAGGGGTATTAAAAAGCTGATGAGCCCGTTCATGGAGATGGACACCAGCAGCGGGTACTTGCCCCCGAAGCGCTCGGCCAGAATACCTCCAGGGATCTGAGACAAGATGTAACCCCAGAAGAAGGAGCTAAGAATCAAATCTTGCGTTTTGCGGGGCCAGTCGAAAATCTGAAAATAATATAAATTATGCGTAAATTAAAATAATTTTTTTTCATCAGTTTTTGGCTATTTACATCATAATACTATTTTTACGTTTCATAAGTTCGTAGCTTTTTTATTTATTAAAAAAAGTTTTTCTTCTTTACTACTTTTATATCAATCAATTATACAATACGGCATTATAGGATGGAGCGGTACATATACAAATCAAACACAAACAATTTTTATATCACAAAACTAATAATAAAAACAATTTAAAAAAAATCCTATTCATATTCGTCAAAACTTTTATTGAAACTATTTAAGGTCTAAAAATTAAGTGCACTATATTTCTACCATGCAACATTACAAATTTATAAAGATAATATTTAAAATAAAGTTTCACCCTTTAAAAATAACAGAAATATTAGACAAACGTCAATACTTCCTACTTCAAAATGTACAAAAATAATAGGACAGTTAAATCATAAATATCTCAGAGTTAATTTTTTTTAATTCACCAGAAAAAATTAGAAACATGAATAGTAATATAAAATAATTTAAAACTCAACTTAAAAATTATATTGAAAACTTGAACTGAATCATGTCAAATAAAACTAATTTAGTAACACCCCCCATACACAAACTCTGCTTATTTATGGGGGTACATCAAATACATCTGTTATGTAATTAATTACTGTATAAAATTTATTTTTAAATTATTTATCCTTTTATGACTAATAAAAATTAAAAAAAAAAAAAACAATGTATCAACCCTTTAGAATAACAAAGTTCTATCTGTTGCGGCAACGTCAAGGGAACTATTATCAGATCCCATTATCGCATGACATTACTGCGATAGATGAAACCTTGTTTTTCCAAAGGGTAGATATGCGGTCTCATATGGCGCTGTTCTATCAATGCGGTATTTGACAATCATAATGTCTGTGTCAGACCACGCTATATGCGCGCTATACTTTCGCGTTATAATTTAAGCATATCAGCACGTCTGTCACCCCTTATAGCTTTCCCTTCCCAGAACTTCCCCTCACCTTAAGGTGATGTACTACGCCTTAAGGTGCTAGTTATTGGGTACTCCACAATTGGCTAGTTATTGGGTACTCAATAATTCGTAGAGCATTTGAAACAAGTCAGAATAGTATGATTTTTGAGGTGTAGATACTTACGGGGACATCAGCCTCTGAGGAGGACTCATCAGTCATGGCGACTATGCCCACACTCATGCTGACTCGGATGCCATAGGCGATCACCAGCCCGAGGAACAGCAGGAAGATTTGCAGGTGCCGGATGCCAAACAGTTTATCTGAAACAAATAATAACCCATTATTAATTATTGAGAACCATTTTAAACTAGTAAATAAATAATTACACTATCAAAAGAGCAAAATAAAGTATACCTATAATATCATTTGTGACTATAATAATGTATATAATTAATTTGGGAGGCGGGTATTGGTACCCTGGGAACCATTAATTGGATAACCAACACCTTTGCATGGGTCACCACAAGTGATTCGCTACGTTTGGTGACTTAGGAGGGGTGCCCGGGTTCATGGAGTGAGGACTGTCTAGATCTTGGCGGCGGATGCGTCTGCCTATTCACCGTATAGCGGCTCTGATTTGGAGAGACTGGTCAAGGGAGACCTTTTTACCTCCCCAGGTAAATGGATCACAAAACACTATTAAAGCCATTTTAAACAACATTTCAATTCTTAATGGTGGTCTTGCACCAGGGCGATAGTGACAATAACTTCCACTCTGGAACGTGTCGCAAATATAACGTAAATTAAATAACACAAATAATATTTACCTATTGTGGACACGCTCAATATATACTTTTTATTACAAAAGTAAGTATTTCAGTTTCCGGAATTGAAAAATAATGAATTTTAATAGTTATTTCGTTAAAATGAAAAACGGTTTTTCGCTTGGCGGCCATCATTATTGATGTCAAAGTTTTGAGGTTAGTTTTTTTTCTTCTCTTATTTAATCCAAAATATTAACACATGACCCTAAAATAGGTTCTTAGTTTGGGTTTAATTAAAAAAGGAAAAAAAGTAGCCTAAAAAACTATTTTAATATTATTATATCAAAACATGGCGTGAAGGAAAGATGTGAAATTGTCTGTTTTTTAATTAAATATCTACTAAAATGCATTATTTTCCAATTCTGGAAACTGAAATACTTACTTTTCATTGTTGTCTAACTGATATTAAGTATTTTTGTAATAAAAAGTGCGTATTGAGCGTGTCCACAATAGGTAAATATTTACCAAATTTACTTGCCCAAGCCGGGGTTTGAATCATAGTCTCCGTAGTCAAGGGATTACCCCTTGACTACGGAGGCCATCGGTTTATTAGTGTTATTAAAATAGGTTTAATAATTATATTTATAATCAAGATAAACAATTACGATCGTAATTGATCCTGTTTTGTTTTCTCGTAATAATTTTTCTGTCGTCTTGTGGCTACCTGATCAAATCTAATACAAAGCACATGGTAAATAAAATATATCATCAAATCAAAGCGATTAAAAAAACAATTAATATATTTGATGAAGTAGATTGTTTATACCTATAATTTGAATGTTATCAGTTATCAGTTTTGATAAAAATATCTGCTGCCCAGTGACTTGCACTTTATTCATAAAATGTTATGCACTCGCTGTACCTAAGATTTATCACCATAAAGGATCGTAAAAATTAATTTCTCACGGTCATGGAAAAGCTTGTTTTCTACAGTCACTGCTTAAGTCTGTAGTCAAGTACTGATAGTCTCTGTTACTTATAAAAATGCATGGAAAAATAACACTTACACTCGTAAGTAAAATTTACGACTTAACGGAAGTTTTTGACAAGCTACTCACAGGAGCGTTTACATATGCATCCAACTTGTGATAATACACTCGTAAGTAAAATTTACGACTTAACGGAAGTTTTTGACAAGCTATTCACAGGAGCGTTTACATATGCATCCAACTTGTGATAATACACTCGTAAGTAAAATTTACGACTTAACGGAAGTTTTTGACAAGCTATTCACAGGAGCGTTTACATATGCATCCAACTTGTGATAATACACTCGTAAGTAAAATTTACGACTTAACGGAAGTTTTTGACAAGCTATTCACAGGAGCGTTTACATATGCATCCAACTTGTGATAATACACTCGTAAGTAAAATTTACGACTTAACGGAAGTTTTTGACAAGCTTCTCACAGGAGCGTTTACATATGCATCCAACTTGTGATAATACACTCGTAAGTAAAATTTACGACTTAACGGAAGTTTTTGACAAGCTACTCACAGGAGCGTTTACATATGCATCCAACTTGTGATAATTAATGCTCACGGAAGTTGTTCGGAAGTTCGATCTATGTAAATGCTTATGCGACCGTTTACATGTGTAAATTTATTTGCAGTAAGATGGTTTCCTGTCAACAACGATCTTCTACTGTCAAATTTACGCGATTTTTTCAATAAAGACGAAAAATCTCAAATAAAGTGTTGAAATAGAATTTGGCTTTAATTTAACAATTATCGACGTGCTTTTGTGCCGTAAAAGGTAGAAATTAATGGAGTTCTTTCATTTTATCCGAATGACAGCTAGGTACCTGACAGCAACCTAAATCGAATTCAAACACTTAATGTTAAAAACAAAACAATGAGAGTAGAAAGTATTGGACTGATAATTGAATGGAAGGATGCTCATTTTCAGAAAACTTAAATAAGTGTAAATAAATACTAGTTTTATACGAAAAAAATCCTACGAGAACAACTGTCTTTGAATTTTTGACATCTATCAAACGGCGCATTTTGGTACCATTTCTTGTGGGAAGTCTCTCAGCTTATCAAACTGATTTTATAAGTTGTAAAAAGGCTGGAATTTCGCGCGGACGCGATTAGATCTGTCAAAAAACTTCCGAAAGAAGAAGTTCTGTAACTTGCTTTAAATTACGTTAAGTGACTTTTGGTGTCGTTTACGTTGGTAATTTGGCCATAAATCGCTTACACGAGCGAATTACGGGAAAAAACTTACGAGTGTTAACCTAGCCTTAGCGAAGAAAAATCCAATTTCAATAAAGAAAACACTCGATTTTAATATATACGTGTCACCGCGGGGGTCACCGTAAGCAACTGGCATAGAGTTCAACGAATACACGTCAGTCGTCACTGTAAAGCAGTGATTCCCAAAGTGGTCCAGGTGGATCCCCAGGGATCCACGGGAGACTCGTCGGGGATCTACGTAGGCGTGATAAAAAATGGGGGTCCACAAGTTGTAAGTGGGGGTCCACGAAATTTATCTGGTTTCTATAGTAAAGAACAAAAATGTTGGCTTGGCTTTACCTGTCAATGCAGGCAGATAGCACACTAGTATTTCGGTGAAAAATGATCATATTGAGACACATTCCATGCCCATATCCCATCCTGCCCCCCGTCTCATCATATCACATTACGCCCCCCCCCCGTTGCGACAGACCTCAATTCCAGCGTTATATTTAATATTCAGTACAACGCGTGTCGAGTGTTGGGAATATGGTAGAAATATATCAGTAGGGGGTCCACCGAAACCAGTAAAATTTTGAAAGTGGTCTACGAGAAAAAAGTTTGGGAACCTCTGCTGTAAAGCAACCCCACGAGAGGCGTCACTATAACGCCACTGTAAAACTACGTTGGACACCATGATAAAGGGTCTGGGCCCCCATGTAGGTTGGGCGTCACTGTAAACCCCTCAACACACGGTTAGGTCACTTAAAATAAATGGGATAGTTACAGTTCAGGAAGATAGCTCAGGGTTATATTTTAATCTATAATAGTAAAATAAAATAACATTATCGTAGAAAGCAAAAACTTCGTGGCTTGACATTATACAAATGAAAAAAGTTCTTTGTTTAATACCACTTTTTTTATTTATACGCATCGACCGGTTTCGGTTGACCTCATCCTTCATCAGGATAATAAACTTATAAACTGTTTAAAATATATGTTTAATGTCCTGATGAAGGTTGGCCTCAACCGAAACCAGTCGTGTATTAATAAAAGAAAGAGGTTTTAAACAAAGCACTTTTTCATTTGTAAAATAACATTATTAACCTTCTTCGGGTCATTATGATCCGAAACTGATCATAAAAGTCGTAATTTATTAATGTAATTCATAACGATTTCATGACAATTATTTACACCCATAAAAATGATTTTTTTTTTAATTTAAATTTTTTTATTTTATATTTCATTACATGTTTATGATAAATATAGTAAAATTATTCTTTATTGTTTTTCATTTACTCACAAATAATTGCCCAAGTTGCCTCCAAAATCATGAAACATTAAAATCTTTAATGGCCTATATCTTATAATTTAAAGCTAAAATAAATAAAGTAGCTCACATCCGTACTAGATATTTGATATTCCTTTTGATTACAAAAATAAATTTTCAGTTTGGTTGGGTATTTTGATCTCAAATCCAGAATTAAGATTTGTATGAAACGTGTCGAATTGGACCGCGCATACGTTCCGCTAAAGTGCACATAAGTATTTGAGGAACCGAGGAAGGTTAAATTTGATTTACTTAAAAAAAAATCAAATAAAATAAAAATAATAATATTTTATCAGGACAGGTGTACTTGTCAGGACAGCTTAAAAATGTTTGCATACCTACAGTAATTAATCTTAATGATACAATATTAAAATAATAAAAAAAACGTCAATATTAATCAGTGAAAAATGTTTATCAACAATCTTAGAATGATTGGTGTCTTAGGAAAGTGTTTACGTCAAACAGATACGAGGGGAAATTGCGAATAATATTGCGATCACTGTGTACAATTGAATATTTCCTTTTTTTCTAGAATAAGATCACTTTGAAGTGATCAGGTTAATTGAAGCGATACGTTTGTCCTTGGATCAGCTTTCAAGTGGAAGGAAAATGCTACCGGCTGTTGATATACAAAGATAAACAGGCAGAGATGAGTTCAGGTAATATAATATCATGATTCATGGTGAAAGTATTATGAAATGCAAGTAGTATCACGATAAATAAATGAGTATCGAGTAGTTTGATAATGAAAGTGTACCGGGGTAAGTGTGTTTCGACATTGAGTCCCGACCTTGAGCTAATGGTGTGTATACACTGGTTATGTGAAAGGAGCGAACCAACCGCAAGCATATACGCGCAATAAAAGATTGAGTTTCATTAATCATAATTAATAAATCCTGTTTTGAAGAGTTTTATTTTTTCATGTAAATTTGTAACTTAATTTTTTTTCATGTAAATTTGTAACTTAATTTTTTTTCATTTTTCTGTTACCGGTTTCAACACAGCCGTGTCATTTATTAGCAAACTTAAAACTAACTTAAAAATTTCATGCTGGGGAGGGATGATTTTGGGGGAGGGGAAGAACGGTGGGAGGAGTCCACATTACACGGGAACATTGTCAGTAAGGGTGATTTATAGGGTGCTATTATTTTATTAACAAAATTAATTTTTTTTTATCTCTAAAGTTTCTAAGACGCACAAATTAAAATATGTATTTATATTTGAATGTTTAAACTTAGTTTTTTCTTTGTTAAAGCTATGGCTTGTCTCTATTAAATGGTTAGCAAACTCGGAATAGTTATTATTTCGTAAACAAAGTTAAATAAGAAAATAATTTAGTTAATAAAATAATAGCACCCTGTAAATCACCCTTGTTTACAATGTTTCCATGTAATGTTGATTCCTCCCACCGTTCTTCCCCTGCCCCAAAATAACCCCTCCCTCTACCCTTACCTAATTAAATATAATCATTTCTGTACTTGTAAAGAATTTTTAAGTTGGTTATGTCGAAACCGGTAGCAGAAAAATTAAATTTCTTTTTCAACACTTTTAAGGCGATACGATTAATTTTGTTTGCTCAAAATTCACATTTAAATAAGTTCCGGCGAATTCGTAACTATAATAACTTTTTTATTCCAATAGACCCCTGGGGATGTAAGTTCTTTACATTTAAAATTAATAAAAACATACCTTTCCATTAATATATTTTACGTACAACTGTTTTAAAACTTTATAACCAGTTTTTCAACTATAAAGTTAGCGGTAAGCACCAGATTTTATTTTTCTAGACGATGAATTAATAACTTTGGAAGGGAAACGTTTAGAATTGTCGTCTTAATGACTTTTCAAAGGGGGGTTGAAATGCCACTTTGTTAAGTTGTTATCGTAGAATCTTCATATTTCACCTCTGATTCACCAAAAACAATTAGTTTTATTTTAACATCATTATAACACGGAGACTAGCACAATGGACAGGTGATTGTATTTTTTTAATTAACTGTTTGACAATAGGTCATTATTATTTTTAAATTGGCCAATTTTTGGACAACATCCGCTGCACGTGACGCCACTGTAAAATAATTTGTTATTCAATCGGTATAATAACAATTATATAGTTTCCAATCCACACCAAGAACAAAAGGCTTTAGACAAGAATTCCAAACAAAACTTGTGTTTTTCAAAGCCAGTAAGTACCATTGTATAAATAATTCATAATTAATTCATCAATCCACCGTAAGAAGTACCATCAGTACCAATTTGAAATAAAAAAAACTGATGTGGTCAGTTCGCATAATACATTTAATATCTAGACGGCGTGGATTCGATTTGTATGCAAATTAACAGATGGCGGTGTGGGTTAATTTATCGAAAAAAAAGATTGGGTACACAACTAAATAACTGGGGGAATAGTACACAACTGCTAACCCTGTACAAATCGCAAGTGCGCCCCACGGTTGAATTTGGCAGCCACCTCTGGTCTGGAGCTCCAAAATACTTGAAAAATAACGTCGATTCTGTGCGGAAACGGGCGATCCGTTTGATAGATTCTCCCACCTTAACGAACGGATTGCAATCTTTAGAGCACAGGCGTCGGGTGGGAATGCTATCCCTGTTCTACCGGTATTTCGATGGAAGATGCTCTGAGGAACTAGCGTCGTTGATCCCTTCGGCACCGGTGCATAGTCGGGAGACACGCCAAACACGCGCAAATGAGAATGGGTCGTATTTTCGACTCGTTCTTGAGTTCAACAGTTCGGCTATGGAACGATTTGCCTCCTCCCTCCTACAACATGGGTTTCTTCAAGACCAATGTTCATTCCTTCCTCTCCTCAAAAAGACCCTTCACACAGCATCCCAGATGACATAGGCCTTGAGGGAAATTATTTTCCTCAGGGCCTCCTGTGTGGAGTTAATGTAAAAAAAAAGGGTAACCATCCAGTAGATGGCGTTGTGTTTCGTTAGCCACAGCAACGCATGGCCGGGTCAACTAGTTGTATATAAGTATGCCGGGAGGCAGCTGCCGCAAATTTCGTGACGCTAAAACTCACCGTTAGATAGATTTGACTGCTTCATTCAATATTTAGAATCTGAATTTAAGCCGCCGCTATCCGAATTTCTACCGATTTCTTACATATTTCGCTTACATTCGAAGTTTTTAAGCTCTTAAAAAAATACATGTAATTTTTTAAGATAATATCTAGACGTTCCCCACGCCGAAACGCAAATTATATGAAATTCCCTCGATAGAAAAAAATCGCAAAGTATGCTCAGAAAATTATTAAAAACACGTCTGTTTCTATTATTTTACAAGTTATAGTCGTGAAAAAATTCACAATGTTTCTTTAAATGATGCTTAAGATGCCTTCCACGAGATTCTTGCTCTATTTTAAACGAGTCATGTTTTATTAAGCATTTTTATAATTTTCGCTCCAATTTTACCATTGAAAATATTAGCGCGCTCTGTCCAACATTCGTAATTACATATCTCTCCATCTTCTTCTTTTTGAGCCGGGAAGCGTCGCCTTAAACGAAATTTTAAGGAAAAGTCTTTTCCAAATTCTTGACGATTATTTTGCTTTTTACGAACAGATTTCTGCTAAATTATTAATTAAAATTAACACCTTATCTAAGTGGGTCGAGGATGCAAGTTATATTAAATGTAGTTATTGCATTTAATAATTACCCATCGATATTCTTACTTATTACCTGCTCGTGACAGCTAATAACTAACCTAATTTGCACCTCCATTTGAATAATTGATGAGCGTATTTGAGTTAACTGTCTGCATTAACCACGTTACCACGTTGCCAGATTATCGGATTATAAGTGTATTGAACAGACTCGAACTGAGCATTAACCCCACTTGTTTACTTTTGGGAACAATTCATATACACAGGTCTCGAGAAATCGTTGTCTCCCTTTATTGCTATTATGGAGAAAAATGTGTTATAAACGGTGTTAGAAAGAGAAAACACCACGCTTTATAATCAATCTAAAAGGTGACCACAAAATAATTAAAATATATATATTTCTGAAACCAAAGTTTCCGACCGCAATTTGAAAAATAAAATTATGAAACTTTGGTAATTTTTAATTAATTATTTTTACATGAATCGACAAAAAAGTGTGGTGAATATAACTTTTATAACATATTTGTCTAAGGGGCCATCCATAAATTACGTCACGCCTTAAGGAAGTGGAGGGGGGGGGGGGGGGGTAGAGAAGTGTGACGTTGTGTGACAAGGGGTATGGGGGGGAGGCAAATGTTAAGATGTTTAGATGTAAAATTTCAAAATATGTGACGTCCCACTAGGGGGGGGAGTTTCCTAAATGTGACGATGTGTGACAGGGACGGGGTGGGGGGGGGGGGGAATAAAAAAATCATGAAATCCGTGTGACGTGATTTATGGATGGCCTCTAATAAAATATGTGTGTCAATTTATTTTTTTTGGTAATTAGTAATTTTAGTTAGAAAAAATCGTAAGGTGAGCCATTTTGAAAACTTTTTTACGTTTGCATTAAAATTATATATTTCAAGAATTATGTGTTTATTTCTAATTTTTAAATTTGAAATCTTTCAATAACTCCGATCCAGCCCACCACCCCCAATCCGGCAAATGTGTCCGCCGCCGATACCTAGGCAAATCTCACCCCATGAGCCCGGGCACCCATGCTAAATCACCAAACGTAGCGAACTGCTTGGGGCGACCTATGTCAGGGGTGTTGGTAATACAATAAATGGTTCCCGGGGCGGCGGTACCAACTGCCAACTCCCATATTCGGTGGCATTACAACAGTTTAACATACGAAATAAATATCGATTCTGTCGTATTGAAAAATCGCATTATCGACTATCAAAGGTCGCGGGATCGAATCCCGGCGTGGCAAATAAATTTCGTTTGTGTTGTTTCACAATTTATTCATTTAAAATAATTTATAGCATATTTGCGGCACGTTCCAGAGTGGAAGGTGCTCTCAGTATCGCCCTGGTGTAAGACCACTATTCAGAATTGAAACGTTGCTTGAAATGGCTTTAGCCGTGTTTGGTGACCAGATCAGAATAGCTAGGTACTTTCCACCTTCCTCTTCCCCATCTCCTTCTCCTCCCCGCTATCTTCAGCCTAACAATATACCCCAATTCGGGATGCCATAGTCTCACTGGCTCCAGACGGGAGTAGTTGGGAATCTTGTGCGGTATTCATGTAAAAAAATATACGATAATTTTACGTGATAACGTCATATAATAACGATGGAGTGGAAGAGAGATAGATGCGTCACAAGCCGAACGCTTAGGTCGAACGCTTGTTCCACGCTCTCACTTTCACGCTCGGCTCAGGCGGATCGTGACAATGAGTCATGCTTTTTCGTGAGTGCAACCGGCGTTCATCCATTTATAAGACGTTGTCACGTCAAAAAAAGTCTCTGGGAGAAGATTTAATCCTCTGTCAAACCAAAAAAAAAGAAATCGGCTGCTAGCCGGCCCAAGAGAAAGCGCAACTAGGTCAAAAATTGAAAATAGATATATTTAATTAAATGAAGACATTATGAGCGAAACTCAATCGAAAATATGGAAACAGAAAAATCAGAAAAAGATATTTACACCTCTGGGACTCGAACCCAGTACCTCCCTACTTTCCGGGTTGGGCGCTCTTATCCACTGAGCTAAGGTGTCGATATCCAATTCGGTCACTTTTAAGAGTCAATAGATGTCGCACATTAAAGAAAATGGATAATAATTTATCCAGACACCATCTAGGTTACATCTAGTTCGAGTTGAATCTTGCAATCATTCATAAAAATGGCAGCCAATAAAAATATGCGTTAAGAAAAATGAAGATAATATGGGTTGTTCTTAGTCGAAGTATGGTACAGTTAAAAGTGACCGAATTGGATATCGACACCTTAGCTCAGTGGATAAGAGCGCCCAACCCGGAAAGTAGGGAGGTCCTGGGTTCGAGTCCCAGAGGTGTAAATATCTTTTTCTGATTTTTCTGTTTCTAGATTTTCGATTGAGTTTTGCTCATAATGTCTTCATTTAATTAAATATTACAGTTTGAGGTTTTACTCGTAAAAAGTTAAAATAAAAATAAAAAATAATAATAGATATATTATTGTTAAAAAAGCTTTGTTTTTTACTGGTTCATTTTTTGTTATCTAAATGTCAGCATGGCTATGTTATATCATTCGCTAAGTGAAGTGTTTATCTCTGGTTTTATCACAATATCTATTATTGGCGTTATCAGCACTTAGGAATTGAACCTCCAAGCTCAATAAAGAGCAAAAAAGCTCTATAGCTTTTTTATCATTGCGAATCTTCATCTGTGGCTTTCATTTGATACACAGGCTATGGCGAATTTGCTGACAATTGTTTTAATACATATTTATAAGGATTAAGGATATATAAAAATGATTTTGCTTGCTTCCATGTATGTATGTACGTTGTTTATATATTGCTATATTATTCGTAGGAAATATTTGAAAATTTCAAAATATCTTCTTTTGACCCTCGCGAAGGTTTCTGGATTATTACAACCACATGACAATACATCTGAAAAGTTTTTTAATCATTACAAAAACTCTTACTAAAAATGTCATAATTTGAGAATAACATTTTGCAAACCATCGATTGTTCAATCAAAATTCAATTTTCGAATAAACTCTTTAAATTAATGAATTTATCAACAAAATTAACAAAATCGGACACTTCTAATCAAGAATTATAAGTATTTTAAATAGGTATCTGTGTTAGGTACCAAATTTGATTGATTGTTCTTATAAGAACATAACATTTTTTGTACATTACAATGAATAAAAATTAATGTTTGTATCATGTGAAAAATGAAAATTTGTATAAAAAATTACAATAGGTGGCATGCGAGCTATTTGAAACTGAATGTACTGGGACTGATTATATGGGAGGAGAGGAGAACGTGGGAGGGGGTTCGCGGGACGGAGGAGCGGGGAGACTTTCTAAAATTCATAAATATACATATTTTCAATATTTTCAGTACACATTATGAATTTACCCCGCCATTCTTACAATAGTTTGATGGTATAATGGTCAGCATAGTTGCCTCTGAAGTAATTGATCCCATTGGTGGTATGTAAATTATTATTTTTCAATACTTATTTTAACTTTTAAAGCATCTATTTAAAAACACCTTTAAAAATGTACATCTCACGAATTTTCACGGGTCGGCGCTTGTAACATAATGAAAATTATTTATTTTTCTCGAACTTTATTAAGGATTGAGATTACATTCAGAAGGACTTCCAATACATTGATAAAAAAATGTTTTTTTTTACGTAATTTATCTTTGTTATTATGCTTTCAACACATAATATTGGAAACCATTATCTTTGTTTTGCATAATAAAACTCTACAGGGTGTCAAACACCTCAGGCTGATTTGTTCACTTTTCGGAACAACTCATAAAGGTCTCCCAGAAAACGTTGTGTCTCCCTTCCTATCATAGTGAGAAATATGATTTAAACCATAGGTTCTCAACGAGGGCGATAACGCCCCCTTGGGGGCGTTTCAGACCTTCAGGGGGGGCGGTAGAAGACCAAAAGAAAATCGGGGGCGTTTCAGACTTTCAGGGGGGCGGTAGGAGACCCAGAGAACCCATCCCACCCCAGGGGCTACCAACCCACAAAAATATTTTCCCTATCCCATTACGCCCCTTCCGTTGCGGCAAATTAAATTGCGGCAATACGCCCCCTCCGTTGCGGCAAATGTAACCCTGTCGTGGTATCCCGTTACGCCCCCTTCGTCGTGACGAGTTAGGGGGCGCTAGAAATAAAAATGTTCTCAAAGTGGGCGGTGGACAAAAAAAAATTAAATCAAATAATTAAATCAAAAGTTAACCACAAAAGAAGTAAAATGTACACCTTTATGAAACTAAAGTTTCGGAACAGAATTTCAAAAAAAAATTATAAAATATTGGGAATTTTTTATAGTAATTATTTTTGCATGGAAAGACAAAAATTTTTTATAAAATATGTATGTGTTTTGATTGTTTTTTTTTTTAAATCAGTAATTTCAATTATAGTAAATATATTTAAAAAATATAGATTTATTTCGAATTATAAAATTAGATAACATATGTTATTATCTTTCAAAAACAGTTTTTAGTTTCCGGATACGTTCAGAAATATCCCAAAATCTTTTTGCAAAGCGGAAATATTTTGACCCTCTGACAAAATATGTTCGAGCCTTGAGGGATTAGGGGATATACTAGACATACTTTAACCAGTGATTCCTGACACAATTTGTGGTAAAGAATGATGATATGTCTCTGGCGAAATTTTTAATGTTTTTTTTTCAACTTAAAACATAAAAAATATCAGTGGGTATTGAACAGTTAGGGTCGGGGTGAGGGTTTGATTGGTAACTCGGCTGAGTGACCATGTAGACGAAGTTTTGAAGAAAAAAATACATCACAAAAAGTCACCGGAAACCAACATTTTTAAATCCAAATAATGCCAGGAAAAACTGGTTAAAGTTGGTCAAGTACTTCCCTTAACACCCTGTATGTAGGATATGTGATAAGTTACATAACTACCAATATATATTTATGAATGGTATTATCTCTTTTCGTTTTTAATAAAAACATTCGTTCTTTTTAATTGTTATTTCTAATCCTATTTTAGATACGGGAAAATATTTTCTCCTTCCTGGGGGTAGACTGGTGGTAGAGGTGCATAAATGGGGAGTTATTTTTATTTATTTATTGTTTGAAACATTTACAGTGAACCTTTCAGAAATCGAGCAAATTTTTTTGTTCAAACTATTTCCCCATTACAATAAAATTCAAATTAATGGAATATTTCTGAACAATCTGAAAAATAAAAACTGTTTTTGAAAGGTAATAAAAAACAGATACGTTTTAATACGTATTGATACGTTTTAATACAGATAGATTTTCACGGCCAAAAGTGTTTTCGTTATTTGTTTTTTGCGCTACCTCCTTCTTTAGCCAACGTTTCGGTCAGCGTTACAGTGTTCATCATCAGAGCAGATGTGTAATTGTCAC
This sequence comes from Glyphotaelius pellucidus, assembly GCA_936435175.1. Lineage (NCBI taxonomy): Eukaryota > Metazoa > Arthropoda > Insecta > Trichoptera > Limnephilidae > Glyphotaelius > Glyphotaelius pellucidus. Next base: position 32,264,658 of record OW386547.1, read on the forward strand.
AAATCCGAAACGTTGGCTAAAGAAAGAGGTAGCGCAACACGGCATAGCACCCCAAAAACAAATAACGAAAAAAAAGTGATAAAGTGACTTATTAATTTTATTAATATTATTTAAAAAAAATATTATTTTTTTAATGTAAACATAAAAAAATTTAATATGGCTCACCTTACATTTTTTCCATCTAAAATTACTGAAAGCGAAAAAAATAAAAAACACACATATTTTATGAGGTTAACGTAAATTTTCACTTCACTTTTTGTCTTTTCATAAAAGAATAATAAAAATAAAAAATTCACGAAATTTTATATATTTTTCTCAAATTGCTAACGGAAACTAAGGTTTAATAGAGGTGCACATTTAAATTTTTCTTTGGTTAAATATTGGATTAGAATATCATAAAGCGTGGAGTTTTCTCTTTCTAACACCGTTTAGATCATATTTCTCATCATGACAGTAAAGGAGATACAACGGTTTATATGACACCTATGTGAAATGGGATAAATTTGGTCTCCTGTGCTTAAACGGGTTAACAATAATTATTACATCAATGAAAGTGTCACTGAGATGTGCATTGATATTAACAAAAATGTTCACTTTATTATTATATTTAATTAGAAACGTGTTTTTTTACCACTGATAAGTGTTTCTTTTTAATTTTTCTTTGAATATGACATAACTTGGGCTGCCTGTTGCTACTTTAAGGTTTTAAATCGGCGACTTTGTGTGATGTACTGTCACTTATGTAATGGAGCGCCTTTATTATTATCGTGACGATTCACGGTTACGGTACCGTGACGGCATAAAAAAAGGCAATAAGCATAAGTTCCTTAACATAATAATGCTGCAGCTCTTTTAAAAGATGAGATACACAAAGTACTTAGGTCTGTTTCCTCCAAAGGAAAAAAGTCATCATTTTCTTGCATCTCTCTCACACACCGCACCGTGAAGTCTCCGTAGACCTCTACAATACTACTACTAGGTGATGATAATTTTTAAGGTATGGAAAATAGTTACAAGGATAATATTGAAGTGTCAGTGAATTCCAAAAATTCAAAACCGTGAATGTCAATGCGCTGATGGTTTTGCTTTTATGCCGATTTTTATGCCGTATTTTGCACCGTATCCTCGCTCAAAAAGAAGAAGATGGAGAGTTATGTAAATACGCACGTTAGACAGAGCGCGCTAATATTTAAAATTATAAAATTGAAGCGAAAATTGTGAAAATGTTTAATAAAATACGACTCGTTTAGAATATAGCAAAAATCTCGTGGGGGTTGTCTAAAACAACATTCAAAGAAACAATATGAATTTTTCCATTCATGTAACTTGTTAAATAATAGACAGACATGAAAATAAAATTTTTCGGAGCGTACTTTGCGATTTTTTTCTATCGACGGAATTTCATATAATTTGCGTTTCGGCGTTGGAAATGTATAGATATTATTTTAAAAAATTACATATATTTTTTTAAGAGCTTAAAAACTTCAAACGTACAAGGGAGATATGCAAGAAATTAGTAGAAAATCGGGTAGCGGCGGCTTAAATATATAATGCTGCAGCTCCCTCACACATATAAAGAAAAAGAAGACGCAATTCCCGTCGCCGTGGCTAAGCCGTAATAAGATATATCAGTTTGCTCCAAAGGAAAAAAAAATAGTACTTTGGAGGAAACCGACACACGTATTTGTGTGTTTCATCTTTTGTCTCACCATTATTTAATGTGTAAGAAAGAGTTGCAGCATTATAGCGATTAAGAACGTATGTTTATTGCCTTTTTTGCCGTCAAAGTGCCATAAACGTGGATCTTCACGATATTTATAAAAGTGCTCATTAGTTTTGTATAAATAACGACGACCTCTATCGGTTAAGATCCTCGGCTGCGAAAATACAATCTTTTCAGACAATCCTGATTTTACGGTGAACTTCAAAGAACAATATCTCATCGGTGCGTGAACAGAATTAAAAACGTACAATTATGTAGGTCTGATCGGTTTAACGATAAAAACAGTGACAATGCAGACTGTAAAGGGAAGGCTACACTTTTTATGTCTCGTCACGTCTCGGCCTTTACTCGCTTCAGGAAAACCTTCAGCGTTCAGAAAAACCTACAGTGAAAAACGGGGACACATCTGAAAGCGAGCAAGCCATCAAATCAAAATGTGATCAAAATTGATCGTTTATTGTTTTGAAGGATTATGGATTGATCGTTGGATGACGGTGTATTGATGACTTGATTGTGTGTTGAGATAATTTATTGCTTCCGCTATAAATTACACTTGGAAACGTAATAAAAACTCAATATACACTTCTCGTGAATTGATAAAATTCTCCATGAGTCTTTGAGTGCATACACTTAGGGCTTTTGCTCATGGAGAAACCGAAAATTGGTTGGCAACCCAATTCACGGCGCAACCCAACTTTACGATTTCAGTAATTATATAAATCGGCTTGCTTAACAAAAAATTATGAATGATTTATCAACCATCAACTGTAATCTTATATATAAAAATCAATATTTGTTTGTTTGTTCGTATTTTATGTGCTGCCATAGGGGCCATCCATAAATTACGTCACACCTTAAGGGGGGGGGGGGGTAGAGAAGTGTGACAAGGGTATGGGGGGGGGGGGTCATCAGCTCTGTGACGTCACGTGTAAAAATCTAAATTATTAAAACGCAAAAAAAAAATTGATGTAAAATTGCAAAATATGTGACGTCACACTAGGGGGGCGGGGCCTTACAAATGTGATGATGTGTGACAGGGACGGGGGGAGGGGTCAAAAAATCATGAAATTCGTGTGACGTAATTTATGGATGGCCCCCATACCGTTCATCCGATTGCGACGAAACTTTGGAGATTTGGTTACTATACATAATGGTAAGCTCTGGCGTTATGAAATTGGTATAAATGAAAATGTGTGCATTTCATATGCACCTCAGTGGCAGGAAGGGAAGGAAGGAGGGGGAGGGTAACGAAGGAGGTGGGGTTCACGGGAGAGGTGGCAAGGGAGGGAGAAGGCGGGGAAGGTGGAAGGGTAACGCGGAAGGGGAAGAATAGAAAATGAATGGAGAAAAAAATATTTATTTGAATGGTTTTGCAACGCATGCCGGATACCGGCTAGTATGTAATGATAATTTATCAACCTCCTGAACAAAATCGACATTTTCCTTCTCTGACATATCACAAATTACTCGAAAACTTGACAGGTCATGAGGCGTAACCATGGTAATCTGTCAACCAGGCAACTGAAACGCGCCGGCCGCAGCGACAACACTGCAAGTTGCGACAAATGGTCTTTGCCCTTGACAAATGGTCTTTAGCAAGTTGCCTGTGTGCGATGAAATTCGCAACTTATTTTCCTATGGATAGCGATTGAGTTGCCAATTGGTTTTTTTTCAGTTGCCCCATGAGTGGATGGACTTAAGACTAAAGTTTAGTTAGACTTAATTAGACTAAAGCCTCATTCAGAGAATGCGTTTTTCTTTGCATGCGTTCTTTACGAGAATAAAGGGGAGGGTTTCAAATGTATCCTTTTATTCTCTCACCTGAGGAAGTCTGTGTGCAAGAGTTTTGGCTCAAGTTCAGGCACAACTGCGCTCCGTCCCGTGTTAGTTTTTTGGGCCCATGCTGAGTAGGAGGTGGTAAGAAAAAGCAGTCACTACCCAGTTAGTAATAATTCAAACCAAAACTGCACGATTAACCCCTCAAGCGTCGGACATATTTTGTCAGAAAGTCAAAATAATTCCGCTTTGCAATAAAATTTAAATAAATGCACTGTTTCTGAACATATCCGAAAATAAAAACTGTTTTAGAAAGATATAGAAATAAACGTATAACTTACTTAATTAATTAATCTAAAACGCGATCAATTTTATTCTGTTCGATCTAGGAGAAACAAGGTGGTTCAAATATGACTAAAGACCTCATTAGCAAATAATTATCTTTCGTTTAGTCTCAAAAAGTACATGCGAAGTCCTAATGTACATTAAAGTTAACATTTCAATTCGAAATTATCTATTTATTAGTATTTTTAATTTTTACATATGTGTTAAGCCGCGGCATACTTTATTTCAAGATAAGACGTAGGCATTCCCCGGGCCGTTGCAAATTATATAAAATTCCTTCGATAGAAAAAAAATAGTTGGTCGTTTTAAAAAAAAAATGGTCCAAAAATTATTTTAAACACGTGTTTCAGTTATTTTACAAGTTATATCTATGAAAAAAAATAACAGTGTTTCTTTAAATGCTTTTTAGATAACGCCCGCGAGATTTTTGCTCTATTTTAAACGAGTCGTGTTTTATTAAACATTTTCATAATTTTCGCTTAAATATTATCGTTTTTTTTTTAAATTAGCTCGCTGTATCTAACGTGCGTATTTACACATCTCTCCATTTTTTCTTTTTGACGGTGTTGCCAGCGTATATCGATTTCTTATTAATTCCGCGTCAATATCGGCCTCACCAACAAAATTGCGGCCGTGCTCGGGAAAACGGTATAATTGTCGGTAGTTACGCCTATCGATCCGATTTTGCAAAGTTATCAATTTTACTGTGCCATATCTCCAGGTGAGTCCCAGGTTAGCATGACAACAGTATAAACTCTGACAGTCACTAGGATTGATGCAAGTTTTTCAAAATTTGCATCAATCCTAGTCAGATCTTTTTTGACGATAAATAAATCATTGACGCGTGCTTAAAAATATATTTAATTATCGATTAATAAAGATAAATCCTTAGATGTACAAGATATAAATGATTAATTGCTGTTTTCGAAAAAAATCATTTTTAGGAGATGCGTGTTTTGGAACAGACCTGAAGGAATTAGTAGATATTATGTGGAACAAAGCTCAATTATTATTTGTTAGTGCCTAAAATGTATTTAGCAGTAGGAATTCTAAGCATTTATACGGGTATGATATCAGTATTAATAATTACTAGTAGGCGGCTGGCGGAGGCAAAAACATTGGGAATGTATGGCGAACGATTTGCTGAAATAGGCCAAAACCAAGTGATCTTTCATAGCGAAGTCTGTTGGCCCCATAAAACAAATTAGACCGGTCAAATAACGATAGTTTAATTGTTTTGCCTTTAATAGTTAGCGGCTCTGGAATTGTTTTGCCTCCGCATTCCGCCTTTTAATAAATACATTTGAAATCTCATGCGGTCAAGGTTGTGTTTTTTTTTTCATTCAAACCTGCTAAACCTCTTTTGTAGTTTGTCAGCAGGTACGTGTAGACAACATTATTTAATTAAATAACATGGTTAATTAATAGAATGGTACACGTTTAGATATATAATTAGCGCTACATAACAAACAAGTACAAATTAACAGTCACATCAATAGTATAGATATAGGTTTCATATAAGGTATTATAAAATTATTATAGGTCTTAATGTGCATTCCAATTAGCAATACAAGTGCTTTAGTAGGCATCAATACGAATCATCTGCATCTAATAGCCATTTTCTTAGATTATATTTGACTTTAGCAGTATAAATGAGTGAAAAATACTCTCAGTATCGCCCTGGTGTAAGACCACCATTCAGAATTGAAACGTTGCTTGAAATGGCTTTAGCCGTGTTTGGTGACCAGATCTGAATAGTCAGGTACTTCCCACCGTCCTCTTCCCCATCTCCTTCCCCTCCCCACTACCTTCGGCCTCACAACATACCCCAATTGGGTATGCCATAGTCTCACTGGCTCCAGACGGGAGCAGTTTGGACTCTTGTGCGGTATTCATGTAAAAAAAAAAAATGGTATTATTTTGGATTGTCATTGGTAGTTTATTAAATATTTTGGGTGAAATAAAATTTATGGTTCTTTTACCGCATTTATTGATACATTTCGGAACCCCCATTTTGAGTGAATCAAAGTGATTTGAATGAATTTGTATTATGTGTATGTCAAACTCTTCAATATGCAAGGTATGTGACAATTAAACATGTTAATAATGATGACTTGTATAGCATCGTTTTTGTGAAAAATCACTAATTAATTTAATGTTCCTTCTAATTACAAACTAGACAAACCATTATAACAACTTATGGCTAAAAATTGCGATCATCGATATGAAACTATATGTACAATGATTTGACCAATGAAAGCTGTTGACAATGAACCAATGTTGACTTTCAATAGTATACATTAACTATCCAGTTCCCGGCATGCAATGCTACGTAAATAAATAAATGGTTTCTCTTTGTGTGTATTTTCCCATTTTTTTTATTCCCCTCACCCTCCCTTCCAATTTTTCAAGCAACTCGCGTGCCACCTATTGCAAAATTTTTAAACAAATTTTATAACCGTTCAGAACAGCTATTCTCTATCTTTTGTGAGATCGAGATAGATCTCAGAAGAGATCTCCTGTAAGATTTGTGTGATTTTCTACGGCTGTTATTTGCGTTTATATGGGTCGATGTCAGAATTTCAACTGTGAGCTGTCACGTATTTTAGTTTAGGTCGTTTTAAACACAAATTCCTGCAAGTATGCATGATTATTTATTCATTTAACAGCCGTAGAAAATCACACGGATATGAGATCTCGCCCGATATCTATCTCGACCGCCCAAAAATAGAGCTCTTGAGAGCTCTCTATTATAGAAACCATTGCGGGCATGCGCATATCAAATCCCCAAAGTTTCATAGCAATCGGATGAATGGTTTAGGAACGCATAAGGAACAAACAAAGAAACATTCATTTTTATATATCAAGATTAACAGGCAAAACATCCAAAGACTTAATATTAATTTAATGTTTCTTCTGTGTGCATTGACATATATATGGATTAACAATTTTGTAATCGAGTTTTGTAATGTTTGGATGTGTTCGTTCTCCCGAGGCTATTGCAGCTGATTTTAACAGTTAGCGAACAACCATATTTAATAACATAGTCCACCATTTGAAGCCAGTCACACACTGTGCGAACGCGATGACCAAATGGAAATCTCTGCATTGTGCGAATTTGGACAAGTGCATACCACATAGTGCATTATTGAGGTGTCCAATACACGTTTCACGAAGACATCTACGTTCTAATGTAAGGCTGGATACGAGGAAAGGCTGACATACATCTCAGTTTCCAAACCTATCTGGTGTAGCCATCTTCTTCAACCATATGAATAAGGAAAATAGTAAATAATTGATTTCCGAGTAATACCACGTCAAGACCTAACTACAACCACTTCAATCAATCGTTTAATTATAATAATATATTATGCATTCAAATCTTTTAATGGTTTGTGTATTGTGGTTTTGCGATTGTACTTTATTATTTAATGATTTACTATTAAATTTTCTGCACTTTCAAGTTCTGCTAGGTAATCATTTTTACGCGTGACAACCGTTTTACAACATTATCTGAAGGCGTGATGAAAAAAAATGTTGACTTTTTAAAATCTTTATTCATAAAATAACTTTTTATACAGTTTTTTTCAGGTTTTCGACTATCACACAAGGCACATGATAGTTTTATGTTAGTCTTATTACTATGTAGTCTTATATCTTAGTTAACTTAGGCGGTATTTCACCATCATTCTGATAGCTTATCCATACGATAACGAATATTATTAAATAAACAGTTAAAAATACTCGAATAACTTATCCACTGGTTCAATGGTTATACTATCACAGGTTTAAGTGCCGAATAGTAAAATCAGACTTTTTTAATAAACAAATCGTGATTAATCGAAAATGTACGTTATGGTGTGGATAATCTATGAAAAGGATGGTGAAATGCACCCTTATTCCGATTTTCGCAATCTTCCTGATCAAAAACATTAGAAAAGATTTCAATGACTTAAGAGACACCAATAATATTCATTTTTAACCCCAAGAGCACAGAACCTTTTATATTTTGTAATGTCGCGTTATTTTCCATTTCAGATAAACTCGCTGTTTTTCGTGAGACGGGAAAATTAATAAGTGCAAGCGCTACAGTTATTTCCCCCTAATATCATGCGAGCGAAGCCGCGGGTAAAAAGCTGGTATGTAAATAATTAACTTAAGATGAGTAAATGATTAACTTAAGTGAAATCCTATTTAGATACTATTTAGATTAATCTTTACGACGAATCGGTTTACGTTATGAATATCAAAAAATATGCTACGGATAAATTGAAACTTTTACTAGCTTTTCTATGTATTGGAATTACAATAAAATTATTAATTACATTAAAAAAATACAAGCGTAAGCCACTAAAAGAAATGATTTCGCTTGACTTGACTATGAAGTAATGTAAGAAACAATTTTTTTTAAATACCGCTTTATGGCTAAGACTATTTTTGAGGTTTTGTATGTTCTAACTTTTTGCACAAAATAAATAAAAACCACGTTTTCGCTTACTGGCCTCATGCAAATAAGACGCTCAATTTTAAATTTTTAAGGCATGAGAATCGAAATATTTCTAGCGTTTGTATTCCTCTTAAGAAAATGTTGAAAATGTTTAATGGTAGGCAAATAAAAAGTAAAATTATTACAAATTAGGAAAAAAACCTTATATCCAATGAAACAATAAAATTAAGAAAATCTGTGAACAAAATAATAATAAATTGTAAGATAGTACTAATATTTGTAAGTTGGTAACAATTTTTTATATAATAAAATTACTATAAATCATACAATTAATTACTAAGATTCATAAATATACTTGTATATAGATTCCAAGCAATACTTCTGCCATTGAAACTAAACACATCGTCCATATTATGTCACAAATAATAATTGCAACAAACCATTGACATGACATAAAATTAATATTCAGATATGGTAATCTTCTGGTGGCAATGACCTTCATAAGTGCTTCTCTATTGGTGATGGGGACCCTGGGCGCTAGGCAGGTACTTACTGCTTATAGGTCTATGAAATAAGAAGTCTATCAACCATGAAACTAAACCGCAATAAGTTACGCCATGTCAAAGACGTCCCATATATTTTTGCGTTGCGTCAGTCATTTATGTCGAGGTTTCTGAGATATTGATTATGAGTCTTCTAATATAGTACATTGGATTCATATCGTATTTGATTGACATTTTGAACAATTAAGACGATAGACTTCACTTTTCGACCCTAACAAAAAGGACGCCTGGGAAAAAACACTTTTCTACAGAGAAAATTGCACGAAACTAATATGTTTTTAATAATACCTTCTAGAAAGTCAAAGCTATGTCTGTATGTTTTTAAATTTTTGATGCATTTCATATTAACGTAAAAATTTACTGTCAAACATGTACAATTTATCGGAAAATATTTTTTAAGGAAAACGTGCTGGTAACTCAATTTTCATAAAGAATTACAAAATTATAAAAACATACCGACATAGCTTCTTCTTTCGAAAACATATTTTTGTTTTTAAATTACAATTTGGTGAAATTTTCGGTGTAGAAAATCCCTAAACCCCTCTCCGAGCGATTTCTGTAGGTAAATTAGAGAGTTTACGGCAGTTGTCCCGTTCGCACGTTTTAAGGCTTGTTTTGAGCAGGACAGAGTAGATTATATTGAAATACCTAAACGTTCCACGTTTGGTACAAAGTCTTTTCAGGACGGATTGTTTCACACAAATTTAATTGTAACATTGTTATCAAAAGGGCATTTGGTGCCATTTTGTGTATTTGACAGTCAAAAGTTCCACGTTGAGACAATTGACAGATCCCCGAATACGGGAGGTGGTTATAGGCAGCGCAACCCGTGAACTTTTATTGGATAACCGACAATCCTGCCGTTGTGGTTCGCTACGTTTGGCGATTTAGCAGGAGTGTTCTGGTTTATGGGGTGAGGTTTTGGCGGCTAATGCGTTTTCCCACCTATTTCATGGCGGGCCGGATCGGAAGAAACTGATCGAAGGAGATCTCTGACCTCTCCAGCCGGACTCTCTTGACCCATCGCCTTGCGCCGCAGTGGGAGGGATGCTTTCATACGTCCGTCACTCTTAGACACATCAACCCCACCTTTTTTCATTTCCAGAACTTCCTCTCCTTCGTTTCCTTAAAAAGACTCCCCGCCCAGCATCCCCAAAGATGACACAGGAGCTGAGGGAATTTTTTGTTCCTCAGGGCCTCCTGTGTTGAGCTAATTAAAAAAAGAGGCAGTTGAAAGGTCCCCTGAAGCAACCGGAAAGGCGCGAAACGCCGTTTGCGGTTGCTTTGTTCCTTTCCCATAATTTGTGATTCGGTTTGCAAATGTATTCGCAGCATACACCATGTTCGAATTCCGTGCTTTTATTAGGTACCTTCTGTACAATAAATACTACACAAAAAAAATAGAAGGTGCAATTCACACGCCGTAGAAGTGAAACCTTCAGAAAACTACAGTAGACAAGAGTGGGGAGGCCACGAAGCACCGCATAAAGAGGAGACCGATTAGTCTATCTCATTCTCTCGCAGGCTAAATCCTGTAGATGTATGTTTTTGTCTCTTTTTAGTGTCGCTATTTTTCGTTTCATCGTGTTTCAAATCACAACGATGCTAAAGAAGTTTCATTTCAAAAACAGAGTGTGCAAATCACACGCGTTAGTATTGAAACCGTCCGAAAACTAAAGTAGACAAGAGTGGGGAGGTTACGAAGCACCGCACAAAGAGGAGACCGATTAGTCTATCTCACTCTCTCACAGGCTAAATCCTATAGATGTATGTGTTTGTCTCTATTTAGTTTCCGTGTCATTGAGTTTCAAATCACAACGGTGTTAAAGAAGTCTTCATTAATTTAATGAAAACTTCACTTCAAAAATTATCACTATATTGTTAAGTTTTTGTTGGAAAATTTTAAGGTTCCCATATGTGCACAATTCGGGCAGGGTCAACACTGTTTTCGTGTTTCACATTTATCGGTTCATTGATTATTATTATTTAATATTTACAATAATAATAACGAAAGATTTTTTAAATATTTATATTGAAGGATCGGTAGGATTTATCGGTTCAGTTAGGAGTTCTATCGAGCCGAACCCTCTGATATGAAAATATCTGGAGTCGGTGAAGTATTTTCCCATATGGTCTCTGGTAGGTTGACGTGTTGTTCTTGTATAGTTTTGTATTTAGTATACTTATACAATGCAATTACATCGCGTGAATTGACTAGATTAGCATTTGTGGAAAAGTGTGTGGAAGGATTAAGTTTTTCCTGTGAGGAAGATTTAACCCGGACATAAAATCTAGAGAACAATTAGTTATTTATTTCAGCCGAACAGAGCGGTGGGTGCAATACTCTGTCAGCCATATAAAAGTATACATTACATGCTATATGAAAAAGAAAAAATAAATTAATAAAAAAAGATTTAAAAAGAAATATATATACACATATTTAGTACTCGTATATCTACTACGGGGGCTTAAGATGAATTCTCCATGTTTGGTGAAGAGATAATGCTAGGGATATCATTAGGTAGTGTTTTTAAATACGAACACATCTATTTGAATTTCGGTTTTATTTTCTTGAATTAATGAATGAAGTGCAATCTTGGAAGTGGAAATCAATCCACTTTCCGATATCCGATCGAGCTGAAATTCGGTAAATAGACTCGTTTTAGTGGCAATCACGCATACACAAGCACATTTCTTCAAAATGGGAGGAAATTACAGCAGATAACATACGAAATAAATGTCGGTCCTATTCAATTGGGATTTGGCTCAGTTGTTAGCGATGTTGACTCCAGTCCCTGGGGAGGAAGAAGCGATCCTCAGTCAAATTAAAAAAATACTTATTTCTTTGAAATTGGCTACTAGTCGGCCCAGAAGATGGCACACGATTGCAGAATGTGCGTTCAAAAATTTTCCGCTATGCTAACCATAACGGAAAATTTCGATTTTATTTACTTTAAAAATTTGTGCAATATCTACGTAATAAAGTTTCTAGGACAGTGGTTCTTAACCTGTGTTCGATCGAATCCCAGGGGTTCGGTGAGTCAGTCTCAGGGGTTGTCAACAAGACATAGCCCGAAAAAAAAATACGAAGAATATTGTCACTATCCCTTATCTAATTCTGCCCCATTTATCACATTGCGCCCCCCCCAATATAGTCGTAACAAAAATCCACCCTATCCCATTATGCCCCCCCCCCTCTTGTGGTAATCCGTCCCCACTGATGACACGCCCCATTTTCCAATTGAGAAGGGTTCGGTGAATGCATATGAAACTGGTAGGGGGTTCAGTACCTCCAAAAAAGTTAAGAACCACTGGTCTAGGAATATAAAATGGGAACTGGGCACATCTACATGTTTACATTAACAAAATATTGTAATCATTTTTAAGTAGGCGCGAGTTCAAATATTATTCTATAAATAGTTAGTGAAATCGGTTTTCAAATAAAAACTTCCGATTTTACACAACAGTTTGTCACAGCCAACATCCGCAATAAACTTCCGCACAATCATTAAAAATAAACGATGGTCAACATTAGCATAGAGAAATAGAAAAAAAATTAATACGGAAGTCATTTAGAGATAATCATTCACACCGTGAATTAATACTAAAAAAACACTATTTTACTGAGTGGAATTAAAATATTACCTTCCATTTGTCAAGTCCTCTTTGTGTCCTGCGACAACAAGGTTGTATTTACTGAATTGATAATGTTTACAAAATGATGTGTGTCAATTTGTAAGAAACGCAAACGCAGATAATATGTCAACAGCCATAAATTCAAAATTTTACAAGAGAGCGAAAAACCAATTACTAACCTTTTTACTTTCGTTTAAAAAAAAAACAAATGCCCAATAATCTCTGTTGAATTAATATAAACAGGATGTTGGGGACATACCTTGACTTACTGTCAGAGGTCGGAAAATTTTCGTTTTACAATAAAATTCAAATAGATGGAATATTTGTGAATTTATCCAAAAACTAAAAGCTGTTTTTGAAAGTTGATGGAATATTCGTTCAAATGTCATTATTAGAAATAAACGTTTTGTTTCTGAAATATTAAAGATTTTAAAACAAACATTGGCTTGCTTTACGTTTTTTCTATCTAAAATAACAGAGAACGAAAAAAGGAAAAAAAATAATAAGTGTTATTTATAAATGTTATCATCACCTTTTGTAGTTTCATAAAAAAATAATAAATAAAAACATTCTCAAAATTTTAAACATATTTCTCAGAAATCTTGGTATCGTAGAGGTGCACATTAAAATTTTCTATGATTAAATTCTAGGTTTTAAAATAAAGCGTCGAGATTTTTTCTTTCTAACCCGTTTAGATCAGTGACCGGATAACTCAGAATCATGCGACTTCAACACTTCCTTTGAAATTTCATAAAATTTTAGGTTAGGTTATGAGCTATTTTTCAAATTTTTTTTCATAACTTTTAATGACTTTTCAAAGGGGAACTCCTTTCTTTCTTTTCCAATGAAGGCCATAAATCCATAATTAGAGTCATTATGCGTAAACACCACGGGTCCACTAGCGATCAGCTTTATAAAAATTTTATATACTTGAGGTTCATCAAAACTACATAAAAGGGGTATATAAAAATCTAGAAAATCTTAACGAAAATGATTATAAATATATTACGACAAGCCACACCAGAAGGGATCTCGTGGTGCCAGGGAGCAATAGGGCATAGTATCAAAAGACATATATACATGTCTGGTACGGAAATTATATAATAAATCCCCCCCCCCGCCCGAATGAAATATTAAAACATGCAAAATTTCCTACATCGGTTCAAAAATAACTAGATGGTTGATTAACATGGGTAGCGTGGAGTCTAAAAAACTATTAAATAATGTCACTTAAAATTTTACATGTTTTCTATTAATGGTACATTTAGTAAAATACTGAGTAAATATTTAATTTAAATAAAACAACAACGAGAACATTTTTTTACAGAATAATAAATCTTTGGCATTTTCACCAGCATTTGATTCCTTAGAACGGACAGTCTGCCTAGCTAGGAACTAAAACCGACCTAATAGACATAATAATACCTGTACACGTTTATAAATATTTTCAGTTATTATGCAATACTTTTACCATGTTTTTTTGCTATATAAATGTATCTAATGTAATTTAATAAATAAATATTGTGTTTTCATTACTTTCTTGAAGAATGAGTTATCACATGACTAGGGATTGCGATCCGGAAAACCGGATCCGGTATTCCGGTGGATCCGACATCACTAAACGTTTACATGATCCGGTAAACGTTTAGTGGTTTTCGGTGGTTCGCTGTGTTTGGAGACTTAGCAGGGGTAACTGGGTTCATGGGATCAGGTTTGTCCAGGTCTTAGCGGCAGGTGCGTCTGCTCACCAACTACGTGGCAGGCAGGATCAGGAGAGACTGATTGAGGGAGATCTTTTGATCTCTCCAGCAGGACTCTCTCAGAACATCGCCTTGCACTCCAAAGGAGGATTCGTACGTCTACTTTACTCCTAGACACACTAATCCCAAGATTCCTACCCACCCCTCACAGGGTTTTTCCATTCCCAGAACTTCCTCTCCTTCCTTTTTTAAAAAAACCCTCTACATGGCATTCCCAAAGATGGCATAGGCCCTGCGGGGAATCATTTTCTTCAGGGCCGTCTGGGTGGAGATTTTAAAAAAATGAGTGTACAGTTCACATGCGGTAGTACAATATGACCGGACAACTCGGAATGAAACCAACTCAGAACCATCTCGATAAGTCATTAAGAGTGATAAAAAAATTCAGTTCAATAGGTTACATTAGGTTAGGGTTATCGGCTAATTTAAAATGATTTTTTTCATAGCTTTTAATGACTTTCTAAGGAGGTGTTGAGTTGACTTTATTTTCAGTTGGCATATGGAACCGTACAATATATCGGATCCGGTGAAGCCAATTTTTGACAAAATAACCGCGTTGTTGCATGAATAGGTTACTTTAAATGCGTGGTTTAAAGACTGAACCCAACCGTTATGTTAAAGTTTAAGTAGTTACTATTCTGTACCAGATTTTTAATTGTTTGCTCGTTGTCTAATCATAAGTCTGGAAATAAAATTGATTTTAAATAAATATGTATTCGCTGTATAATACACTCACTCGAATATCTCATAAACAGTCCATTTTGGAACCTAAAGGGGAAATTATCCTGATTTGATCAATCCGGCCGGGTCCGGGTCGATGGGAATCCGGCCGGATCCGGTCGGATTGAAAATGACACCGGATTGCAATCCCTACACATGACAGAATTTTCCGTTAAAAATTGATTGGTCAAGATTTCTTTAGAATCTCTTGGTGCAATTATTGCCAGTTAATGGCCATTAAATTGACGCTGTTGCCAACAATATTGCTTTATTGTATAAAACTTGGCACAAAACTATTAAAAATACTATTTAATTTTGTAACTTGGTTTTTTAATATTGCAACCAGCATATTTATGTTGGAAAACTATAAAAAGAGCTTAAATAAAAATGATTCTAATTGTAGTTTTTATGTGTTGGATATAAATTTTCGTTGTCACGCTTTGATTTGCATTGGCTCTATAATATGTGTTTATTTGTATGTGCGTGCGTATATAAGTATAGAATGTCATACGTATGCATATACATAAATGTGCGTTTGTATATATTTACTAATAATTGATTATGATCTTTCTTGTATTATGTACCTATTTGTAATTTAATTTATAGTGTTAAGTTTGAATGAAGTGCTCATCTATAATTTGAATAATCGCTCTTATTATTTTGAATATGTAAATTAATGTAATAATTATAATATGATGTATTCTTTTGGCGAATCAATAAATAAAATAAATAAGTAATTGCATAATAGATATTTCAAATCATTGATGTATTTTGTTTAGATGAGTCATGAGCGAAAAAATAGGTTCAACTTTTTTACCTCAAATCGAGCTCCAACGCCCTAACACTAACATAGGTCTACGCGCACCTCTTTTTTTTCTAATAGCTAGAATACGCTTCGACAAGATATTAAGATATTCATATTCTCCAGTCCTAAAGAGACCTAAATTTTCAAGTCTTTCAAAATAAATATTAACTCAACATTGGCATTAATCTTCTTGTAAATGTAATACCAACAGAGATGTTGGTAGCAAATGTAAAATCATGCAATATCCAGTGTTTTAAATACATTGTCCTCCGCGTGCAAATTCGTGTCTTCTCCAAGCATAAAGCGTTCATCGGGAGTGACCTGCCAGGTAAGTACTGTATCTTTTTATAAATAATAAACTTAGATTGAGCCTAAGAATTCATAATAATTTGTTTAGCGCCCTTGAGTGATTTTTCACAAAACGGCGCTCTACAAATTATCCAATTATTATTATTAATATTAGTAGAAAATAGAATCTCTAATTGTATCTCTATGCTTCAAGCGGCAAATATATATTTTTTTTCATTGATGAAATTTCATTAAAATTGCCGGATGTTTTCGATATATGTTTTTAATTTTCATTTGCTACCACAATATTTTTTGGATAGTAATTATCTAATTATGTTGTACATGATATATAATCGTTATTTATTTTTGGGGTGTTATGCCGTGTTGCGCTACCTCCTTCTTTAGCCAACGTTTCGGACGTTTCGGACAGCGTTACGGTGTCATCTTCATAAGATGTCTAAAATCTAAAATCATATCTCACATAGTACATGTTCGGTAAAAATGCAAGAAAGGAAAATATGGGACATATGTATTTTAATATCTTACTGGTAAATTCAAAACTATTCATAATCTGTTCGATTATAGATGAAGGTAATTTAATCATTAAAGGAAAAAACCCTTTTTCCAAGTTATGGTGTATAATGATTGTTTGTATAATTATAGTTCGCTAAATCACTAAACGTAGCGAACAACTTGGAGTGAGTTTTTGCAGAAGTGTTGGTTATCCAATAAATAGTTTTCCGAAGGTACCCGTCCCCGCCTCCCAAATTAAAGTTAGTTAGTTGATTCGTACATTATCTAATTGCACCATTTCGGAATAAGAAATAAATTAACTATGTTCGTATATTATTAAGTTTTTTTTCAATTATGTGCGTGTTGTATCCAATATAAACTAAATAAAATCGGTAAGATTTTGTATGGGACATTTGAGGTGCTCTTGTATTTATTTATTATTTACTAGCTTTTCCCCGCGGCTTCGCTCGCATGGTATTACGGGAAATTACTGTAGCGCTTGCATTTATTAATTATCTCTCCCCCACCCCACCCCCACCCCCTCCCGCATTCCATATATTCATTCCCTTACATTCAGTTTTCAAACATCTCGCCTACCACCTAAATTTCATAATGCTATAGCTCAAAGAAAAAAAGAATTACTTATCCAATTTTGTTCATTCGTTCGGAATTTATGCGCTTACAAACATTTGGGATGTTTATTTTTATTTAAATATTTAGAAGTTCGTTAATATAATAAAAAAATACTCTATTTATCATTCAGTCTTTATAATCGTTACGAATTATATTTTTAATATAGGAACTCTCATCTGACATTTATTCCAAGCTTGTCCAAAAAAAAAAACGAATTCTCATATTTGAATTTTCTGCAGTAGTAGCTGACCAGTAGACTGAGTACCTACCAGCATAGAGCCCAAAAATATATCAACATTGTTTCCATGGAAAAGATTTTTTCTGACGTTAGCAAAAACTCGCTTTTGTTAGCTACAGAAAACGTATAACAAATATAATATATTAATATTTATAATTTCATAACGCCAGAGCTTACCATCATATACAACCTGTAGTCTGCGCATATAATTTAGCTTTATATTGGTGAAAGAATTATTAAAGTCTTTATATTGTGTTATGCGTGAAAAGGTCATAAACAAACTCGAGCAGTTACGCATTTATAATATTAGTATGGATGGATTAGTTTTATTTTAGTAAATTGTACATTTAAGTTTACAATTTCCTAGTTAATTATATCATATCATATTTCAAACTATATTTTTTCTTGTTTTATGTATATCTTACAATACATTTTGAACTTTCCAATTGGTGCGGCCTTGCAATTACGGTGCAATTGGTGTGGAAGTTTCTGGTAGAGTGTTGTATAACTTCATCCCTTTGTATAGTAAACTGTTCTGCGTATTCGTTTGTCCTTTTTTGTAGTCTGATTTCCTTGCAAGTCCTTGTGTTGTGTCTGTGAATGTCCTTTTTGTACATAATTTTGTTTGAGAAGTATTTTGGTAACATGTTGTTCACTATTTTATGGATAAATATCATCGTGTGCAGGGTCAACATCTGTTTCACGGTTAGCCAATTTAGTTCCTTTAACATTTTATTTACTTTTGAGAATCTATTTCGCCGAAGTATTATTCTCATTGCCCTGTTTTGGAGAATTTGAAACTTATTTTGTTCTCGTTCGTTACACAGGAAAAGGATAGTTGAGCAGTCGTTAAAGTTTGGAGCAATAATTGAATTATAAATAGTGACTGCAGTTTTTCTAGAAAGTTTTTGTATGAGGTACTCAACACTACCGGTAAAGAAGGGATTGACTGGACAACAACTAATGAGACAAAGTATTTCATTATTAACATTTATTTAGCGTTTACAGTACAGATAACAAACACGAGGATAAGTTAAAAACCAGTTTTTGTTATCACTTATCAATAACCTTTTACGTATTTAAGTAACTTATGACATACGACATTATTGCGTCCATGTGCAAAATAATAATTAATAATCCAGATTTGCTATCTCATCTTCCAATAAACAATAATATTTGTTTGTTAGTTAATGTTCTTTTGAAGGGCGAAATTATGCAAAACATTTATTTTTACTCGACATTACTTTAATGGCGTTTTTGGCCGTCAGTTTATTATAGCAATTATCTCTGTTTAGTCTGTATGTTAATCAGTAAAAAAATTTCATTGATAAATTTTAAAATTCATAAAACATTAAAAAATGTTACTTATATAAAAAAACACTATAAAACGGGATATTTATGTACTGAAAAGGTTAAAAGTTGATCGCTGTCGAACGTTGATCCCTGCCGACGAAAAAATTACGCGGCTTTTTTAAAATTAATTAATTATGAAATAACACAAATTAATCAACTGAAATTTATTTGCGCACGCTGGGATTTGAACCCACGACCTTCGTATTGTTATTCAAGAGCCTTGCCCCTCGACCACGGAGACCGTCAAATGTACATATCTATGTATTTGATGACTCTATATTATTCACAAATGGTCTATAATTTATTTTTAAAATTAAACAAATCTGAAAAATGCTTCGTCGTTTCCACTCGTAACATTTTGACACAGATATTTATCACCATCAGGTAGTATAATTTTGAAATCTTATTGTAATGTTTCATATTAGTCTATGATAAGTTCTCGTTTTAGTAAGTTGTCTATGGGCTCTTCGGGTCACATGGTCTCGTTTTCGAGATGTGTCGAAGGTAACCGAAGGTAGGTGTGCAATCATTATATTTCTAGGGCTCCAGGGACAAAACCTAGCTTTCAGCCAGCAATGACGTTAGTCCACCAAAGTATAATTTTAAATTACGACACGTTAATAAACATTCAATGCGATTTTAGGAAGTCTTTTAATAAGCATACTGTTGTGCTGGAGAAAGCTGGTGAGAGAACATTGGATAACACTTATCCCCAGCTATAATGTTATAATTTTAATAAATCACGGAGAAAAATTATTTTAAAAATAAAATGACAATTCGTGACACATCGCATTAATCAAATAAAAATTCACTACATTAAAATGTTCACTTGCTGAAAACCTAACTCTACAAAAAACATCGCCCACGCAAGACGAGCCCCAACGCACACGTTATAACAATCAACGGAAATTGGGGCACATTAAATTTAGCTGTCAACCGAATCTGCAAAAATCGGTTCTTTTTAAAAAACCGGTCCGGTTGGAAAAAAAAGCAAACGTGATGGCAAAAGTTGAACGTTGATGTGAAAAACATTACGATTGTAATTAATTGTTGTTAACCGAATAAATTGAGGGATGTGACCACGTGCTTGTGGAAGTGACAGACGGACTGTTTTTTAAGATATTCCAAAGACTCTCAGAATTATCTTACACTAGCAAACCCACTCCACAGGTTTTTGCTGCTAGGCCCTGGAGGACGGCTTTTGGTTCGGCTTCGCCCAGTTTGAGTGTTGGCGACCATTTAATAAATCCGATAGGAACCGGTTCTAAAAATAGCCGATTCCTCGGATCCACTGTAATCCAGTGATACCTAGCCACCGATTCAAAGTAACCGCGACAGGCAATAACGTTATATGAAATTTATAGCCGTATGGCGTTATCATTCACAATTCTCAGTTTCAGTAACAATGTTAATACTATCCGTATCTGGAGAGATACATAAAACTTTCAAATCCGTAGTACTTTTAGCCAGCGACACTTCCTCATGCGATCTTTTAACGTAAGTGGCGCCATCCTTGGGCATTATTAGCTACTTGCTTGAATTCTCGTTGTTACTAACCAGTTTCGCCCACTCCTTACTCGATGAACCCTGGCACCCTGCTAATTCCCCAAACATAGCGAATCACTTGTGGTGACCTTTGGTAGAGGTGTTGATTATGCAATATTTGATTCCAAAATCCTTAGAGTTTTCAATGTACCTTTAAGTTTTTTGATAAATATATAGCTAATAGGGACACGCTTAATATGCACTTTTTATTTCAAAAACACTTAATATCAGTTAAATAATAATGAGAAGTAAGTATTTCAGTTTCCGGAATTGGAAAATAACGCATTTTAGTAGATATTTCATTAAAAAAACAGACAATTTCACATCTCTTCTTCACGCCATGTTTTGATATAATAATATTAAAATAGCTTTTTAGGCTAGTTTTTTTGCCCTTTTTAATTAAATCCAAACTAAGAACGTAAGAACCTATTTTAGGGTCGTGTGTTAATATTTTGGATTAAATAAGAGAAGAAAAAAAAACTAACCTTAAAACTTTGACATCAATGACAATGGCCGCCAAGCGAATAATCGTTTTTAATTTTATCGAAATAACTATTAAAATTCATTATTTTTCAATTCCGGGAACTGAAATACTTACTTCCCATTATTATCTAACTGATGTTAAGTGTTTTTGTGGTAAAAAAGTGCATATTGAGCGTGTTATTACCTATTAGCCTGCCCCTTGCCGTTCGTCCGCCGGCGTACCATCGGCGCAAGCCAAAATAATCACTAAAAAATAATTTTGTTATGCGATTTTAACCCTTATGTATGGAGAAAACGTGTGAAGAAGAAGGTCAGAATCGCTTGGGGCATTCTTGTTCATAAGGTATAAGATACCGTGAACCCACCTAGAGCAGCGATATATTTTCTTTGAAATTGTTTATGACACGGCCCGGAACTTTTTCGCGCCGCTCGGCTGACAAAATGGCGGCTGTCAAGTCTCGCGTCGCGGTCGACGAAATGGTCGTAAAACGTATAAATTCATCGAATAAACGCAAGTAATATTGTTCTTATGTATAGTTTAGTATTCAAGGAATGTGTTTCAGTAAAGATTACATACGATAGCATAAAATTAACCTGCAAAATATTACGTAAAAGTCAAAACATCGCGAAATTTTTTCGTTTTTTCCGTGTTATTTGAAAAGTAGTAAAAAGTATAAATTCATTGAATAAACGCAAGTAATATTGTTTTTATGTATAGTTTAGTATTCAAGGAATGTGTTTCAGTAAAAATTACATAAGATAGCATAAAATTAACCTGTAAAATATTACCTTAAAGTTGAGGTTTTTTCGTTTTTTCCTGGCATTTGAGGGGTTGTAAATATTAACCAGTTTTTTTTTAAATTAAAAAATCGCTATTCTAAAATGGAAATGTTCATCGACTTTCCAACCGAATAACCTAAATGATTTTTTGATGGCGGCATATTATGATTGTGTCGTCTAACTATATTTTTCAACAAATATTTTTAAAAATGACCTTAAGTTACCTTGAAAATACATTTTCGTGTTTATAAATGATTATTGACGGTCAAGGATATTTTGATTCAACCATTGTTACTTTGTTAACGGTGCCTAACGTAACATTGTTCCGATGTAACAACCGATTTTGTTGACGACGATGTTTTTGTTAAAATAGTGTTGAACATTACAGTGGTAATGATAAATAAAATAATATATTTTAATGTTTTCACTGTCAATAAAAGCAATCCAATTTATTTGTTTATTTACTATTTTATACGCCCATGGTGTTAATACATTGGGTTCATAATGTTTACAATTTTTACACTAGAGCTAGAAATAATAAGTTGACATAAAAAAAATTGTTTGTGTGTTTTTATAAATGTTGACATCAATTTGTATGTTTGTTTGCTAAACTATGTAAGCGAGAAATTGGCGAGCTTGCTAAATAATTTGTTTGTGAATGGTGACGCTTATCCTTCGCCGATCCTCAAGTGTATGATGCATTGTTAAGTTATTTAAAAAATATATATTATTGATTTCTTCCAAGGGATATTTAATTTAAAATTAATTTAAATCGTAGAAACTTTCGCTGAATTCTTTCGACATTTTTTATATGCATTTTATGGTGAGGTGACCAAATGACGAATTATACTCTAATTGACTACGAACTAATGAGACAAACAAAATTTTCATGACAGGAAGTGAATTAAGGTTTTTATTGGTTCTCAGTAAAAATCCTAACTATTATTATTTGTAATGCGATTTATGTGTTGCACAAATTCTAATTTTTCATCAAATATAACTCCGAGATCTTTAATTTAGTTAATATCTCTAGTTGTAAATAGTCTGTGCGTAATTTAATAATATTGGAGATTTGTTTCGACTAAAAGGTTTTGATTAACACTTGGTAAAATTTAAAAAAAAGATTAATAGATGGCTATAAGGTTTAAATTCCCATTTAACACAAGCCGCCTGTTTTGCCGGCAAAACATATTTTATTTTATTTTGCGAAGTTCATAAACAAGTATTTAAATATGTATAAAGTATTGGAGAAGTATTTAAATAAATGTTTTACGATCATTTTCTAAGGAATTTATTGTAGGAAATTTTGAACTTAAAACAATTTTTTATAGGCCTGACACTATTTTTTCTGAGGTTATAAAAAGACTAATTAAAAAATACTTGATTATTTCAAAGGCAAATATTTGTTCTACTCGCAGTATTTAATTAAAGCATCTAAAATATTTCAAATTGATCTAATTTTCAAACCAAAAACACATCATTTAGCATTACTTATTCGTGCATTAACTTAATGGTCAACGTTTTGAAGAACTTAAAAAAAAACAGCTGCAAAAATCGTGCTGGGTGCGGTAGCATAACTTCCTTTTTTAAAATGCGCGCCGTTCAGTCGGTTGATGTCGTAGCGGAACGCTGGTGATCTTGTTCGAGAGGCGGAACTATTAAGTTTTGTCCCGACATAGTTTAGTCACCATCATGCATTGGAACAGTGTGGAGCGTGCGTTTACCGTTTACTTTTCGAACGGATGTTCTGTAATCGCAACGCAGGGTGCGGCTGCATAACTTTCTCTTTTCAAAACTAAATAAAACCCATTGAATGAATCAGAATTTTTTTATTTTTTTTTAATGTAGGCACATCAAAGTTTTGCTTTACTTAGTTTTTGAAGATTAAATCAAGTAGGTGATGTCCCCCATTCTCCATACACTGAGTAAATCGATTTCTGGCGTTTTTCATGACTCAAAGTAGGCCTCATTAGTTCTACCTCTCGAACAAGACCACTAGCGCTCCGCTACAACATCAACCGACTGAATGGCGCGCATTTAAAAAAAGGAAGTTATGCTGCCGCACCCTATATAAGATTTTTCTTAGATATCTCCCAACTTCGAAAAGGTTCTAAAGAAGAGGAAGAAAACGAAATGAACTGAGATGTTTGTTCTGGGTATTTCTACATGGATATTTACCTTTTTTTACCCTAGTAAAATGAATTCAGAGCTTCGAGACGAGTTGAACTCGAATAATAATATCGTTCCAGTTATAACTTAATAAATTAATTGCAAACCGGATTTTACCAACTTTACCGATAACATTAGCATGTCTTCAGGGCATTATTTTATAATTATGTTATGAAATGTCTCAAAACATTTATTTATTAAGGTTAAATTATTTAAATCGTTATCAATAGTGAATTTAATAATGTTAGCAGTCAACAGCCACAAGAAATTAATTTATAATAATTATTATTTTATACACACAATCACGTTCCTCTTAAGAGGAATGGCAGAAAGCTTTTTTTTTCAAATCACTTTCGTACAATTTGATTTGAGGCCGAAATACCCAGCCAAACTAAATAATTTTTTCGATCAAAAGACATGTACGGATGTGTGCAATATTATTAATTTGTGATTTAAATTATGATACATAGGCCATAATAATTGAATTTTTCTTGGTTTTAGAGGTAATTTATGTATTTTTTTGTGGGTTAATTAAAATTATTTAAAAAATAATCTTGCCCTTTCTACTATTTTAATGTAATAAAACACCATGTAAAAATAAAACATCTTAAAAATCGTTTTTTTTGTGAAGCAATTTTAATATATACATTAAAATTACTTCACGACGATCTAAACATTGAACCACTTCTACTCTTCATAGAAAAATCTCAATTCCGAGGAAAATACTGAGTGCAATTCCAGAGTGTAGACGTACAATGGGCCGCCCCCGGTACGGTTGGGCGAGGCAACTCCAGAAACTGTGTGAGGAGAGGATGGGATTGCCATGGACGGAGGCCGAACAATCAGCACAAGACAGGGACGTGTGGAGGAGCCTCGTCGATGCAACGGGTCCCCGACCCGAATAGAGTTAGGGGAAGATGATAATGAAGATATATATTTTAAAAAAGACGAACATCTGCGTGCTACGAATAACCTGACAATATTTAAAAATCTCATACTACCACCACAGTAAGCGGAAAATGTTGCATGTGTCATGATGGAAGACTTAGTCAACCAAGGAATCGAATACGCCTCGCCTGGGTGGAACCCAAACGCGATGCCAACTCAGCCACTGACCCCTTTAACTGGAAAATTTAATGGAAAACAAACCGGCCGAATTTGTGTTCCAAAGAAAATCAGTCATTTGTAACTTAAATATAATTTTTATTTTATATTTTATCATATTAGAATAGTAAATGGAAGGATTTTTTATTTTTTTAAATTATCTTTAACTCACAAATAATTGCCAAAGTTGCCTCTAAAATCATGTAAAAATTGAATTTTTAATGAACTTGATTTTAAAATTTAAAACACAAATAAATAAAGTAGCACATACATCCTAGATATTTACTTCAACTTTTCAATACAAAAAAATTAAAAAAATATCATTTCGTTTGCTGTTTTTGCCTCAATTTAAATTTGCGTTTTGTATGAAAAAGCCGCGCAGCCGTTCCCCTTAAAATATTGTACCACAAATTTCGAGCACTTTTAAGATTCTCGTGTTTTGCATTTTAAACTTTACTCGATGTAAGTGAGTACTGTATACAAAAGCTCAGATAGCACAAAAGTTACAGTAAAACTGAGTTCCAACATCAGAATGCAAGTGAATAGGTCGTTGGAAACACGGTTAAAACTTATATAAATTTGATCTTACGAGTTTAATGTTAGATTAGCTTCAAAAGCTCTATCACCAACTATTATCGAAGAGAGATAAAATTACTCAACAGAAAAGTTTACAAAACTATCAGATAACTAGTGTTTTATTATCCAATCGATATTGCAATGCATACTCACCTAGTGTGCGTATTATATGTGATTAATATTACAATTTGCCTTGTTTTTAAGAGAAAACCTCGTGGCGTTTGCTCCGTACAAACGTATTCCCCGATTTCCTCTCTGGATTTTGACATTACTGCAAATATTTTTTAACATAATATAGGTATCGATAAGAAGCGTGTTGGTACGTTTTGCTTTTTTTGAAAAGTTACTTCTTTTAGGAGTTAGGGCCTTCCAAAAACGTTAAAATTGATTGGATTAAATGCCGTCAGTATATGCTCAGTTTACAAACTAGACAATGTATTCTTAAAAAAAGTAAAACGTGCAGACATAGATTATTTTATTCTAATACAGTTAGTAAAAAAAAATTAAAATTGGTCCAGTTTTGGTGGAGTTTAATGGGGAAAACAAAACTTTGATTTTGACGATTTTATTTAGGTACTAGCGAGTTCCTGGCATGCGTTGCAATGCCACCAAAAAAGAACCACTAAAAACGGGTTTCCTCTAAATGATTTAACGGTTAAAATTAACCCATCAGGTATCGGACGTATTCTGTCAGAAGTTCAAAAAATTTGCCCTTTGCAATAAAATCGAAATAAATGGAATATTTCTTCAAAAGTTATTATGAAATAAATGTATAATTTATGAAATATTAAAATTTTTAATACAAACATAATTTTTTTTCAAATAGCTTATCTTACGTTATTTCTACCTAAAGTAACTGATAACGAAAACAAAGAAACACACACATTTTTACAAGGCAATTGTATTACAAACGCTATTATCACCTCACGTTTTTGTTGTCTCATAAAAAAAAATAATCAATAAAAAATTCTCGAAATTTTATAAATTTTTCTCAAATTACAATCGGAAATTTTGGTTTCATAGAGGTGCACATTTAATTTTTTCTTTTGTTAAATTCTAGATTTGAACATAAAGCGTCGAGTATTCTCTTTCTAACACCTTTTAGATCATATTTCTCACCATTACAGTAAGGGAGATACAACGATTTATATGAGACCTATGAGAGCTGGGACAAATTTGGTCTCCTGTGATTATACATGTTCAAAATCTATACCACAAATTCAAACAGCACGCGTCCTTCCAGTAAATAAGGGGTCATTTGATAGAGATTCCGACTTGAACTTTATATCATATCATTTGAACGCAGCGTGGAATAAAATATCGTCGAAGGTCAGCTAATCTACCGCACGTTACCTTATGTGACTACAAACTACTGCTGTCAGTTAGTTAGACTTGATGTGCCTAAGGCAATGCAATACCACTATTAAAAGCAGCAACAATTAGTATTATACGTGTACCGGCTATACTACCAGTTCGTAATCACATGTAATATTACTGTTGTATATGACAGTGTGGTATAAATCGTGCCTGCATAATAAATTGAGTGTAATGGATGGGGATTTGTTGTTGAAGACGAATATCGAAAACTTTGATATATCTTCTATTGCAGGAATGGAAAACTGGACAATTGACAGCAAGGTCGATAACGCAATCGAAAGGTAAGAAATTATATGATTGGATATAAAAGGATGAAGCAGAAAAGGTGATCATTAAAGTTACCATGGACATCACTGGTTACAAATGCGATTTGAACACCTTAACCATAAATGAGTTTATGGTTAAGGTGTTCAAACTCCAACACATTTGACGACCTTGCTAGATTTGCAAGATTGCTAGATGTTTGCTAGATTGCTAGATTGCTGGATGCGAGTTTGTCAACTGATCACAATTTATTCCATATCTGAAGCAGGTTAGCTCATTGCTAGCAATTTCAACAAGGAGAAGAAGTCCTGAATAGTATTTAAAAACAACATCGGTTTCCCTCGAATACTGAAAGCCATAAAACAAGAATTGCTTCTTAACGAAGTAACTAATGGAAGAAGTTGAAAACTGGAAGAATTAAGGATATAGGAGATCTTTGCAGCACAAAAATCTATGATGGTGGACAAATCGGACAGTCGTAAAAACAACATCGGTTTCTCTCGAATACAGAAAGCCATAAAACTAGAAGTGCTTCTTAACGAAGTAAGTAATGGAAGAAGTTGAACACTGGAAGAATTAAGGATATAGGAGATCTTTGCAGCACAAAAATCTATGATGGTTGACAAAATGTGGAGGAGTTCTTTTCTGATAATCCCTTGAGTGAATTGTCAAATGATCTTAAGGCTAGCATCCATAGGTTTGCATCTTACTCATCGGATGAATCGCATTTTAATAGCTACCTTAAATCTGTGTGATATTTAAATCTTTGGAATAGGAAAAATACCAACTGTTCGCAGCGTCTGCATCCTCAACATTGAAGAAATAAGAGATGTCACGCAAGAGATAACATAGGGTGTTGTTGACATGGAAATAGCCTGGCCAATCTTAAGATAGGTCGATGGACCTGTATTGGCAGCGGGCCAGCCCATGTGTCACAGATGCGCAATGTACACGTGGACTAATCGGCCTAATGCACCAGACAAGTTACAACGTGTTCAAAATAGGGTGGAATGCTTCTATGCAAAGATAATATATGTCATGGAAGCAGATTGCTTTCTAATGTTCGTATAAATCGGAAAACTTGCTACCGAATGAGAGATTCAACTGTCTCTCAAACTATAGCAACCCTTTTCGTTGAATGATAAGAGGGAAAAGGGGAAGAGGGATATTATAATATAATATAATTATATAATATAATTATATAATATATTATTATAATCTGCCTTTTCCGTATCTATATATTTCATAAGAATTTTTTCATACATGTGAAAAAATAGAAAAAACGTGTTTATAATAATTTTCGGGGCGTACTTCGCGATTATTTTCTATCCAGGAAATTTCATGTATATTATATTAAAAAAAACATGTATTTTTTAAGAAACTTAAGAACTTAAAGTGTTTAAGGCGCCGTATGAGCGGGGCTCAAAAAGAAGAATATGGAGAGATATGCTAATATTTAAAACGATTAGCGAAAATTATGAAAATGTTTAATAAAACACGACTCGTTTGAAATAGAGCAAAAATCTCGTGGGGAATATCTAAAATAGCATTTAAAGAAACACTGTGAATTTTTTCATACATAATAGTTTCTAAAATAAGTGAAATTACCTCTAGATATTATCTTAAAAAATGAACATAATTTTTTTTAAGAGCTTAAAAACTTCAAATGTTTAAGGAAGCTATGTAAGAAATCGGTAGAAATTTGGTTAGCGGCGGCTTAAGAGAAATATGTTATAAAACGGAAAAAAATTCGGAATGCCGCTTAAAAACGTTATTGTACTCTGAAAACTGATGAGTTAATTAAAAAAAAATGCCAAAAAACTAATTGAGTTCTAGGATTCGTGTTTATGGGAAGAGTATTTACATGCAAAAATTTTTATTATGAAGTATGTAAACAATGATCAAAGACTTATGAAATAAATATGCAAGCATTATTTGACAAAGGATACAATTCAGAAAAAAATAGTTGTTGAAAAACAATAACAATAATTTAAATTTTTTTAATTTTAAATATTACAGATTAAGTAAGATAGGTAATAAGTAATAAGATAAGCAGAAAAATTGCTCTGCAAACGGAGTCTTGAGGCCACGATTTCAAGCTGAAAAGTGTTTTTTTTATTTATTTTATGAATAATTTTGTAAGAAAGAAAACAAAATCAATAAAAAATGTCAAGGATAACTTCAGCCATTATACAATTTTTTTAAGTTGTTTCTTATATATGCGTTCATACATTGCTAATGAAAAAACACCTTTTTAGTAGAGCTGCCGCTTCCCAAATTTCTACCGATTTCTTACATATCCCCCTTAAACATTTGAAGTTTTTAAGCTCTTAAAAAATATATTCGTTATTTTTGAAGATAATATCTAGATACGTTCCACGCCGAAACGCAAATTATATGAAATTCCCACGTTAGAAAAATATCACAAAGTGTGCTCCGAAAATTATTGAAAACAAGTCTATTTCTATTATTTTTCAAGTTATATTTGTGAAAAAATTCACAATTTCTTTAAATGATACTTAAGATATCTTCTACGATATTTTTGCTCTATTTTAAACGAGTCATGTTTTATTAAGCATTTTCACAATTTTCGCTTCAATTTTATCATTTAAAATATTAGCGCGCTCTGTCCAACATTCGTAATTACATATCTCTCCATCTTCTTCTTTTTGAGCGGGGAAGCGCCGCCTTAAGCACATATTTTTTGTAAAGTTTATTTGCCCACCTGCTGGGTGGCGGGCCGGATCGGTAAAGATTGGTTGAGGGAGACGTTTAACCTCTCCAACTGGACTCTCTCGACCCATCGCCTTGCAGCGCAGTGGGAGAGATGAATTCATGCGTTACCTGAATTGACATTGACCCCCAGATTCCTATCCACCTCTCATACTTTTTCCTTCCCAGAAATTTCTCGCCTCCCTTTCCCCGAAAAGACCCTCCACACAGCATCCCCAAAGATGACATAGGCCATGAGGGATTTTTTTCTTTGGGGCCTCCCGTGAGGAGATAATGTGATGGATGGGTACGAAAAAGTGAATAAAAACCTAAATTGCCGTTTTTTTCACAAGTAAATAATTTGAATACCTATTTACTCAGTTGTGAGTGGATAATTTTTACAATATTTTATCCTTATAGTTTAGCAATATTATTTAAACAACTTGCTTAATGTATGATAATTGATTACCCAAGTTATATTAGCATTAGTTTTGCAAATACTTTTAAATTGTCGTCCCAAATACATACTTGAAATATTTTGCTCTCTCATGTTGACCATGAAAACTCAACAGCGTATTTAGTTTGCCAAAACTTGTTTTTCAATGTTGAATTGTTATTTCTTGATGTAGTTTGCATTGTGAAGATTGTCCTGATGATATCCAACCTTCAATAGGAAATAGTCGCCTCGTTTGGTAGTGTTTGGTTCTGAAACAGTTTTTAAAAGACTTGATCCATATTCCCCTAGTCCTTCTATTATGTAATCCATTCTCTTCCTCCTTTCCTCAATGTCTCCACCCGGAAAAGAAGAGGATGTGCTTACCTACATGATGAACAATATTGCCACACAAGTGTTCATTACCCACTTGTTAATAGTTGCATTTCGAAAGTGATATGGGTCACAAGTAGCTCTCGTCAAGATATCGCAAATAATCGCGAAGTTTCGCTTTTTTATAAAATAATAGTGTCGTGCATAAAACCTGTGTTGTGCAATATAGTGTGATACCAGAAAAGACCCTGAGCAGCCTTCAGAAGCCGCAAAAGGTAGGAGATTTCCTGTCAAACCGATTCTCCTTTGATCTGCCTTCAAAACACGATATATGGTCTATTTCGTTTACAAAAAGGATTTACAGTCCACTCTCGTGTCGTGGTATTTCGGCCGCGACATTTTTTGATCCTTCTACCCGGATAAATGTTGGTTGTTAGACATTGTGTTTTGAAGTACAGATCATTCCATTCGTTGACCCTTTTCCGGTTTTTATAGAGCTGTTTCAGAATTACACATTCAATCGTGAATATTGATTAAATTTAAATTGGTGTTATTTTGAGTCCTTGGGCGGCTTAATATTTTTGAAATCGTAGATAGTGGGGTACTTTATCGCCGCTACGAGCCGCTACGTGTAGGTAGTTGGTGTACCTACGCATTGTCGTGTCGCGTCGGTAAAGCAAATCGTGGATTGTTGTCGCATTTGACAGCTGTTATCACAGCAAACATTTTGTTTACAAGTTGCGTTGACATTTTAGTTAGTGTTATTATTCTGTTTGGTTTAGAATATTCATAATGGCGGCAATTGATATTAAATACAAATTGGCGCTATTAGATATGGAAAGTGTTCGTTCGTCGGCTATCAAAGCCGTCACATCTTCAAATTCTATTGACAAAAATATTTTCAGAGCTCGTTATGCCGATAAATCTAACATTAGAGAAAATTTCGTCGCTTCACATATTTCAATTGAATCAAATAAGAAGGATGAAGCGGAAATTGAAGTATTACAGGAAAAGTATACTGAAATCCAAAACATGTATTACGAGATTCAATCATATTATTCTCAATTATTTCCGGAAGTTTCGAAAAATGAATCCAAAAAATAATTTTTTTAATTTTGGCAAATGAAATGTTGCCAAAATTAAAATTGATTATTTTTTCTGGAATATCAACAGATTGGACAAATTACATAAATACCTTTAATTCGTTGATCGATTCTAATAATGCTTTAAATTCTGTACAAAAAATGCATTATTTAATAAATAGTCTATCAGGTGAGGCATTGACACACGTTAAACATTTACCGATTTCTGAAGAAAATTATTTTGTAGCATATAAAATTTTAAAGGAAAGATATGAAAACATACGCTTGATCGCCGATATACATGTTGAATTAATTCTATCGATTCAACCTGTAAAAGCTCAGGATAATCTTCGGCAATTTATTTCAATTTTGAAAGAAAATATTGCTGCGTTAGAAGCTTTAACCCTTCGAATAATGAGAAAATAATATCTATGAACTTTTGCCTGTCAAAATTTGCACGCAAAAATTCTCGGTTCTTCCCATGCATTTCAAATGTTCATTTTTATTGGTTATTTTTTCATCTTTTTGAAAAAAAAAAATTGTTCTAAAATCTAGTAAAATAATCCTTCCGATGTGCTTATCGAAAATCAAGATTTTTGTTTTAAAATATTAAAATTTTTATATTGAAAATGTGAATTAATTTAAAAATTACGTACCTGGGGTTTCCCCAAAAAGTACGTAAAATAAAATAAAATAAAAATTTTAAATACAGATTCCTTTTTTTAAGAAAATTTGTAATAAAACTGTCACTTCACTTTTTATCACATTCATACAATTTTATTTTTAAATTAATTGTTTATTACGTCACACATTGGCGCAAAATAAAATCGTCACTTATAATCGGGTTTGTAAAATATCTGATCAATAAAGCTCGTTTATTCCTAAGACAATAAGAAGCAATATTTCTTTCGCTTTCAAATATAAAAGAAATCACAAATTTTTGCTTGACAGGAAGAGAGATATCTAACTTTTAATGACGCTCGGTCGTTCTGGGACAATCTGGGTCTCCTGTTATTATAACGGCATATGATGTTTTGGGACAACTAGGGTCTCCTGTGATTAGACGGGTTAAATTTCCCAGTTCGACAATGGAGCTTTCTTTTGTTACATACTGTATTGCGTAAATGAACAAAAGAATTACGTATTGATTTTGAAATTCAACACAGTTCGGAGAATATCCCAACGTTTGATCAATTGTTGAAGTACTTAGATGGACAGTGCTTAGCAAAAGAAATGGCACTTGGAGTTTTTCCTGAAAACCAGTTACAGGCTCATAAAGGTCAATCTAAATCGTATAATGCGAAACATCGATCGAGCAATAATATTAATGCGTTTGTATCAAACATTGAAATCAAGTGTATTCTTTGTAAATCGCCACACTCACTGCACAAGTGTGAAAAATTCTTACGCCTTACTCCAAAGGATAGGTACTTGTGTGCAAAGGAAAATAATTTATGTCTCAATTGTTTAGTGCAAGGAAAACACAACGCAAAAAATTGTCAGTCGCGTTTCACCTGTAGAGAATGTCAATCAAGACATCACACATTATTACATTTTCCAAAAAAAATCGTGGAAAATTCAGACCAGCAAGAAAATTCGTCGGAGCCTTTGGCGTTGACAACATTCTACAATAAAACCAACAAAACGGTTCTTTTGTCTACAGCTTATGTGGAAGTTTTAGATAAAAATGGAGTGTTCCAGAAAATGCGTGTTATGCTAGATAGCGCCAGTCAGGGAAACTTCATATCGGAAAATTGTATCAAAAAATTGGGTTTTACTCGTTTTAAGAAAAAACCACTCACCGTGATAGGTATTGGAAATACTCCTACAATTAATTCTAACGGATTAATAAAAACACAATTTCGTCCTGTCGATTCGAAGGAATCTGGTATTTTGACAGATTTCGTTGTTTTAAATAACATTTGTTCGAATATGCCATCAAATCGTATCGTCGATCATCATTGGGAACACATCGTAGGTCTCGAATTGGGAGATCCAACATTTTACATACCATCAGCCATTGACATACTGCTTGGAAGTGATATTTTTGCGTCATTATTATGCTCAGGAAAAGTGATGGGCAAAGAAAATGAGCCCATAGCCATAGAAACTAAATTGGGTTGGATTTTGATGGGAAATGTTGGACCATCAAATCATTGTATAAATTCATTCTTCACGTCAATGGAGGAAAATATTGATGAAAGGCTTAAATGTTTTTGGGAAATTGAAAATGTTCAACTTTTGAAGAAAATTCAATCGCCTGATGAAATTCGTTGTGAAAAATTATATACTGAAAGTACCTACCGTAACCAAGACGGGAGATACGTCGTATCGTTGCCATTTAAGGAAAGCCCGAAAAAATTGGGAAACTCATATGACATAGCATTGTCACGCTTCAAGCATTTAGAAAGGAGACTGAATAGAGATTCTGATCTCAAATCCCAATATATTTCGTTCATGAGAGAATACTCAATATTAGGGCACATGATGGAAGTGCCACCTCAATCGCCAATTATTGGTAATTATTTCATACCCCATCATGGAATAATCAAAGAAACCAGTTCTACAACTCGTTTAAGGGTCGTTTTTGATGCCAGTACCAAATCGTCTTCGGGTACGTCATTGAACGACATACTTTTGGTCGGTCCCAAATTACAAAGAGACATTGTCAAATTAATGTGTAATTTTTGAATACACAAAATTGTTTTTACAGCTGACATCCGTCAAATGTATAGGCAAATACTTGTGGATGAGAAATCTCGCCGTTATCAACATATTTTGTGGAGAGAATCATCGGATCATCCTGTAAAGGAATTTGAATTACAAACAGTAACATATGGCACGTCATGCGCACCATACTTATCGATTCGCACACTTCATAAATTAGCCAATGATGGAAAATTGAATTTTCCAACGGCTGCTAGGACATTGATTGAAGATACTTATGTAGATGATATTATCAGTGGTGCGCAAACTTTGGAAAGCGCTCGACATTGCATAGTGGAATTAATTGCATTACTTCAAAAAGGGTGTTTTGAATTGAGAAAATGGTCTAGTAACCATCCTGAAATACTGGAAGACATTCCTGTCAGCTATCGGGAAGTACCCTTAAGTTTTGAGTCGGATACTGACAAGAAAAACCTTAATATTATAGGTATTCAATGGATACCGTCGCTTGATCAATTTACATATAAAATTCATAATGTTTTTAGTGACCACTGTACCAAACGTATAATTTTATCGACAATTGCACGTCTATATGATCCATTAGGTTTTATTAATCCTGTCGTTTTTATTGCTAAATGCTATATGCAAAACTTATGGAAAATTCAAATTGGATGGGACGAAGAAATCCCTGCGGACATGAATTTGAAATGGAAGAAATATATAAAAGAGCTTCCATCACTTGCCAATTTAAAAATTGATCGATATGTCGCAACTTCTCCAACCAGTCGGTGCATACTTGTTGGGTTTGCGGACGCCTCTGAAAGAGGATATTGTGGAATTGTTTATTTGGTTGTGATTAATAACACAGAAATATCCAGCCATATTTTATTAGCAAAATCCCGTGTTGCCCCCGTAAAGATAACATCGATCCCGCGACTGGAATTGTTGGGAGCAGTTTTATTGGCAAATTTGTTGACTTATTGTCAAGAAGATAGACTTCAAATTGAAAAGACTGTCGCGTTCACCGATTCAACTATTGTATTGGCATGGTTGAAGACACCTTCTTTTCTATTGCAAACTTTTATCGCAAATCGTGTTGAAACAATAATACAAAATATACCTTATGAACATTGGTATCACATTTCATCGCAAGAAAATCCTGCTGACTTGGGTTCGCGAGGAGTTTTTCCCAGTGAAATCGCTGGCGCTTCGTTATGGTGGAAGGGACCTAACTTTATATCAACACCTTTGGAGGAATGGTTATTTGTTAGGCCTCCAAATATCTCCGTGGACCAGTTACCAGAGTATAAGTCGAAAAATTTAATTTCTCTATCGACGAATGTGTCAACGTCTGACGAAGAGTTTTTATTGAGATTTTCATCATTATCGAAATTACTGCGTGTTATATGTTGGTGCCGTCGATTTATCAATAGATTACGTTCGGAATCGATTATCAATTTCAATGGTTTATCCCCACTTTCGTTAAAAGAAAATAATTTAGCCTTGCAATGTTGCATTAAGCTTGTTCAAGCAATTTATTTTCAACAAGATATGAACAATATCTCTTCCCATCGTATGTGCTCAATGCAGCTTCAAAAACTCGCTCCATTTATTGACGCAAATGGTGTTTTGAGAGTCGGTGGTCGAATTCGCCATGCACAGATTTCAGAAAATGCTCGGCATCCTATTATTTTACCGAAGCAATGTCATTTGACAACTTTAATAATTGATTATTACCATAGCATGTACCTTCATCCAGGTCCTCGTGCACTCCAATCCATAATATCATTAAAATATTGGATAATTTCGGCTAGGAACGTAATTCGACATCGATTGAGTAAATGCTTTTCTTGTTTTAAAAATAACCCCCGTGGTAGTTTCCCGTTGATGGGTAACTTACCCGCTTCCCGTTTTCGAGAAGGTCGTCCATTTTTAAATGTCGGAACCGATTACGGATGTCCTTTTTTGGTGCGTGAAAGTAGACGTCGCGGCGCAAAAACTTATAAGGCCTATTTATGTCTTTACGTTTGTTTATCGACCAAAGCCGTTCATCTTGAATTAGTTTCAGATCTATCTACTGAAGCGTTTGTGGCAGCATTAGATAGATTCATCTCTAGACGCGGTATATGCCAAAATATCTATAGCGATTGCGCCACCAATTTTACTGGAACTAACAGATATCATACTGGCCTTTCTAAATTCATACGTGAATCTGAAAACACTGACAAACTTGTTGACGCAACTGTCGCTCGTTCAATTACTTGGCATTTTTCTCCGCCCTCCGCACCCCATTTCAATGGAGTGTCGGAGGCTGGTATTAAGTCAACTAAATACCATTTGAAGAGGGTTGTGGGAGTTCAAATCCTCACCTTCGAAGAATTAACTACTGTTCTGACTCGTATCGAAGCCATTTTAAATTCGCGACCAATTGGAGCACTGTCGTCGGATCCATCCGAATTGAACCCGTTAACTCCTGCACATTTTTTAATTGGGGCTCCTCTTGTTTCTGTTGTTGAAGAAAATTTTGTGGATGTACCAATGAATCGTTTATCGCGTTGGCAATTATTGAAACAGATGTCCCAACATTTTTGGAATCGCTGGCGGAAAGAATATCTACATACTCTTCAACAACGAAACAAGTGGGCAACGTCAACTCCTAATTTGAAAATTGACGATCTAGTCATGATAGATGATTCGCAAGCAACCCCAATGCGATGGCCTGTCGGGAGGGTGGTTGAATTATTCCCCGGCGCCGATGGAATGGTTCGTGTCGCTACTGTAAGAACCCCTCAGGGCATTTTTAAGCGGCCCGTGGTCAAATTGTATAGGCTACCCATCGATTAAATAATTTTAAATTTTTTTTTTGTCTTGTTCAATCCCTAGGTTAATTAGTTATTTTGCTTTCGTTTTCGTTGCTTTCTTTCGTATATAGTCGTTGAGAAAA
Source organism: Glyphotaelius pellucidus (assembly GCA_936435175.1). NCBI lineage: Eukaryota > Metazoa > Arthropoda > Insecta > Trichoptera > Limnephilidae > Glyphotaelius > Glyphotaelius pellucidus. The sequence continues at coordinate 32,301,927 of OW386547.1, forward strand.
TATCATATTTCCTCAAGGTCAGCGGAATGTTTGGTTCTGAAACAGTTTTTAAAAGACTTGATCCATATTCCCCTAGTCCTTCTATTATGTAATCCATTCTCTTCCTCCTTTCCTCAATGTCTCCACCCGGAAAAGAAGAGGATGTGCTTACCTACATGATGAACAATATTGCCACACAAGTGTTCATTACCCACTTGTTAATAGTTGCATTTCGAAAGTGATATGGGTCACAAGTAGTTCTCGTCAAGATATCGCAAATAATCGCGAAGTTTCGCTTTTTTATAAAATAATAGTGTCGTGCATAAAACCTGTGTTGTGCAATATAGTGTGATACCAGAAAAGACCCTGAGCAGCCTTCAGAAGCCGCAAAAGGTAGGAGATTTCCTGTCAAACCGATTCTCCTTTGATCTGCCTTCAAAACACGATATATGGTCTATTTCGTTTACAAAAAGGATTTACAGTCCACTCTCGTGTCGTGGTATTTCGGCCGCGACAGGTAGGGTTCTAACTTCACTTTAATCTGTTCAGATGTACGAGGTTTTAAAGTTTTTTTCTCATTATTTATTTACCAATTTCTGATTTTGAGGTTGAATCTTGTGTAAAGCATTTTAATTACCTCTGTCATAGGTCACCCCAAGTGGTTCGCTACGTTTGGTGATTTAGCAGGGGTGCCCGGGTTCATGGCGTGAGGTTTGTCTAGGTCTTGGATGCGGATGACTAGGACTCACTGAACCCCAGATTCCTACCCACCCCTACCCCAACCCTTTTCCTTCCGAGAATTCTCTTCGTCACATCCTTTCCTTAAAAAAAGCCCTCCACACAGCATCCCCAAAGATTTCATAGGCTCTGAGGGAGATTATTTTCCTCAGGGCCTCCTGTGTGCTCAAGCAAAAAAAAAATTGAACAGATTTTAATGAACATATACTGACCATTTTAGAACATATCTAAACATGCAAATAGAACCATATTTAACCAGCTAGGATATAATAATTCATTGCATAAGGTTCTTTTATTACATTTTCCTAATGCTATTCCAAGCTAGGGCCACGTCCTATTTAAATATTTTCCACTAAAATACTTTACGCAATTTTGAACCTCAAAATCAAATATTGTTAAATACTAGATTACGAAAATTCATCTTTGCAAACTTTGAAACCTTAGAACACGGCAAGGCGAAGTTAGAACCCTATCCAACCAAAGTGACAAACTGTAATGCGCCTCGTAATAACGATCAGCTGTCAGATAATAGAGAGTGTAAATGACTTGTTGGCACGGGGCAAGTAGTTTAGTCGAGTAGCGTGTTACTCGCTACTTGACTGGCCGAAAAGCGTTCGCATTACAGTCAAGTAGAAGTACATTAGTCTACGGAACGTTGCAAGATGAAAGGCTGCTACATAGCAAAGTAAATACGCCAATTAAGCTTATTTTAGATGAAGTGGAAGAATAAATTAGTGAGATGAAAATTCATAAACTATAGAAACGAAAAGAGATTAATAGCAGCAAAAAAAAAGAATTTTAGAGTAACATCTTCGCCCCAGAGCACGACATATCTGCGCGTCTACTAATGACGCCTGGCGGGGGGTGCCACTCGCCTGAGAAAATAGAACGAAATGGATTAACTCTACTAAAGAGCTGACTAAACTACTAGTTAACCAATGTACTCGTGACTCGACTAAACTACTTGCCCAGTGCGAACGACACTAAGGTATATTAGAACCTCGTAAAATAAATGATTACTTAAAATGCTTGATGTTAGAACTTTGTCAAACATCTATCTAAGAAAATACAAGACAGACGGTCCTGAAAATTATTTTGGGTATAGAAATGAGCAAAAGAAATGTTTTGGCATTTGAAAAAAAAATGTCACTTAGAACCCTATCCAAATGAGGTGACGAAATGACACCAGAAGACGAATCATCATCATCATCAGTGTTTGGTTCTGAAACAGTTTAAAAAAAAAAAAACTTTATCCATATTCCCCAAGTCCTTCAATCATGTATTCCTTTCTCTTCCTCCTTTCCTCAAAGTCTCTACCAGGAAAAGAAGAAGATGTTCCTACCTACATGTGGAAAATTTGAACAATATTGCCACCCAAGTTTACATTACCTACTTGTACAGTTGCAATTTGATAGTGATATGGCTCACAACTCGCTCTTTCGAAATATCGCAAATAATAGAAAATTTCATTTTTTATTAAATCAAAGTGTCCTTGCTTAAAACCTGGTGTTGTGCCGATACGATACGATTACAGTTCATACATTCTCGTGTTGCGGCACCGGCCGTGACAATCATCATCAGTATATAAAAACGTGAAGCAAAAACTTTGTACCCCTTTTTACGAAAATTGCGCAGACGGAGGAGTATGAAATTTTGCACCCTTATAGTTTATATAGAAAAGGAGTGCAGAATGCTAATATTTTTTTTAATTATGCATAAAAAATACATTAAATCAATAAAAAAAACATTACACATTAAATTAATTATGGTCGAATTTCGAACATTGGGCGACCACTAGTTATTTTAGTTAATTAATTAATATTTAAATGGCCTGATAAATGAGAGTTAACTGTATATAAATTGAGTCATAGGAACGTAAACAGATATAATAAAAAATAGTAAGCATAAATTGATAACGATTTTAAAATCTTATAAGCTCTGCTTTTCAATAGAACACTAAATCGACACTTTGACAGTATCTAGCAATAGAATCTTATCTAAGAAACTATTTGCTACTTAAGCTACCTTTCAGATAAAAAAAAAATACTATGAAAACAATCGACATCGACAAACAATACATATGGGCACTATTGGTCTAATCTCAAATCAGATTCAATTGCATACATTTATCTTTATAAGATTGTTGGCTTTAGTATTTTTTTATAGATATCATTGACGTTTGAAATGTATTTTTTTATGTGGACAAATCACCGACCGTTTGGTATTTAGTTTTGTGAAACCAACAAACTGAAGTGGATGGAGTGCTGCTAAGTGTTCTATGGTCAAAATGATTCTTGGTATAACTCCGCGCCCTTGAGGTGATTTTTCACAAAAACGGCGCTCTATAAATTGTCCAATTATTATTATTATTATTATTAACTCATGTTTTCCTGGACATCTTATTTCGTTCACCTGCGTATCAAGTTTAAGGGGGTATTCTAGTCTAGAGGCATGAATTGTATGTATTTTTTCAGGTGCAACAAAAAAAACAATAATATTTTTACCAACTTCTATTTTATGAAATATTTATTGAACATTAAAGAATCCATTAAAAAAAGAGTCAAACTAAAAAATTAAAAATTCAGAAAGTTACAGGGTGTTGAAGTGGGGGGTCTCAAAAAAAAATGGCGCGCCCTGGTTGACACGATTGCAACCCTCCCAGTAATCTAAAAAAAATAAATAATTCTTAATCCAAACAAATGCGACTATGGCCCGAACTAAGGAAAAGTAAAAAAAAATTTTTTCGCAAAATGGCGGCTGTCTGAAATAATAAAGACGTTTTTGTACCAGTTTTTTTGACCTTCCAAATGAGAAGTTACCTTTTTGAGAAGGCTCACACTAATTTTCAAGTAAATTGGTTTAGTGGAACTTGAGATATCGTGTCAACCGCCTCGAAAAAAGTGGTTTGGAGAAAAATGGGTTTAAAATTTTGTTCTATTCAGATTTTGGTTAGATTCCGTCCAAACCGCGACATTAAAACGGTTATAACTTTTGAAATAACGCGAATTTCGAAAAATCCTTTTAAGGAGATATTTTTGAATATTTAAACTTTGGAAATATGAAGAAAAAAATTTTTTTTTTTTTTTTTCTAGACTAGAATACCCCCTTAATTTAAGATCTATTTCTCCAATCATCTGCTACACCACCACGACGTGTAAAATTCAGATCAGGCCGCTAACAATAACACTCCCTATGGCGATATGGTATTAATTCATGTCCATATATATACTTACAGACCTACATCTATCTCGTAAATACACTTACAGACTTGCTTCTATTAAAAATATACTCAACCTCAACCAACTTTTTACCTTTATTTTTATGCGGATCGATTTGTAACAAAAATCTTAAACGATTTTTGAAGTTGCTTTTTTTTAATTTCTTCAAAATGTTGACCATTAAGGTGATGCACTAATGCAAAATGATGTGTTTTTGGTTTAAAAATTAGATCGCTTGGACATAATTTAAATTCTACAATTATATATTGCAAGTATTTTTTTAAGATGTCCAGTGGATCCATGTGGAAGGTTTCTTTAGGATTACTTTGATGATAAGCTTCCGAACCACTATGATTGGGGTTAGAATATTGTTGTATTACCCCCCATCATATAATTCCATATTGCATTTGATTAATGCATAGTATACTCTTTTTATAATATAAGTAGGTCTGTTGCTGAGGATTGCGACTCCTACTCTAATTTCCATGGTGGACAATGCTCCTCCACTCCTCGCAGTTCTGCGTTGCACGGAGAGATTCTTGGTCACTCCAGCACATTGGTGACATTCCTCTGCCTCTTCTTCCTTCTTCCTTCCATTGGTGACATTCTTCTGCCTCTTTCCTTGCCAGAAACTATGAGTTTCTCCAGGTCGGAGTCTTCAGTTTGGCAAGCAACGTGTCCAAAGTGTCTTAAAACACTTTGTAAGCAGAAAGTTGAAAGCCTACTGAAGTAGGTACGTGACTTTTTTTTTTAAATTCGACCTTTATTTTTCAATAAATAGGGCTATTTGGTGAAGAAAGCGTATCAGTGTAGCAATAACGCACACTTAGGCGATTTAAGAGTGATTCTCAGAAAAACTTTCGGTTTCTTGTGAAAATGCAGTGTTATTGCTCTGACATTGCCACACTCCATTATCACAAGTGATACTTATTCAAGTAAAAATTCAATCGATTTATAAAGTTTTCTGATATCTTAAAAAAAATAATACCTCATGACGTATTTTATTGACTTGTGAGTTGAAAAGAACTGACCACAGGGTTTTAATGGATCATTTAAGAACATTATTATACAGGTAAGATTGAGATTAAGTTCATATGTCAAAACGTCTGATAAATAATCAATTTAAGATCTCATTTATTGAAGCTAACGTCATCAGTGTTAATTATTAAATTAATTAATAATTATAAATTATAACCAAGTCCCTACTTGATTTGTTATTATAAAGATAAGAGAGAAATTTGAGTTAATAAATGCCTTGATTACGATTATATCATATTCGTAATGAATTATGATTCTTGGCAAATGATCCATAGTTTTAAATGGATGAGTATTGTGATTCTGTAATAGATTTCCAGATTTATAGATAGAATGTCAAGTGCTCAATATAAATCAAAGCTTAAATTAAACAAAATGTACAATTTTAGTTTTAATTTTGGGTACAATCAATTTATAAATATGATACGTTTCAATAATAGCAAGACAAGATAATAAACTTTAAAAAAAAAACGAGTGCAGTTCACACGCGGTAGAAGCGAAAGTTCACCAAAACAATCACAATCAATAGGAGCCTTGAAAAGTGGGATCATAATCAAAGCGGCCAATAAGCACAATTTGACGCTTCGTAGGTACTGTAATGCGTCATTTCCGTTTCAACTGAGTTTCAAATCACAACGGGGCTAAAGAAGTTTGACTTCAACAATAAACTTTATGAATTCACTCACAAAGGAAACCACGTAAATTTCGCAAAGTTTTGACTTTGAAGTAATATTTTGTGCTATCGTATATTATATTTACCGAAACACATTCCTTGAACAATAAACTATGCATAAAAACAACATTACTTGCGTTTATTTGCTAAATTGATAGGTTTTTCGATGTTTTTCGCTACCTACCACGCTCCGAATTTGACAGTTCAAAACGCGACAAAAAATTATGCTCGGACGCCACAGATAATTCAATACAAATTATTCCGAGTGGCTAGGCGTATTTCGGGTACCTGTTACGTCAAAAACGATAATGGCCCAAGCGATTCTGACCTTGTCCTTCATACAGTTTCTTTTTACCTAACATAGTTCGGTTTACCTTTTGCTAAAAGGGTTACAACGAGTATATTCACTCTAAGTTAGCTGAAATCATTTTAGTCCTGACAGAGATTTACCTAAAATTTTGCGGTAAAAACCGGAAAGCAACTTAACGTTCTAGAGTTAACACATGACATCCCTTCCAGGGATCACATCTGTAATCCTGAGCGACGGGTTGAAAATTTACCAATAACACCCTCTTCCTAATAAGTAAGAAACGAAGCGATGAGGGAATAAGAAAATATTCGAAATCGAAGAACTAATCAATATACGTTCAGATATTTGTATATCAGTTTGATGATCTGTTACAAAAGAATTTAGTTACCTTGAGAGTACGCACGAACTGGATGTATGCATTTTCAAAATTGGAAGTGAGATGTGTTAAGATTATCGTTTAATTTGTAAAAATAATCTTTTGAAATCTGGATTTGATAAGATTGTTTCATATAATTTATTTTATTATTTATTGACTAGCTCACCCGGCCACGCGTTGCTGTGGCTAACAAAGCACAACGCCATCTACTAGATGGTTACCCAACCTTTTAACTCACACCGAAATCTGTTAATTTGCATTCAAATCAAATCCACACCGCTACATTCTCCTTTAATTATATATTTCAACCAATTTATACAAAACCTTGATAAATTATATATCTAAACCTTCCTCATGAATCACTCTATCTATTTGTGAAAACCGCATGAAAATCCATTCAGTAGTTTTTGAGTTTATCGCGAACAGACAGAAAAAAGCGGGAGGATTTTATTTTACAATCAGTAGAGATTATTTAAAACAATAAAATACCTGCCTGTAAAATAATGTCAGGAATAATAATACAGGGTGTTAAGGGATAATTAATTGACATACTTTAACCAGCGATTCCTGACATTATTTAGAGTAAAACATGTAAATGAAATTTTGGTCTCCGGTGACTTTTTGTATGCTTTTTTTTCTACAAAAACATTAAAAAATAGTAGGTGTGTTAATAATTGGGGTTGGGGTAAGGGGTTTGGGATTACCCGGCTGAGGATCAGCGACGACATGCGAAAGGGAAATAAATGATTTTGGAGAAAAAAGCATTTATTTGAAGGAAAAAAAAGTCACGTGAGACCAAAATTAATTAGTTTTTACTCCAATTAATATCAGGAATCACTTGTTAAAGTAAGTCAAGTACGTCCCTTAACACCCTGTATAGTTAACGAGGTTATAATCTAAATTTGAATCACTTGTTAAAGTAAGTCAAGCACGTCCCTTAACACCCTGTATAGTTAACGAGGTTATAATCTAAATTTGAATCACTTGTTAAAGTAAGTCAAGCACGTCCCTTAACACCCTGTATAGTTAACGAGGTTATAATCTAAATTTGAATCACTTGTTAAAGTAAGTCAAGCACGTCCCTTAACACCCTGTATAGTTAACGAGGCTATAATCTAAATTTGAATCACTTGTTAAAGTAAGTCAAGCACGTCCCTTAACACCCTGTATAGTTAACGAGGTTATAATCTAAATTTGAATCACTTGTTAAAGTAAGTCAAGCACGTCCCTTAACACCCTGTATAGTTAACGAGGTTATAATCTAAATTTGAATCACTTGTTAAAGTAAGTCAAGCACGTCCCTTAACACCCTGTATAGTTAACGAGGTTATAATCTAAATTTGAATCACTTGTTAAAGTAAGTCAAGCACGTCCCTTAACACCCTGTATAGTTAACGAGGTTATAATCTAAATTTGAATCACTTGTTAAAGTGAGTCAAGTACGTCCCTTAACACCCTGTATAGTTAACGAGGTTATAATCTAAATTTGAATCACTTGTTAAAGTAAGTCAAGCACGTCCCTTAACACCCTGTATAGTTAACGAGGTTATAATCTAAATTTGAAATGTGCATTCATACGGCTGACTTTTTCTGGCTATTTAAAAGTTAAAATGGTGAAAAACTTTATAGAATTTAAATTGGATAAAATCAAGCAATGTATTTTGATAATGTAGGAACAAAGTTTCTCAACATATTGCTAATTTCTATTTCGCAACATTTTAGTGATGGATTTTTCTCAAGTGCGCCTATCATTTTGCAAACTATAATATCAACTTAATCGCTTTTCTTTTTTTTTTTCCTTTCGTCATTTATTTTTGAGGTATTATGCCGTGTTGCCTTACCTCCTTCTTTGGACAGTATCCATCATCAGGGCAGATGTGTGTACACTGTAACGCTGTCCGAAACGTTGGCCAAAGAAGGAGGTAGCGCAACTCGTCATAACACCCCGAAAAAAAAATTAATTCCCAATAATAAAGTTTGAAATCGTATTTCATGACCTTTCAAAAACCGTTCTTAATTTTTGCACTCATTTATTTATTGATTAACGCCCCTTTTCAGGGCATTACCACATCCAGAAATGTTTAATTTATTTGGATTTTATTGCAAATCAGAAATTTTCTGACCTTCAGGCAGAATATGCCCAAGGCCCGTGGGGTTAAAACAATACTTTTTATTATGATTAACCTTTATACAAAAATGATAAAAAATTAAGTGTTTTTTTATATCGATATAATGTGTATTTAAAGGAAAATAGATAAATTTTATAGTAACAAAGTATGTATAAACAATGTTTTGTGGTTCAACGACTCTGTAAAAAACGTGATAAACGGGTTAAATGATTATTTTAATAATCTTAGTATATAGTAAACGTGTTTTGCGAATGACGAAATAATTTTATGATTTTGCAATTTATTTAATGAAAATATCCAAAGCTTTACTATTCGCGTGATAGGCAAAATTAAGAATGGGCCTCTTAAAGGTTGAACATGTAAAGTGGATGGACGTAGATAGGAATGTCAAGAGTATACTTGATGGCATGGAAAGGGGGAGCCCCAATAATGATTTTTATGAAACGGCCAAACAGTTTGACGGCCTCCGTGGTCGAGGGGTAAGGCTCTTGACCCACAATCCGAAGGTCACGTGTTCAAATCCTGACGTGGGCAAGTAAATTTTATTTGATTAATTTGTGTTATTACACAATTTATTAATTTAAAATAATATGTAGTATAAAGGGTTTTCCAATAAGGGGTGTTATTGGTGAATAGAGAGAAAGTCTACGCCAACAGCCCAGCGTCAATTCAAGACCTCAAAAATGGAATTCGTGAGGCTATCGAGGACATAGGGCAGCCACTTTGCGATTTGGTTATGGAAAATTTCATGAAAAGGATATGGTCCTGTAAGCGTGGTCGTGGTGGTCATTTGCCTGATGTTATTTTCCACTAATAACGACATACCTTCTTCTTTATAATGAAATAAACATTCAATCATTTGTATTAAAAAATGGCATTTTTATTTGAATATCAAAATAACACCTCTTATTGGATAACCCTATATTTGCGGCACGTTGTCCAGAATGAAAGACACTCTGAGTATCTTCCTGGTGTAAGACCACCGTTCAGAATTGAAACGTTGCTTATAGCAAATGAAATGATTATAGCCGTGTTTTGTGACCACTTCTGAAGAGCCAAGTACTTCCCCAATTTCCTCTTCCTCTTCCCCATCTCCTTCCTCTCCTCACTTCATTCAACCTCACAACATAGCCCATTTGGGGATGCCACTGGATCCAGAATGGAGCAGCTGGGACTCTTGTGAGGTATTCACGTAAAAAAAATGTAAATTAAAAATGAATCAAATCCCTACTTCATAACTAGGATCGAGTCAGTTAACCCTTTCAGAATTTAATACAATCTGAAAGTGGTAGAACGTGTTGGATGCTTGATAACAATTAGTAGAGTTATTTAAAATTCTTTGTTTAGAGAGGAAAAAATGACAAATCTCATAAAATGACAAATCTCACATCGTATAAAAATACCAAAAATATACTGTTTTATAAAACAAAAGTAAAAAATTAAGCATTGCAAACACACCTTAAAAAATTTAAAGAAAATCGGTAGTGTTTACATACAAAAATCGCCTTTCAAAATGTAGAAATGACTACCGCCTGAACAAATTGCTAAAATCCAATAAAAAGTAGTTCGTGAAGCCAATTACCTGCAATTAGATGACGAAAACCATCATTTGTATTCGCTTTAGAAAAAGAGGAAAAAATTCTGAAATTTATGTATTTTCAAATTTACGTACGGCCTGAAAGGGTTAAGGCCTAATACAACGTGAGATGAGATAAAAAGGTCATTTGGATGATGACCGGACAACTCAGAAACATACAACAACTTCAACACCTTCACTGAAAAGTCATTAAAAGTGATTAAATATATTTTTTTGTATTGGTTAAACAGGTTAAGGGCTATTAATTTATTTTTTTTATTCAAAACTTAAAATTTTTTTAACATTAACTCCACACAGGAGGCCCTAAGGAAAACAATTTTCCTCAGGGCCAATGTCATCTGAGATGCAGTGTGGAGGGTCTTTTTGAGGAGAGGAAGGCATGAACATTGGTCTTGAAGAGACCCATATTGTAGGAAGGAGGAAACACAGAGGCCGGCAAATCGTTCCACAGCCGAGCAGTTGAAAACAAGAACGAGTCGAAGAAGCGATCCGTTCTCATGTGACAAATGTCAACCCTGTACATATGTTGGGCACGCGTTTGGCGTGTCTCCCGACTATGCACCGGTGCCGAAGGGATCAATGACGCTAGTGCCTCGGAGCATCTTCCATTGAAATACCGGTAGAACAAGGCATTCGGTAGCATTCCCACCCGACGCCTGTGCAAAGTTTCTGCAAAGAGTCGTGGGTATTTTTCAGATATTTTGGAGCTCCAGACCAGAGGTGGCTGCGCATTTGTGATTTGTACAGGGTTAGCAGTGTACTAGTTTAATGACTTTTCAAAGGGGTGTTGAAATGCCACTTTGTTGAGTTGCCGTGGAAACCATTTGGATAAGTAGAGCGAATGCACTAAGGAGCGTCAGAAGAATATACGATCATAACCCCAACGAGAATCCGAGGTCTAATAACAAGAACACACGTGTTAGTGATTTGATATAATGTGAATATTATGTTGGCAAAAATCACGTGAATTATTTAATATTATATTTGCATTTTCCTAAACCAGATTAATAAATTAGTGAAAGTGTGCTGGTCATTGTAAACCAGTTACATAGTGTAAATAAAGTAATTAATAATTGTAAGCTTGTACATGTTTTTATAGATTATAATATTATTATAATAAAGTTATATTTTGAAATAAATTAAATTGCCTTCACTGGTAATACATAAATTTTATGATCCACTACAAGATTAGAATACTAAGTTTTAATGTGAATACTTATTTATTTTTTTCTCAGACTTTAAGTATAAACCATTGAAGCGTTTCGCTATAAAAACAATTTCAGCCTTGAGCGCTCGGAAATTTTAAGCGTTCGGTTTGGAAATTTACCGCCTTTTTTGAGACAAACTACTTATAGTGTTAGAAAGCCGTTGAATGCACCTACATTTATGCGCGTTTTCATCTCGTAACAATATATCCCGACGAAATATCCTTCGACAAAATATACTACGGACAAAACATCCTCCAACAAAATATCTACTAAAACTTAACCTAACCTAACCTAACAAAAAAATGGGACAACAATAATACAGATAACCTAATGTTAAATGCCAAGGAGGAAACGACGTAAAATTGCGATGTTTTGACTCTGACGTAATATTTTGTGGGAAAAATGACACCCTTACGCCATAGAGAATTTAATACAAATTATTCCGAGTGGCTAGGTGTGTTAAGGGTATTTTATACCTTAAGAACAAGAATGCCTCAAGCGATTCTGACCTTGTTCTACATACGTTTTCTTTATACATAAGGGTTAAAATCAAATTCCAAAATATATTTTTTTGAAAATTTTGGTGTGTGCGCCGGCGCACACCCAGCACATTAGGCGGCCCGGTCACCAAACGTAATACAATAAATTATTGTTCAAAAATAGTAAAATTGGACAAAATAATACACATAACAAAATTCAATTCAATTTCAAAAATAGTAAAATGGGACAAAAATAATACAGAAAACAATAATTTATTGTCTTTACAAGATGTCTGTATTATTTTTGTTCCTTTTTTTGTTAGGTTAGGTTAGGTTTTATATTTTACACATTTTTTTGAGGGGCATTTTGTCCGTAGGATATTTTGTCGGAGGATATTTTGTCGCGGAATAAAAAGTCACAAAAAAATAAAAGTCAGTCAGTCAAACCCCTATATTTGACCTTTATCCTTTGCTAATAATCTTTAAAAACCGTTCAATTTTTAAAAGTGTGAATTCTACGTTGTATTTACTTTTAAATTGACCTTCGTTTTACCTTCTTGGAGCAATATTAACTATTTTGATTTCTATGTGTTGTCTATGTGTTGTTGTCTCTAGTTGAAATTCACAGATATAAAATTAAATTCGAACCTTGATTTTTTTTTATATGCAAACACTTTCCTCCAACGTATTACTTTTACCTTTGGAAGAAACGAACACACGTGCATTGTATGTCTCATCTTTTGTCTCACCATCATTTAATGCGTAAGAAAGAGCTACAGCATTATTGTGACGAGGAACGTATGTTTATTAAACGTGGGAATACCAAAAGCGCCTATTATCTAGAGATAACAGCCATTTTAATTAAGGTGATAATATGACTCTTGTTAGTAAGCACGACAAAAGGTGAAGACACCCATTAAATGATTTAATGATCTCAGTGCTAATTATTAAGCTCTGCAAGTGTTTATTTTGATTGCCCACCACATTATCTGAATTGACAAATTATAACATCAGATGATTAGACTCCGGGTAGGAAGAACGACTTTACTGTTATAATGCATATAAATCTAAAAAACAAAACCGCAATCATGTCCAATTACTACAGTAATTAAAACTGTTCCAGTTTACCAGAACTATTAAACCAATCATGAAGTTATTTAATTGTTCATAAATTGCATACGGTATTGTTTTTGGGGAAACAATACCAATATCACTGATATTCGAGACCATTCTTGTACTTAATCCCTGCGATGCAAAGGCGGATTGTATGACCCGCGTGAATTTTTCCATTTTAGCTTTGGGGTCATCTGACCCGCACCGATATGTATCACTTCACATAATTTTCTGCGTCGTGGGTTTACTGTTTCTGTTTGATTAAAATAAATTATAAAACTTATACCATACTAAATAACAAATTATAATATTGGAAAGACTTCGGATCAAATTATCCGAGACGATCTGAACATTGAACCACTGCTACTCTTCATAGAAAATCACAACTGAGGAGGTTTGGACACGCACTAAGAATGTCTGATGACCGAATTCCGAGGAAAATACTGAGTGCAATTCCAGAGGGTAGACGTCCGGTGGGCCGCCCCAGACGCAGTTTGGTGAGGCAACTCCAGAAACTGTGAGGGGAAGATGGAACTGCCATGGACGGAGGCCGAACAATCAGCACAAGACAGGGATGTATGGAAGAGCCTTGACGATGCAATGAGTCCTCTACCCGAATAGGATAAGGGGGTAGAAGAAGAAGAAGAAGAACGAAGACTTCGGTGGAAGGGTCATGTGGAGAGAATGACTAAGCATCAAGCACCAAATTCTCCGCTGAACTCAGGACCGATAGGGCGAAGAAGCCTGGAAAGGCCAAGATTACGATGGAGCGACAACGTCCTCAAACACATATCTATTTTGGAACTTCTAAACTGGAATGAGCTGGCACAAAACCGAGATGAGTGGAGAAAGACTCTTGAGGAGGCCGAGACCCACCAAGGGTTGTAGAGCCAAGAGTGATGATGACGGTGATTTGATTGTATATGTTAGGATAACCTAAGAAAAGTGAGAAAATTAAATAGCAATAAAACATTTATTTATTTCACGGTCCCATGCAAGTCTCTTTTAGTCCAGTGATATAAAGTGCCTGACGAATCTTAGCGGCCAGACATTCAGCGGACCAAGGATCGAATCCTGTTATATCCAAAATAATATTTTTTTTGTAAAATCATTCAAAATGAACAGGCAAAGAAAACACAAAAAGCGACATCTAGTGACTCCGAAGAAGAAACCACACAAACTAATAAGATGATCAAATATATAGAAAAAGGTGCACTGGAATTCAGCGACAAAAATATGGGAAAAATCACCCTTCATATTGAAAAAAAAAGTGATTTCTCACTATTGTCTACTTTAGTTTTCTGAAGGTTTCACTTCTACCGCGTGTGAATTGGACACTTATAGCCTTCGCATTCGGGGAAATCCGACGTCCTTGCTTCAACAGCGATGCTTTTTGTATTTTTAGCCCACGTTGAACGTGGAAAACTTTAAAAATATACATTTATCAGTCATTGAAGACTCAGGTTGAATTTAGTGCAGTGTTGGCAATACCTTCACCTCAATGCATATTCTAAAATAGATTTTATTTGAAATAAAATGCGAGAAACACCTGTTAAAAATATGTAAACGAAAGATATTTTAACGCACCAATTTCTTTAAATTTAAAAATCAACCACTTCATTGTTCTTGTTGAAGACGTTTGGGAATACATAGAAGAGCTATTCAGATCAGTTTAAGCAATTTTATCGATTTTTCACTTTGGTATCCCACCTAGGGAATGTGATATCTAACTTTCATCGGTGGTGCTTTTTTCTTGCGTTTCGCCAGTTTTGAAATTGTGACCTATGTGACAAGAGTCAAAGAGCCACAGATCGCATTAAAATCAAAACTTAAGCAGACATGTTCACCGGAAATTGGAATACAAAAAAATCAACTAGTAAACATTTTATTATAATACAAACACTTACTTTCAAAATTTGGAAGTAATTTTTTTTTTTTATTTGATCGAGGTTTGAACCATCTTTTAATCAGAATCAACCGCGCTACCGACCTTGCTAAATTCTGATTTTTAAAACCGACATTTATTTTGTGCGTTATTTTCAGAAAAATGCGTAAAGTCCGCGTGTTTGTAAGTGGTAAAATCTGACGGAATGCGTGTCATGGAACAACGAATCTATCTGTCAAGTTTCAGCTCGATTGGATGTCGGGAAGTGGGTTTATCTCCACTTCCAAGAATCTTTCAACATTCATTCAATCAAGAAAACAAAATTGAAATTTAAATAAATTTTCACATGTAGCAAACAGGGTATACAAAATTATAATCTATATTCTCGTTTATATAAAAATCAAAATATGTTTGGGGATTAATGAGATGTCTATGCGTTGCTAAACCATTCATCCGATTGCGATGAAACTTTGGGGATTTGATGCGCGCATGCCCGCGATAGTTTGTACATACAATAGTGAGCTCTGGTGACATGAAATTATCCGTTGATAACCATTCATCCGATTGCGATGAAACTTTGGAGATTTGATGTGTGCATGCCCGCGATTGTTTCTATATATACTAGTGAGCTCTGGCATTATGATATTTGTACAAAAAATTTACATAAGGCACGCGAGCTGTTTGAAAAATGAATTTACCGGGACTGAACGTATGGAATGCGGGAGGGGGGTCCGCGGGACGGTGGAAGCGGGAGAGGGGAGTGGGGAGAGGGAAGGCGGAGTGGGAACGCATGAGGGGAAGGGGTTGCGGAAGAGGAAGGGAAGGCGCAAGGGGAACGGGACGAGTGGGAAAGGACACGCAGGGAGAAACAATTTCTTTTTTAAGTGGCATAGCAACGTTAGCCGGGAAGTCCCTAGTAATTACAATAAAATATCTGTATAAATAAAAAAAATGTTTGAGTACCATTTTAATATATATCTTTAACTAACCAGTTTCGGTTCAACCAGAACCTTCATCAGGGTATTCAAACAAAGTGTAATCAAATTTATTTTATTGTAATTATGAAATTTAAACAGATGTAAATAAAAATCAGGGTTTGAGATTAATAATTGTATATGTATTTAGAATGTAACCATCACACAATACATTATAGATTCCAATAATAGTTAATATGCTTAACCTCTCAGGCCTCGGGCCCATTTTGTAAGAAGGTCAAAATATTTCCGCTTTGCGATAAAATCCAACTAAATGGAATATTTCAGAAAGCATCCGAAAACTAAAAAGTGATTTTGAAAGATCATAAAATACACTTTAAAATTTTACAATTCGATATAAACATATAATAAAATTTTTGAATGCAAACATAAAAACTCAAATTACTGATTCTTATTACTGACACTTATTTTATTATGCAAATATATTATTAATGTTACTGTCACTTCACTTTTTAACTTTTCATGTAAAAATAATTCATAAAAAATTCCCAAAGTTTCATAATTTTATTTCTATTTGTTTTAAAAGATTTAGTTTCATAAAAGTGTATATTTTAATTATTTTATCGTTAACTTTTAGATTTGAATATAAAGCGTGGTATTTTCTCTTTCTAACACCATTTAAATCATATTTATATCCATGATAGTAAGGGAGCCACAACGATTTCTATGAGACCTGTATGAGTTGTTCCGAAAAGCGAAAAAAATTGCCTGAGTGGTTAATTTTAAACCATGTATCCGGTAATCAAATTTATGTAGACACCTGTCATAGTTTCTGATATGACCATGAATAATCCGCCGGGCAGTATATTATTTATACCGGTTCATTCATTATGTGTACATTAAAAATAATATGCATACTGTGCACCTATTGAACACGTTTGTTAACGTTATTAGAAATATCACAAAGTCGCAATAATGCAGCTTTGACATATCGATAGGAGAATGTTTGCAAGAATACATGGCAATAGATAAGCGACAAAAACACGTTTTGAAGGCTTCAAAACAACGTTTTAAACGCTATAAAAATATGAATTAAATTTCGAACTTTACGAGAATGGACGGCTGTTAACTATGTAATAAAACCAAAACATTATTCATTTCTTGTTTGTTTTGAAGTCGACGGCCGGCGTAGTCCCGCGGTAAGGCTCTTGACTCGCAATCCGAAGGTCGCGGGATCGAATCCCGGCGTGGCAAATAAATTTAATTGATTAATTTGTGTTATTTCATAATTTATTCATTAAAAATAATATACAGCAAATTTGCGGCATGTTCCATAGTGGAAAATACTATCAGTATCGCCCTGGTGTAAGACCACCATTAAGAATTGAAACGTTGCTTGAAATGGCTTTAACAGTGTTTGGTGACCAGATCTGAATAGCCAGGTACTTCCCCACCTTCCTCTTCCCCATCTCCTTCCCCTCCCCACTACCTTCAGCCTCACAACATACCCCAATTGGGGATGCCATAGTCTCACTGGCTCCAGACGGGAGCAGTTTGGACTCTTGTGCGGTATTCATATAAAAAAACATGGTTTGATTTCTTAATGGTGGTTTTACACCAGGGCGATACGAAAGTATCTTCCACTCTGGAACGTGCCGTGCCCTATATTACAAATCAATCAAATAAAATTGCTTGCTACGCCGGGATTTGAGCCTGCGACATTCGGATTTCTAGGCGAGAGCCTTACCCCTCAATCTCAATCCAATTTTATTAGGTCTCAATAACTCAATAATTGTCAAGGCATTCATCCTAGTACCTAGACTAGGAGATCTAAGAGTCCAAGTTGGGACTGTTTATTTATTTGTTTGTTTTATAATTGTGTTTTCGTCTATTTCATATTTCATTGAGAATTGTTGATATGATCTTCTTTATTGATAAAACAATATAATTTTTTATTTTGATCTGAAATGCGCACATACAAAATTGATGTATTGTATATTAGAATGCAAGTTCATGTTTTATTATTGAAAAAAAAACGATGTCGATTAATTTTTGTGACGTTATACGACCGTTAGACGTACCTACTTTATTCATAAATGCAATATACTGGTATATCTCGTTGTAATCTGTGTCCATAACTATACAAGTATGTTCTTTATTAATGATGTACCTACATAAATTACCTACCTTATTATATCGTATATAATAGTTTTCATCTCATTTATTACATACAAATCACAATAGTTTTTAAAGGAATGCTGTTGCTTGATTTATTACATTTTTAATCACATTTTCTCTCATTTGTAATGGTGCATCATTATATATATTTTTTAATTAACTTTTAAAAAGCAGGTACTATTGAATAGGAATTACTGTAGGATGTGTTGTAGTTATGGATTATACCTCGATGAATACCATAACATGGGTCAAATTAGCTAAGTACCTTTTTAATAATGTTTTTATCAAATATACAAATTTCGGTTATGTGTCTATACTGCGTAACTCTGGTTCAATCAACTGAAATTTCCCTTGATTTTATGTGTCGGTTTCAAAATTCAAACTCACTGCTGGAAGAAATCGGACGAGCGTTTTTTTTTAATTAAAAAAATTGGAGTTTGTTGTTTTTCAAGAATTTTAATATCCAGTGATTTTCAAGATTCTCGATAAATTTAAGTCACGAAAATAATCAAATTCACAAAAAGCATGATTTTTTCTGTTAGTAATTTAAAACAAAACTTTAAATATATGCTACATAATATTTATTTATTGTTTTTGTGTTTAATTCGTAGAACCCCATTTAATAAAATAGTTATAATTTAAATTAAATTTAATACTGTTATTATTGAATTTAATTTAAATTATAACTATTTTATTAAATGGGGTTCTATTAAGTTAATGGTGTTATTATTGAGTTCTGCAAATATTTGAGTTTTTTTATTTTATTTTTATTGTGACAGTTGTTTCGGTTTACAAGGTCATTTTCCAAGTGGTTTAATCACCTTGAGATACTAATTTTTATAATTCTATTTACCCCGTTCAATTTCAATTTTTCAGGAGCGTTAAAAGATTTATTACCTGGTAAATTGCTTTCAAGGTACCCCACAAAATAGAGAATCTATTGACAGTATTATTTTCTCAGCAAATCGGTTTAATCGGTAAAAAATCATTTAGGGCACTTTTAAAATTGAAATTGTCCGGGGGTAAATAGAGTCATTTAAATAAGTCTCTCAAAGTGGTCTAACCATATTTTGTACGCCGAAACAGCTGTCGCAATAATAAAAACTAAAATACTCACAGAACAGAAAAAAATTTAAATACGTAATATTTATTTTAAAAGGGTTGAAAAATCGTTGTTAAGTACGTTTTTAGATTTTCACGGCTAAAAGTATTTCCGTTATTTGTTTTTGGGGTGTTATGCCATGTTGCGCTACCTCCTTCTTTATCCGTTTCGGACAGCGTTACAGTGTCCATCATCAGGGCAGATGTTTAACAATTATACAAGATATTTAAAAATTACATCTGCCTTGATGATGGACACTGTAACGCTGTCCAAAACGTTGGCTAAAGAAGGAGGTAGCGCAACACGGCATAACACCCCAAAAACAATTAACGAAAATCGTTGTCAATTTTAATTATTAACAACACTCACCTGGTTTTTTTGGCAGTTCCGGTTCCAAAGCCAAGTCCATCTTCTCCGTCGTCGTTTCCGGTTCTGTTCCCTCAGTCTTCATTTTGAAAAATGTCCTTTATATAGTCCTTAACAACGTGTTTATCTTTGGCACTAAACAATTCCTCAGTGGAATTTACCTTAATTCGTAATTGAATTAAACACCATTAATTGCGAATTTTGTTACTAAATACAAAATCACAAAATTTAATCACGGAGTTAGTTATAAGAAAAAAGATTGAAGGTTCTTCCCCGAATTCGTTCGGAATTATAAAGCAATTAAATGCATTCGTTGCTCAAAAAAATTTATATTCTTGTACTCGTATAAGACAGTTCACAGTATAAATTATGTATTTTTTTATTATATCACTTTAATTAAACACAATGTTTTAACGTTTTTGAAAATGCTGAATTTTTAAATTTATTTGTTTCATGTCCATGTTGATTCCATATTGTTTTTTATTGCTGTTTGTTTTATTTGTTTTACTTGTTTATTGTCTGCCGGAACTTTGACTGCTGCAGAAGTTAAATTGCAGAACGTTCTGCTGGGCAGTCAGTCATCAACTGACTAGAGCAGAATTGTTTCTGTCATATTGTAGATAGACATGTTCTCACGAGCCGTCTCCGCTGCACTGGCACTAATATAGCCGCTTGCCCTTCGGAAAAAAGGACAACTAACCCACTTAGCACGCGAATATAACCGGTCGAATAAAAATAGATTTCTACTCGGGGATTCAATTTCACTTGACATTATCAAAGAAATTCGTGCGGCGAATACTGATATATTGATAACAACTAATAATAATTTTTGTTATTGTTTTTGGGGTGTTATGCCGTGTTTCGCTACCTCCTTCTTTAGCCAACGTTTCGGACAGCGTTACAGTGTCCATCATCAGGGCAGATGACAGATGATGATGGACACTGTAACGCTGTCCGAAACGTTGGCTAAAGAAGGAGGTAGCGAAACACGGCATAACACCCCAAAAACAATAACAAAAATACTTTTTGGCCGTGAAAACCTAAAAACATACCTAACTAATAATAATGTTTTTTGTTATTGGGGGATATAGGTTCAGGACGGCGTATTTTTAGAGATTTTCATAATTTTTTTAACACATAAGGAATAAATATATTTTATTTATACTTTGAGGTCATTTTACAGACACATTCAAAAGTGTATTCTAAAATTTTCAAATATTTTCCTCAAAAAATAACGGAGATATCAGCTGCCGCGCATTGTAAGTCGCCATCCAATTGGGCAATTTGCGCAACTCCTAGAGGTCACAATTTTTGCTTGAAATCAATTTTTCAAGAAAATTTGCATTTTTTATAAGTGTTTCTTTTATTTCAACCTCACTCCTCATAAAAAAATCTGAAATTAATATTTTTTTTAGGAATGTGAAAATTTTTTACCATTATTTTGTACGTTTTTTGCAATAAAAAAATAGTTAAAATAAAGATGCTATTTAGGATTGAGGTTCAAATAGACCACATTTACATAAAGAAACTATGTGCTGGGTTTGATATCGATTGATCAAAAACTGTAACTGAGCAAGAGGTTACACAAATTCGAAAAAAGGAGTTTTGAGAAAAAAGCGTTTGAAATTTTGAGAAAAAAGCGTTTGAAAATAAGAATGGCAGTAAAATGGTAGTAATTCGATCGAGGGACACTCACTCAAACGCTTATAACTTTTAAACGGCCTGGAATTTTGGTTTGAAATTTTCAGAATATTTTTTGAATAGTTTTACTATCGATTTATGAAAGAAAAAAATATAGAATTTTTTTTAAGCTTCTACACCTCCCACCACATCATTGCAGTAAAAATATCATTATTTTCATCTGTTCGAAGATGATACTGGTGGGGGATTTTTATGATCTGCAGAAATAAAGAAGGTAAACTTTCAGGATGACTGGACACGCTTATTACATATTTTTTAAAATCTGAATACCGCACAAGAGTCCTAACTGCTCCCGTCTAGAGCCAGTAAGACTACGGCATCTCCAATCGGGGTGTGATGTAAGGCTGGAGGTGATGGGGATGAAAAAGAGTAGAGGAAGAGGAAGGCGGGGAAGCATCTGGCTTTTCAGATCTGGACCACAAACACGGCTTAAGCCATTTCAAGCAACGTTTCGATCTTACACCAGAGTGATACTGAGAGTATCTTTCACTCTGAAACGTGCCGCAAATATATAATTGTAAATAACACAAATTCAATCCCACGAACTTGGGATTGCGAGTCAAGAGCCTTCAAATATAAATAAAACGAATATTTTTTTGAAAAAATCTTTTGATTCACCTTTACTATAAAAGACAACTTTTTGTATTCAGGGCGATGAAAAACTCTGTATTTCAAATTTCAATAATACAGATATAAATTATTGTAAATGACTGTCAGCTGTCATCCCACACGACGAAAGCTAATTTTCATTTTAAGTAATTGAAATTTTAAATGCAATTTTTTCTGTCGCTTCGAATGCTAATAGTTATTATTAATTTTCTCCCTGCGTGTCTTTTGCCATTCGTCCCGTCCACTTCTGCCTCCTCTTCCCCTCTCATGTCCCCTTCCCCTCACCCGTTCCCCCTCCACCTTCTTTCCTACTCTTCTCTCCCGCGAACCCCCCTTCCGCGATCAGGATTCAAACAGCTCGCTTGCACCTGTTGCAATTTTTTTTAACAAATTTTGTATTACAAAACATTTATTTTTGTATATTATAAGAAAAATCAATCAAATTTGGTACCTAACATAGGTACCTATTCAAAATAAAAATAATTTTTTATTAGATTCAAAGTGTCCATTCATCCTGAAAGTTTACCATAAAGAATATGTTGTGATTAATTTGATCACCAGCTGAAATCTCCGGCGTTGCTCGCGCGTTAAACAAAGTATCTGGAAATCATTAATACAGGGGTGGGTTTTTCGAAATTTCATTCAGAAGGTGATTTTACTCCTATTTCAAAAGTCAGTTGTGCAAAATTACATCGATTTCGGAATAAAACTGTAGACTTGTATACAAAATTTGTAAAAAATCTCAGTGGAAAATACCCTGGTGTAAGACCACCATTCAGAATTTAAACGTTGCTTGAAATGGTTTTAGCCGTGTTTGGTGACCAGATCTGAATAGCCAGGCACTCTTCCACCTTCCTCTTCCTCATCTCTTTCCCCTCCCCGCTATCTTCAGCCTAACAATGTACCCCGATTGGAGATGCCATAGTCTTACTGGATCCAGACTGTTGGGAGCAGTTGAGACTCTTGTGCGGTATTTACAATGAAAAAAAAAAAAAAACCAAATCACAGACACTCTTATTTATATATTATGTAGATTTTGTAATTTGTGAATTTTGGTTTCTTAATTAATCAAAAATCCACAAGCTGAAACAAAATGCTATATTCACTGATGAGCTAAACCGAGAGAAGTGCATTGTGGGCGTGTCCGCTCGTGAGAAGTTGTTACTTTTGTTGTTGTTATTGCTGTTGCTGTTGTTGTTGCTGTTGTTGCTCTTGCTGTTGTTGCTCTTGCTGTTGTTTTTGTTTTTGTTGTTGTTTGTTTTTGTTTTTGTTGTTGTTGTTGTTGTCTTTGTCGTTGTCGTTGTCGTTGTCGTTGTCGTTGTCTTGGTCGTTGTCGTTGTCGTTGTCGTTGTTGCTGTTGCTGTTGTCTTTGTCTTTGTCGCTGTCGTTGTTTTTTGTTGTTGTTGTTTTGTTGTCGTTGTCGTCGTTGTTGTTGTTGTTGTTGTTGTTTTTGGTGGTGGTGGTGGTGTTGTTTTTTTTGTTTTGTTGTTCTGTCTAGTATAGAAGTCGACAAGCTTTTTTTTTTTTTTAAGTATCAGTTCTTTTCAAATCGGGATAGTTAATTGGTCCACACATACTCAAAGACAAAATGAGGAAACTAGCAAATATCTTTAGATGCCTTTTACACATCCTAAATCAAGATTTACTCAGAATGACGTACTTTGTCTTCAGCCATTCAGTAATACAATATGGCATTATAGGATGGGGCGGAACTTATAAAAAGTATACACTGCCGTCTTGCACAGCACAAAAATTTATATTAAAAACAATTCTACTTAAACGTATTCATCAGAACTTCTATTTTGAATTTGAAATTAAAAAAAAAAACTTAATATCTTAAATTATAAAACAGTTTGCGATAAATTCAAAAACTAATTAACGGTTTTTCATGCGGTTTTCACCAATATTGATTCACGAGGAAGGTTTAGGTATTTAATTTGTCAAGGTTTTGTGTAAATTGGTTGAAATATATAATATTTAAAGGAGAATGTCTGTATGTGGTGGCAAGCGGGCAGTGCGGATTTGATTTGTATGCAAATCTACAGTTTTATGCCAAAGTTGGTGAAATTTTGCACACGTGACCGTCGAAAATCATGAAATTTGTGTGTCGTAATTTATGGATGTGTGAAATATAACTATGTAGTTAATTTTTTTTGGTAAGTTTTAGTTATAGTTAATAACTGTTGTGTAACCAACACCGCTCTAAAATTTGTTACAGTGGAAAAATCTAATTGCACTGAATTGTACCAATTAATTAATTGTTAAATTTTCCTGATAACTCTGAAAAACCCGATGCATCAGCGATAGGTTAATTTCATAAATTACATACATGACACACTTTTTGGCGAGGGGCGTGAAGAAGAAATCTGAAGTTTCAAAAAAATAAAGGTAGGCGTCAACTATTTGCTGACAAATTTGTTCTTAAATGTATAAATTCTAAATGTCATCAGATTATTCCGAGAGTCTCATTGTTCAACAACCCACCAAATGCACCTACAATCAGAGCTCGAACTAAACCTCTTCCTGCCATCTGTAAAAATTTTCGCTCTCTATCAGAGCTTCAAATTATCCAAAATGATCTTCTTCCTTTGTACAAATTAAAATATAGTCATGTCACCCTATCCCCAACAATTTTAGAAGGGATTGGCATTCTTAAAAGTCATTCCAATCTCCCTGCCTGTATTGTCAATAATATGTTCAATGACATTATTTCATCTAAATGGCCCAAATCTTCTCTTTTATTTACTGACGGCTCCAAATCTCCAGACTGTCCTAACTGTGGTATAGGTATTAACGTTTACCACAATAATTCTAATGATAGAATATTTTATTCAATTTCAAACCAATTTTCAATATTTTCTGCCGAGTGCATTGCAATAATTGAATCACTTAAATATATAATCAAAAATAATTTTGAACATTCCCTTGTTCTCTCTGACTCTCTCAGTTCCCTCCAAAAACTGAAATCGAGTCCTCTTCTTCATCCTGATGATCATTTTGTATGCCTTATTCGAGTGATGATAGCCTCCATTCAAAGCTCTGGAAAAACTGTAACTCTGATATGGATTCCTGGACATGTTGGCATAGTGGGTAACGATATTGCGGATTCCTTGGCAAAACAAGGAGCGTCTAACCCTATTGTTACCCTCGTAAACCATATTCCCCTATCTGATATTTTTTCCATCATCAAAGATAGATCACGCAATGCTTGGACAGAGTATTGGAACATTGCTAGTCAATCCAAGGGAGCCTGCTATGCCTCAATACAAAGGACTATTCCATCAAAACCGTGGTTTCAAAAATTCCCCCATTTTTCCAAAAAAGAAATTTCCTCTCTTATTCGAATGAGAATCGGACATTGTTCCGTTCCTTCTCACTTGTTTAAAATTCATGTCCTTGACTCCCCAGATTGTACTTTCTGTGGTCTAGATGTGGGAACTTTAGATCACATATTTTTTGGTTGTCCCTCTCTAAATAAATATCCTCTCTTTTATCAAGCGTTATCTAAAATTACTTCCAATCTTCCAATCTTCCATATAATTCTGAAATTTGCACATTTAAATAATATTAATATATAAATTTACTTCCTCATTTATATTTAAATTTACCTTTCCCTTTTCTACAATTTGAAATGATGGCCTAGAACACCCTTGATGGGTGAAAGCCAGAAATAATTGAAAAAAAAAAAATTACAATATTGGATTGAGTCGTCGATAAAATATTGTTTTTTATGCTTTTCTTGAAAAATTTGAATAATTTTTTTTCATATTCATACCTTAGGCGCAAAAAGCAATAAATTCGTTTTCATTAAATTAATAATGACGCCAAAAAGTGAATTTGCGAATTTTGAAGAAATAAATTCGTATTCAAATATTGAAGCACTACTTGCAAAAATGTTTTTTTCCTAAAATAATTAAATTAACAAACAGTTGATGAATAATTTAAAGCTTTTTTAATACAAACCTTTTACTATTAAAACCTGTTTAATACTAACCTAAAATTTGGATTTGAGACCAAAATACTTAATACGACTAAATAATAATTTTTTAATCAAACGGTTCCATGCCAAATCAGAATCAAGTCAACTCAACACCTCTTTGAAAAGTCATTAATCTAACCTAACGTAATCACTTTTAATAACTTTTTAAAGAAGATGTTGAGTTGATTTAATATTGAGTTGTCCGGTCACCATAATATGTGCATCTATGTGATAATATCTGGGTCTAAGGGAGTATTCTAGTCTAGATTTTTTTTCATATTTCCATAGTTTAGATATTCAAAAATTTCTCCTTAAAACGATTTTTTGAAATTAGTATTATTTTAAAAGTTACAACCATTTCAGTGTCGCAGTTTAGACGGAATCTAACTAGAATCTAAATAGAACAAAATTTTAAACGCATTTTTCTCAAATATACTTTTTTCGAGACGGTTGACACGACATCTCAAGTTCTACGGAACCAATTTACTTGAAATTTGGTGTGAGCCTTCTCTCCACGTTACTCTTTTGCCCCTACTAGAATTATAACAAAATTTAAATTTTTACTATTTTTAAAAAATTCAGAAAAGTAAAAAAAAACACCTGGTAAAAAAATGTCTTTTTGTTTCAGACAGCCGCTATTTTGCCAATTTTTTTTTAACATTTGCGAGATACGGGATATAGCAGCGTGTCTGGATTAAGAATTTTTTTCTGATTACAAAGCGGGCTGCAATCGTGTCAACCAGAGCGCGCCATTTTTTTAGACCCCCCACTTCAACACCCTGTAACATTTTAAGTGTTTAATTTTTTCGTTTGATTTTTGCGCCAGACCACGCAACTGGTGGTCTGGCGTAACCGCCGCAAAAATCTGAACGTAACTCACCCGATGAACCCAGGCACCCCTGCTAAATCCACTTTGGGTGACCTACGCCAGAGGTGTTGGTTTTACAATAAACGGTTCCTGAGGCAGCGGTACTCCCAAATTGGAAAAAAAATTTCAGCATGAGAGAATCTTTCTGCGAGTTCTCAGCTTAAATCAATTAATGCACGCAGTACACAAAAATGGTTTTCCTACTCTTTTTGCTGCAAATAGTCTGCAGCTCAAATTTCATATCTTTCACTTGGAACTCATGACTTTAGTTCTAAATTTATCAGCAGATTGACCCACAACAGAAATTTTATGGTTACATTCTGAACACAAAGGTGGTTTAACTTAAGTATGCGAAGCCAAAATTACAGTTACATACGAAACAAATAAATGGTTTTCTTCGGAATTTTGCAGCGAATTTGAATTTTAGATTCCACTCGGAACCTCAGCATGGTTCGAGTGGAGTCTAAGTTCGAAGAAGGCATTCGGAAAATAAAACTGTTTGTAGTGATCAATGTGCTTTTCACCAGGTTCAAACCCAGAACTCGAAAATGGTTTTCCTCCGATGCAGCATACAGTTCGCAACTTGATTTTATAACTACACTTGGAATACAACAATGGTTTCCTTATAAATACATCAGCAAATGAATCCGCATTTTTTAAAATCGGAATCGAAATTTTTTTCGTGGATTCTGAATACAAGACTCGCGTTCTAAATGTAATTTTTTGCGGTTCCTTCAGAACGACGCACCAAAAGTGTTCGCGGGCCGCACCGAAAAACCTCGCGGGCCGCAGGTTCCCCACCCCTGGCTTACAGAATCGACCTCATTTCGTCCGCCTGTCACCTCTATCAGTGAATTTGCTTTACGACCTTTATTTGCAAACACATATTTCACATCATGTAATCTGCGGTAAAAAAATCAATAAATTATCTAGAAAAGCTGCTTTTCAGAATTTTAATTTTAGTTAAGTTAAAGTCGTTTAAAAAATACGCGCATGTGTTTTGCGACGAAAATACTTCAGTTTCTCTATTTATTTACGTTCCTACAAACTAATATATTTCAGATTTGTCTATACACATAGACAAATGCTGATACGGAGAACAATCAATCTTTCTCATCGGAACCGCCCTGTACAGTTGCAAGGGTTTGAATTCTCAGCCGCTAGTTAATGGGCTTTACTAGTGTGTAGTTTTACGTTGCGCTTGTCTTACAATAACTTTCAGATACAATATTCTGGTGTTTTTCCAAGATAGAATTTTAATGGAATCTTCCTAAAAAAGTATACTGCGATGTTCTTACAATTGTGATAATTTTATCAGCAATGAAATCGATGGAAAATTATCAGTTTTGAACTAAAGTATGAAAACAATTTGTTTTAATAGTTTTTTAACAACATTTTTATCATTTGTTTTTAATTACTTAAGCTAACATAACAACTATTGAAATCTGTTAATGACCTCAATTTGAAGGATCTTACGAGAAGTTTATAATTATACTAATAAAAAGTTGCTTATCACGTTCTTCCAGAACTTACGTATAGTTTCGATTATTTTTAATGGTGACCGGCCAACTCAGAATGAAACCAACTCAGAACTACCTCAGAAAGGTTATAAAGAGTGATGATAAAAAATTGGTTAAATAGGTTACGTTAGGTATTAGTTAGTTAGGTAACGACTATTTTAAAATTATTTTTTTCTTAGCATTTAAATTAAATAAATTTTTTTCTTAGCAATAGGTTACATAGGTTAGGGTTATCGGCTAATTTAAAATTATTTTTTCATGGCTTTTAATAACTTTTCAAGGAGATGTTGAGTTGACTTTCAGTTGATTCTCAGTTGGCATGGAACCATTTTTAATATCTTTCATCTATACAGGGTGTCCGGGGGTAAAGCGCATTAACTTCGGGAGGTGACTCTATATTATGGTAGAAGTAAAATAGATTACAATTTTTTTCTGAAATTCCAACTTTTTTTTCCATACAAAAAGACATATGTACCTACTAAAAATTCTTAGTGTAAGGTAAGACTTACCCGATAAAGTTGCTGTTAGCTTGCCGGGCGCGATTGTGGCAACGTTAAATGGTTGCGATTGGCCCGTATCGTAACAGCGGGGAATAATAATGCTGGCCGCACACGCCGGACTAATTTTATCTTTTTACCAAAAAGTACCCCTAAAAGTTGGAATTTCGAAAAAAGTTAATTATCTTTTTTACTTATACTATCATGTAGAATCACCTCCCAAAGTTAATGCACTTTACTCCCGGACACTCGTATATATGTAAAAATCGAAATATGCTTGGGGATATATTGTAGGAGATGTCTATGCGTTGCTAAACCATTCATCCGATTGCGATGAGACTTTGGGGATTTTATGTGCGCATGCCTGCAATGATTTTTATATAAATAGTGAGTTCTGGCATCATGAAATTATGCGTTGCTAACCATTCATCCGATTGCGATGAAACTTTGGGGATTTGATGTGCGCATGCCTGCGATGGTTTCTATATAAATAGTGAGTTCTGGCATCATGAAATTATGCGTTGCTAAACCATTCATCCGATTGCGATGAAACTTTGGTGAGCTCTAGCAATATGAAATTTGTATAAAAAATTGCAATCGGTGGCACGCGAGCTATTTGAAAACTGAATGTACCGGGACCGAATGCAAGGAATGAGGGAGGGCGGAGGGGAACTCGGGAGGGGGTTCGCGGAACGGGGGAGACCGGAGAGAGGAGTGGGGAGAGGGAAGGCGGAGAGGGAACTCGTGAGGGGAAGGAGACGCTGGAGAGGAAGGGGAGGCGGAAGGGGAACGCGACGAACGGGATAGGACACGCGGGCAAAAACAATTTCTTTATTAAGTGGCATAGCAACGCATGCTGGGAACTCGCTAGTGTTTAATATTTTTGGGAAATATGTTTCACCCATTGAAACGCATACACGTAACGCACACGTAATAACAATTTTTGCATTCGTTATTTTACGAGAGATGGGAAGGTTGACAGAGATATTGAAAGAAGAGTTAATTTTATTTTTATTTTTATTTTTATTTATTTTGGAAAATCAACAGATATATTACACTTATAATAATAACCTTAATAATATACATAAAATCCAATGATAGATTTTCACATAATTAAAATTATAATTAAAAAGTAAAACAAAAAAGTTAATGTTGGTAACTCCATTAATGGAGGACTGCATGCCGTTGGTTCTAGGAAAAATCTGTCTAAAGAAGCGACGCTAGCAGTTCACAGTGGAGTGCTGGTAGAAATTAGATCTCTGAGGCACACGTTTGATAAAACCACGTATGATCGTACGAGAAAAACACAAAGAATGCAAGGCTGATGTAAGCGTAATGAGCGAGATTTAGAAAGGGACCACACGTAGAGCGCATGAACGAAGAAACGAGTGTAAGGACGCAAATGTGAATGGTAAAAAAAGTCGGGGACGATTTTTTTACCGTGGTGTAAATGTGTCCAGGATTGACGACGTATGAATCCATCCCTCCCACCGGTCCGAGGAGAAAGAGGGAGAAAATCCGGTTGAAGTGATCTAGGTTAGGTCTCCCTCAACCTGTCTCTCCCGATCCAGCCCAACACGCAGTAGGTAGGCAAATGAATTCGCCGCCACGACCTAGACAAACGTCACCCCAGGTCTCCAAAAGTAGCTTAACCCTTAATTTTCCGGTAGGTCCCTGGGACTCCATTGAAAACTTTCAGCGCTCATAAAACCGTTTGTTTTTGGAATTACAAATTCTGCGTTCCAGTACCTTCACGCAGTGACGGGGATTGGTATTGGTATATTTATGCAGCGACGCGTCAAACGCGGGGAAGAGTGGACGTCGATCTGCGAGGCTCCGATTGGTAAGTAATCACGCTAGTGGAGTCCGTGGGACTCCACCGGGGTATTAATGTCATAGTTTTAGCCTATTGACAGTATTGAACAAAAAAAGCAAAAAAAAGAACCATGTTTTTTTTTTGCTTTTTGTAAGAATTGATTAGGTTTTTGTTATATTTCTTTAAAAATTGTTTTGTTTTTGAAATGTTGAGACTAGAAGTTAGGTCTCGTAATTTTGTTACAAAAAGTGCCATATTCTAGAAGTTCCTTAATAAAAGGCTTTGATTCTTTAATTTTAAATAAAACCTAAGCCGTTGTAAAACCAAATATGTAATATATAAATATAACTAGCATTTCATTTAAAAAAGTGTTTATTTCTAGTTTGATTTACGATTTTATTACTGGGAGTCCTGAGGACTCCGTCAGGTAAATTGTGTATGTTTGAAATCACCGGGTAAATCAAGGGTTAATAGAACCACCTAGGGGTGTCATATGGCAGGGATGTTGATTATTCAATAAATATACCGTACTAGCTTTTCCCCGCGGCTTCGCTCGCATGGTATTACGGGAAATTACTATAGCGGTTAAACTTATCAATTATCCCCCCTCCTCCCCACCCCCACCCCCTCGCATTCCATACATTCATTCCCTTACATTCAGTTTTCAAACATCTCGCCTGCCACCTAAATTTCATAAAGCTATAGCTATAGCTATAGCTCAAAGAAAAAAGAATTATCCAATTTTGTTCATTCGTTCGTAATTTATGCGCTTACAAACATTTCGGATGTTTATTTTTAAATAAATATTTGGAAGTTTGTTAATATAATAAAAAAATTACACTATTTATTATTCAGTCTTTATAATCGTTACGAATTATATTTTTAATATAGGAACTCCTATCTGACATTTATTCCAAAACAGAAGCTTGTCCAAAAAAATAAATATATTCTAATATTTGAATTTTCTGGAGCAGTAGCTGACAAGGGGGCTGAGTACCTACCAGCTTAGAGCCCACAAATATATCAACATCGTTTCCATGGAAACGATTTTTTTCTGACGTTAGAAATAACTCGCTTTTGTTAGCGACAGAAAACGTATAACGAATAAAATATATTTATATTTATAATTTCATAACGCCGGAGCTTGCCATCATATACAGACTATAGTCTTCGCATATAATTTAGCTTTCTATTGGTGAATGAATTTTCAAAGTCTTTTTATTGGTTAATTGAATGCGTGAAAGCGTCATAAACGAACTCTAGCAGTTTCGCATTTATAATATTAGTATGGATATTATACCCGCCTTTCAAATTTAAACCCAATTTGAGGACAATACAAGAAAAATAAAAATAAATTATGATATTTTTTCAAAAACCAATATTTTTTCGTTATATTAAAAAAAATCTATAAATTGTGAATATTTTAAATTCCAGTCATGTTACAAACAATAATCTTTATAAACACAACAATGACAAATGTGTCAGGTACCGATCACACAATATATGGCTTTCTTTTGTTACTCGTAATAATGATATTGTAATATACACGTACTTTAATTTTGCTTACGTGCTTACATTAGAAAAAAGACGACAATTTACGGACATAATATGTTTACACAAAATTGTTCGCAACAATCTTGAAATCACCCATTGTCTAAGTAGTTTCCTAATAGAACCTTATTTAAGGAGTCATAAAATATTTGGTCTTAAGTTATTTAATAAAAATATTTCCTATTGTATTCCATGTCTCTAATAATGTAGATTGTATAATGCCATAGAATTTGACAATGTAGACATCTTTTTAATAGCCTCATATATTTAAAAAAATCGAGTGTAGTTCACACGCCGTAGAAGTGAAACCTTCACGCACGCAATCTCAACCAATAGGAGCCTTGAAAAGTGAGCTCATAGTCAATGCGGCCAATGCGCAAGCACGACGCTTCGTAGGAACTGTCCGTAGGTAAGATTTCATTACCGGGTTCATGGGGTGAGGTTTGTCTAGGTCTTAGAGGCGGATGACCAGGACACACTGAACCCCAGATTCCTACCCACCCCTTAAACCATTTTTCTTCCCAGAACTCTCCTCCCTTTCCTTAAAAAAAACCTCCACACAGCATCCCCAAAGATGACATAGGCCCTGAGGAAAATTATTTTCCTCAGGGCCTCCTGTGTGGAGCTCATGTAAAAAAAATCTCATTACTAAATTCTTTAGATGTATGTGTTTATCTCTTTTTAGTGTCGTTTCCGTTTCATCGAGTTTCAAATCACAACTGGTGCTAAAGAGGAAAAACATGTTCTCATTTTATTAATTACTAGCTAATATGACGTCATAGTAAATAGAAGTATTTTAACTAAATAAACATGTAGTAGCATTATTATTAATATATTATTTGTCTTATCATTATTTCTTTTCTTTCTCTCTACACCTTTTTTTTGCATTCGCTCCACGCAGGAGGCCCTGAGGAAAATAATCCTCCCTCAGGGCCTTTGTCATTTTAGGGAATGCTGTGTGGAGAGTTTTTTAATGAAAGGAAGGAAAGGAATTTCTGGCAAGGAAATAAGTATAAGGGGTCGGTAGGAATTCCTCCTTCAACAGTTACTGCTAGTTATCGTAATTAATTTTGCTTATTATGTTTTTTTAATTTATTTATTCTAATGTTTTATTTTTTATTATTAGGGTTTATTTTTTATTACTAGTAGTGTCTCTACCTAGAAACGTAGCAATTTCATTAATTAAATGTTTCGAACAATAAATAAATAAATCTAGATTATATTTAACCCGGCTTAAATTAAAAACAACAAAATACCACATTTTTTAAATTTTTTTTATTGTATAAAAATTACATACAATGGGAATTTGTACCCGCTAAGCTACTGCAGGTAGCTTGTCAGCAGGAGATTTGTTCCACGAGAAAGAATGTAATATATAACATAATAATAATAATATTACAAATACTTTACATAGCGCCGTTTTTGTCAAACATCACTTCAAGAGCGCATAGCTACCCGGGAAAAACATCCGGGTTTTACAGTTATGTACAACAGAATTATCAAAACAAGTGCAAGCTTGTCAAGGGCGGATCTGATACTCAAAAGGCGGACAGCTTACATAACCCCTTTGGGGGTAAGGATGGGAGTCTATTTTGAATGTCATTCAAAAAAAAAATTACATAAGAGGGACGGTAGGGCGGCCTTTTTGATACAAAGCTTATTTTTTTATTTGCGATCAAAATACCCATGGACACACTGAGTTTGAAGGCATATTTTGAAAGCTATAAGGGAGGGGGGGGGCAGTCCCCAGTTGCTGGAATGCTGAATGTTAGATCCGCTTCTGATAAATGTAAGCACTCATTTGATTATTTTAAGGACTTGGATAAAACAATGTCAATAATAACAAGTTTGATTATTTTCAATATTCGAGTACCTCTTACGGAGATGACAGATATCAGACACAAACACTTAAAGAAAATATTTCTCTCAATCCGAAAAACAAATAAGTCATTACATTTACATTTATTTATGCATAGTTACACAGGTACCGGGTAATGAACAACCATGGAATTTTTCGCGACTTCGCGAAAAATTCCATGTTTTAATCGAAATTCTATGCATTTAAGGAAGATACATGAATGCAAAGACAAAATCAGTGATAATAATAAGAAAATAGAAGTGAAAAGTCAAGTCAAGGTTAGAAGTCAAATAAAATATCTTCAATTGTTCATGAATCCTAGAAAGCTGAAGTAATGCAGATTCAAGTGTTTTGGTTTGAAATGTTGATGACTTGGAAATTTTAAAGTATCAGCGATATAAATATACAATGTACACTGATTACATGATGATAGGAAAATATTATAAATAATATAAAAAAGAGTATTACAATTAATAGTGGCTTTTATTTAAAAATTACACAATTTAAATTCATGAAAAAGCGAATTTGAACGTATATAATTGTTTATTATTGAATCAGCTGGTGGTAATTATTTATCCCAAGGTCCTGTTCGAAATATTGTCCTCTCCTTTGTTACTCTCTTTCCTTACAAAGTCTTGTTTGGAAATCAGAAGAAAAATGAGATGACTAAATACTATTTTACCTACCGATGCCAGTTCTAAAATATTATTTGTACAATCATTTGAAATTCCCCATTTGTTAGTTAAAATATTGTCGCGATCGTGGCCACACCAGTTATTGAAACTCTCATACGTTTTACATGGTATTTTTTATGTAAATCAACCGGGTGAACTCTATTATTTCAGAGTGTCAAAATAATTCCGCTTTGTAACGAGAGACACCGCGCGTGCTCGAATACTTTCTCGCTCATACATAATACAGCATCCTTGTCTGCCGTCACAGCGTGCCGGAGGACTTGCATTGGTTGCACAATTTACGACAAAGATCGCCGCTCCCGGCCACCTAATTACCAAAGGTTGTACCTCCAGCCGGCCTATATAAACGACTGCACGGCCTTGAGCCACCAGAAATCCGGCAGTCAGTCCTAGAGCTTGGTACCAAGGAAACAACTGTGAGATATTGTTTTGTCCACTTTGGTTTGGTAGAGGAGTCGCTAGAGATAGTCAGCCTCCAAACCTCAGTCGGAGGCTATGCGCCACGTTTACATAGAAGTATCGTTACATCCGTGAACTTATTATTTTGTCATATTATTTTGTTATACTTTCTCTTTGTAAGCTCTCTGTTCGAACTCACGCAGTATTTAATATAAATTTACGTTATAGCTTTATAATAAAATCCAAATAAATGGAATATATTTGAACATATCCGCAAATTAAAAACTGTTTTAGAAAGGTTATAAAATT
Organism: Glyphotaelius pellucidus; assembly: GCA_936435175.1. Lineage (NCBI taxonomy): Eukaryota > Metazoa > Arthropoda > Insecta > Trichoptera > Limnephilidae > Glyphotaelius > Glyphotaelius pellucidus. The sequence goes on from OW386547.1 coordinate 32,337,050, forward strand.
AGCTTTCAAATTTTATAAATCAAGTTTTATAAATCAATTTTAGAAATATAAAAATTTTGCACGCAAACGCCATAAAATTTTTAAAAGCTCACATTACGTTTTTTCTGACCAAAATTGCTGATAACGAAAAAAATAAAAACACATACACATTTTATAAGATAAATGTATTACTAATGTTATCATCACCTCATTTTTTTGTCGCTCCATGTGAAAATAATTTACGAAAAATTCTCAACGTTTCATAACGCGATTCGAAACTTTGGTTTTATAAAGGTGTACATTTTACTTATGTTGTGGTTAGTTTTTGTATTTGAATATAAAGCGTGTTTTTTTTCTTTTTAATACCGTTTATATCATATTACTCACTATAAAAGTAAAGGAGATACAACCATTTCTATGAGCCCTATATGAGTTGACCCAAACAGGTGTCACATAGACTAAAGGTTTTAAGTGTCCAGTGAATGAAGGAACAAAATCATCAAACATTTGAAGGTAAGGCTTTATCTCGTCTTACTTATTTCCTAGCGATAAAAAACGCAATCAAATGCTTTTTATTTGCTCTTATAATAATCTTTATTATCTTTGCTCGAATGCCACTTAAGTGCCAATCGGGCACTAAACAACAATCGATTTGGAAACATTCTACACAAAAACATGTGCCATTCAACTTAACAACTAAGCAAAAAAACAGGATCAACCTTTTTGCTTTGGAAACAGGTTTTGTCTGATTATTTTTATTATTTTAAATTCCTTGTTTTTTGACGTAGAATGTTGTTAAGGCCCCGTACCCGAGCACTAAAAGAAGAAGATGGAGAGATATATAATTACGAATGTTGGAGAGAGCGCGCTAATATTTCAAACGATAAAAGTTAAGCGAAAATTGTGAAAATGTTTAATAAAACACGGCTCGTTTAGAATAGAGCAAAAATCTCGTTGAATAGAGCCAAAATCTAAAACAACGTTCAAACGTTCAAACGTTCAACGTTCAACGTTCTGTGAATTTTTTCATACATATAACTTGTTAAATAATAGAGACAGACTTGAAAATTAAAATTTTCGGAGCATACTTTGCGATTTTTTTCTGTCGATGAAATTTCAAATAATTTGCGTTTCGGCGTGAGGGTTGTATAGATATTATCTTCAAAAATAACATATATTTTTTTAAGAGCTTAAAAACTTCAAATGTTCAAGCGAGATATGCAAGAAATCGGTAGAAATTCGGATAATGCCGCCTTAAACCTAAAAAATAAAACAATTACAGTACGGTCTGCATTGTCACTTTTTCATAGATGACATTATTTATTTAGGTTAATTCATTTCTCAGTTTCACAATAAGGAATTCCAGTAAATATGTCATATAAAATATGTATTTATATAGGTTAACAAACGATAACTCTAAATACATTAATTTTATTACATAGAATTATACGTTGAATTTATAAATCGTTATTTAAAAATGTATAAAACACTTTCGATTTAAAACGTCTCGTTTGGGTGTCATCACTGCATTGTAGGCCAGTGCAATTAGCGATCCGCGATCGGAATTATTCCGATGGTCCCAATTTTTTTAATATGTTTAATAGACTCATCTCCTGATGTAAAATCTGAGTTTTCGACCTTGGCGCTCTTGAGCTTCCGCCGCCATTTTGAAAAAACCAGCCTAAATCGCGCCAAAATCTAGTTTTTCTCAAATATCTCGTATTGTTTGATAAGTTTTTAGAAGCGCAGTGTTATATTATCTTTCTAACACTGCTTAGAAAGCTCAATAATATATCTCACTGTAATACAAAAGGAAATAGAACTACTATTATTATCAGACCGTCCGATTTCTGCTCAGTTTACATAGTACCAAGTATACCCCTTGATCGTAGTACCGAATTGATCCTGTTGATAAAAAGGTAAGTTACTGATGATATCTCAAGGCTCCTTTTGACGTCGCGGGCATTTTCACTTCATCGGGCATCGACAAATTAAAACTAATTATTTTAACTATTAAAAATAACTACAAAATAACATGTGAATATGCTGTTATTTTAGTTAGAATACCATTATTAATAAAAAATAATTTAAAAATACGGTTTAGAGTTCCTTACTGGCAGATGGAATCTTGTTGTCCCAACGAAAGAGCACTACGTGTTCAAAGCTTTATTTGATGTAGTTTCAATATGGTTTATAAATTTCAGTTTTTGATCAAAGTTTACACCTAAATCATTCACCTCGGTTACAGCTGTTAGCACTACATCATTATACATCATTAATGGAGTACTCATAAATTATTGAATTTTTTATTCTATGAAATCTCATAATTAGACATTTACTTAAATTTAGTCGTAGAAAGATAGTCTCTTTGCAACAAGAAAAATGTTTAAACAAGTTATTTGACAATGTTTGAGAGTATTAATATTTCTTATTGTTTTGTATATTTTCATATCGTCCGCAAACATTAAAACTTGGACATCGTTGAAAATAGTAAGAACATCATTCACAAATATCAAAAATAAAATTGCCCTCAAATGTGACCCCTGGGGAACACCGCTGGTAGCGATAAATCTATACGAATTAAAGCCATCAATTTTGACAAAACACAATACAAATACATCGCAAATCGAACCATTTTACTCCAAAAATATTTTATCTTTGACAGTTGTTACTAGCAACATTTGCAAGAGGAACCCTTTTGTTCTAAAAATAAAATAATCTTAAATTGATCTTAACTTAGAATGAAACCTTGTTAGTACAATTAAAAAAATATATTAAATCTACAAACTTTAATAGAATTTGGATTATGTTTAGAAGGGGTTTTAAAACACAAAATTAGAACAAGACAATTTTTGCCAAAAAGTCAGACAGAACCTAAGGCATATTATATCATTAATATAATCTACCTACAGATTACGGAAGATGGGCGTTGCCTTCTGATTTTCAGGTTTGATCGTAAATAAATACGTAAGAGCAGGTACCATAACATGATTAGGCAAGTCAAATATCAATAAATGAACACTCATCCATCTTATCTGTATTATTAATCCACGTGAGATCGCAATATCTAACGCAATATTTACTAACTTACTTGACCTATATTTTGGGTTATCAATATACGGAGGGACTACTTTTGACAACATGATTGTGATTTTACTTGCATTTATGTATCTTCGTAAGCTAACGGTCATTTTCGTTTTTTTAATTGATATAATACCAAAAGGATATGAAATATGTTTACACCTAATTATTGACAAACCATTACTGAACTATTTTTGTTGACTGTTTCTATTTTTATTTTTAATATTTAATACCTAAATTAATCAAAACAAAAATTTCCACTGAAATCAAAAGATTCGGAAGTAGGTTTTTAAATATCTACCTACTTAATTATAAATCATATACAATTTTTCCAAAGGACCTCACTATCTCAATGACATTTCTATTTTTAATTCTTTCTTCAGGCAGCTAGGTACTCACCATAATATTAAAAAAAAAGTGAATAAGAAAGTCCAAAAAAAATCAACGTTTTCAAATTTGCATCTTTACTCAATCATTAAAATACCACCTTCTTGAAACGGAAACAAAACCTGCAAAACAAATTTAGAGACGTTATGCAAAACGGTCGAATCAAAACAGGACTTCACCACGTTCGGAGAATAGGATTGCACCTCCACTAACTCTTCTTATAGTATGCATTTCCAATGGTACGATGCTGATTGTCTTTTATTTTATACGTAACATTGTATTGTTATTTGTATTTTCGTTATAAATTGCGTGTGTTATAGACTATCCTTCCACTTATAAGTATGCATTTCCAATGGTACGGTGCTAATTGTCTTTTATTTTAAACGTAACATTGTATTGTTATTTGTTTTAAATTGCGTGTGTTATAAACTACGCCTCCACCTGTAAGAGTGCATTTTCAATTGTACGGTACTGGTTTTAATTTATTTTAAACGTAACATTATATTTCTATTTGTATTTTCATTATAAATTGAGTGTGTTATAAACTACGCCTCCACGAGTATGCATTTCCAATGGTACGGTGTTGATGGTCTTTTATTTTAAACGTAACATTGTATTATTATTTGTATTTTCGTTATAAATTGCGTGTGTTATAAACTACTTGTAAGTGCGCATTTCCAGTGGTACGGTGTTGATGGTATTTTATTTTAAACGTAACATTGTATTGTTATTTGTATTTTCGTTATAAATTGCGTGTGTTATAAACTACTTGTAAGTGAGCATTTCCAGTGGTACGGTGTTGATGGTATTTTATTTTAAACGTAACATTGTATTGTTATTTGTATTTTCGTTATAAATTGCGTGTGTTATAAACTACTTATAAGTGCGCATTTCCAACGGTACGGTGCTGTTTGTCTTTTATTTTAAACGTAACATTGTATTGTTATTTGTATTTTCGTTATAAATTGCGTGTGTTATAAACTACGCCTCCACTTATAAGTACGCATTTCCAATCATACAGTGCTGATTGTAATTTATAAACGTAACATTTTTATTTGTATTTTTGTAATAAACTGCAGCTGCTCTTAACATGAGAGTTCCTGGTGAAACAGGCACAGCACGTAACCATTTGTAATAGAAGTAATAAAGATGTATTCAAAAATTACTTTAATTTGAGAAGAATTATAAATTATAAAAACATATTAAGGTGATAACTAAATGAATTCATAATCTGAACTTTCATAAATAGCGTTAGTTTATTTTTTTCTGCACAATACAATATTGGACAGTATTAATAAGGTAACGTCTGCGTGGTTGAATTTCAGAACCCACTACGCGCCGCACCACATGAACATCTGTGTACGAGAAGTTTCAATCAAAGCTACCGTTGTAATTCGGTTTCGAATTCAAGAATTCGTCAAAAGATGTCGCCACTTCCTTTAGCAGGTCGCATGGGGACGCGCCTACGGATATGAAAAGATTGACGGTTATACTCAGTTGTGAATAATAATAGTATTAAGCGACTATATTTTAGATATGACGTCATTGCCTGTCCCGGTGACAAGCTATCACTGGATGACAGTGGATCCGAGGAACGGGCTATTTTTGGAACCAGTTCCTATTGGATTTATAAAATGGTCACCAACACTAACTGAGCGAAGCCCAACTAAAAACCGCCCGCAGGGCCTAGCAGCAGAAAAGCGGTTTTTAACTGCTAGTTGTATTTGGAGCCTTTTTTCAAAGATTTTAGTGTGTTTACGGATAAAACTATTTATTCATTTCGTATTGAGTGTGTACGGGCGCAAACAATTAATTCATCTTAATATTTTAAAGCATAACTTGCAAAAACTGTTTTAACCTAAAATAATTAAACCAGCGCTGTCTAAGAAAGAGCAGATTATAAATTAGTTGTAGTGAAGTAGTTTTTTTAAATACTTGTTATTGCTTCTTTCATTTTAAAGAATATTTGGTCTCTGACGGCGTGTTTTATCGCACATTGTTTACAAAAATAGAACATTTTATTAATATTTTTTCAATATTACATACTTAAATAAAAATAAAAAAACCCAAAGACATTGGAAATCTTCTTAAAACAGTAAACACTACTGAAAGAAAATCGCCATTTTCTATTCGCTGCAGATAGGGAGGAAAAAATCTGAAATCTAGTTTTTTTTTACCTTTTATTATATTTTTTTCCAATTTTCGGTATGTTTATATATTAAATCACTAAACTTCATATACACTAACCATGTTCCATTGGTCACCATGAAACATGCAGCCGCCTGAGATGGTATTTATTCTACCGCTGATTTAATTTATATTTTCTCTATAAATGTCCTAATAAAAAATAAGTATTTTCCAGTAAACCGTATTAAAAGGTCAACTCTCCAGAATTGTAACCCAATTTGTTTTGCTCGGGATTGACCGGACACGGAACACGAAGACAAATTTACAAAATGCAAAGCCCTCGAAGCCTTCAAAATTTTGGCGTATTTTTCAGATGGTCAAAATATTTCCGCTTTTCAATGAAATGCAAATAAACGGAATATTTATGAACATATCATAAAACTAAAAACTGTTTTTGAAAGGTGATGACATACGCTTTCAAATTTTATAATTCAAAATAAACATATAATTTATGAAATATAAAAATTTTGCATGTAAACATAAAAAAAGTTTTAAAAATGGCTCACCTCACGCTTTTTCTATCTAAAATTACTAATAACGAAAAAGAATTAAAAAACATATATATTTTATTAGAAAAATGTATTATAAATGTTACTGTTACCTCACGTTTTTGTCTTGTCATATAAAAATAATTAATACAAAATTCTCAAAGTTTAAATTTTTTTTTTCAAATTGCGATTCAAAACTTTGGTTTCATAAAGGTATACAATGTACTTTTTTCGTCGTTATTTTTTAGATTAAACTAAAAAGCGTGATGTTTTGCCTTTGTAACACTGTTTAAAATATAATTCTCACTTTGATAGTAATGGAGTTACAGCGGTTTATACGAGACGCATGTGAGCTGGGACAAATCTGGTCTCCTGCCATTCAAAGGGTTAACTCGTTAAATGCCAGGGAGGAAACGACGTAAAATCACAATGTTTTGACTTTGACGTAATATTTTGTGGTATCGTTTATTATATTTACTGAAACACATTCCTTGAACAATAAACTATGTATGAAATTATATGTTTTGCGATCGAACGCTACCCAATTTGACGACCCAAATACCGTGAAAAATCTCAGCCGGAGGGCATAGAGAATTTAATATAAATTATTCCGATTCCCTGGGTGTGTTCACGGTATTTTATACCTTAAGAACAAGAATTCTCCAAGCGATTCTGACCTTGTTCTTCATACGTTTTCTTTATACATAAGGGTTAAAATCGCATTCCATTAGGATTCGAACAAGTATGATTTGACCTGTTCTATGCAAATTCAGAATCAAGTTAACTCAACACCTCTTTGAAAATCTATTAAAAGCTACAAAAAATTTTAAAAATAGCTCAATCTAACCTAACGTAACCTATTTAACCATTTTTTTAAAAATATTTTTTCCATCACTTTTAATGACTTCAAAGGAGGTGTTGAGTTGATTTCATTCCGAGTTGTCCGGTCACCTGATTCGACAATTATTTCAGGGGACGTGAATGGATAAATAAATAGGACCTTACCAATGAAGATTTTTATATTTATTTTACACTAATGATAAACAACCGTTTACCTTAAATAAATTATGTTTACCAGTTGTGCAAAATTTAAAACACGTTTATTAGTAATAGAGTTAGTGTGTGTTTTCTTGTTTCCTAATTAGTATCTCTTCGTTTTAAAGCGATCTCCGGTTCTAAATATGGAGCCTAGTTTTTCTTAAAAATCATAAATTATTACTCTGCGATATAACTGTAAATGCTAAAGTTACTTTATAATATAGGGTGTTTCTGAAGAAGAAAAAATATTTATAATTATCAATTTGAGAGGCGGGTATGGGTACCACCGTCTCGGTGACCATTTCTTGGATAACCAACATCTCTGCCGTAGGTCACCCCAGGTGGTTCACTACGTTTGGTGACTAAGCAGGGGTTTCTGCCCACCTTCTGCGTGGCGGGCCGGATTGCGAGAGATTGGTTGAGGCACGCCTTTTGACCTCTCCAGTTAGACTCTCTCGACCCGTCGCCTTGTGCCGCAGTTGGAGGGATAGATTCACACTCCTGGAGACACTGACCAGAACTTCACGTCACTTCCTTCCCTTAAAAAGTCCCTCCACACAGCATCCCCTAAGATGATATAGGCCGTGATTAAAATTATTTTTCTCAGGGCCTCCTGTGTGGAGCACATTGCACACACATTGCCAATCGAAATATATGGCGAGCGATATGCTGAAAGTCAAGTTAGCCTCTCAGAAGCTGGTTGTACTGTACAGGGTCCGCAGACACTTTAATAGTACACAACTGATGACCTTGTACAAATCCCCACCCCACTGTTGAATTTGGTAGCCAACACTGGTATGGAGCCTCAAAATTCATGAAAAACCCTTGACTGTGTGCCTTATCCCTTTCTTCCCCTATCTTAACTAGCGGATTGCCATCTTTAGAGCAAAGACGTCAGGTAGGTATGCTGCCCTTGTTCTACCTGTATTACAATGGAAGATGCTTCAAGGTACTGGGCTCATTGATCCCTTTGTCACCGGTGCATATGAACATATGAACACGATTGATATTTGTCACATAAGATCGGGTCTCTTCTATGACTCGTTCTCAAGTTCAACAGCTCGACTGTGGAACGATTTTCTGTTCTCTATGTTTCCTCTCTTCTATAATATGGGTCTCTTCAAGACCCAAGTACACTCCTTCCTGTCTCAAAAAGAAATTCCATACAACATCTTCAAAGATGACGTAGGCCATGAGGAAAATATTTTCCTCATGGTCTAAAAACAAACGTGTGGAGTTAGACCGGTCAGTGGCTGGATTGGCATCGCGTTTGCGTCCCACCCGGGTGTCCGTGTTCTATTCCTCGGCTGGCTAATCCTCCATCAAGACCCAAGCAATATTTTTATTCAATTTTTTTTTACATTAACTCCACACAGGAGGCCCTGAAAAAATAATTTCCCCCAGGGCTCATGTCATTTGGGATGCTGTGTGGAGGGTCTTTTTGAGGAGAGGAAGGAATGACCATTGGTCTTGAAGAGACCCATGTTGTAGGAGGGAGGAAACACAGAGGCCGGCAAATAGTTCCATGGCCGAGCTGTTGAACTCAAGAACGAGTCGAAAAAACGAACCGTTCTCTTGTGACAAATTTCAACCGTGTTCATATGTTGGGCGCGTGTTTGGCATGTCTCCCGACTAAGCACCGGTGACGAACGGATCGATAACGCTAGTTCCTCAGAGCATTTATTTATTTATTTAAAATTTACAAGCATGTGTTTATTTAATAACAGTCGTAGTACATTGAAGAAAGAAATGATTTTTTTAAGTACACAAAACAATAAAAAAGAAAATAAATTACTAACAACTTAATAACTTCAGCTAACTATGGTGGTGGTAATAAATTTTCAAACATTTTTAGGTTATTCGTAATCCGGGAATGTTTGTCTTTCTTTAAAAAAAAAAAATAATAAAAAAGATAATTATAATAATAAAAAGGTTAAAAAAATTATAAAAAATTGACACAGGTATTAAGTTATCTATCTGCTGTTCGGACAGATATATTTATTTACTTTAGAAAAATCAAACGATAAGAAAAGACTATCAAGCGATCCACATCTATACTAATGTTATAAATGCGAAACTGCGTGTGTTTGTTTGTAACGTTTTCACGCATAAACCAATAAACCGATTTCAAAAATTCTTTTACCAACAGAAAGCTGCATTATATGCGAGTAATATAGGCTATATTATATAATGGTTAGCTCTGGCGTTATAAAATTATAATTATTAGAATATTATATTTATTATTCGTTTTCTGTCGCTTTCAAAAGCGAGTTATTAAACAAATCGTTGCCGTGGAAACGATGTTGATATGTTTGCGAGAAATCGAAGTTAATATCTATTTATCTATATAAATAAAAAATAAAACCAAATCTCCGAAATGTTTGTACGCGCATAACTTCCAAACGACTGCACCAAATTAAAAATTCTTTTTTTTACTACTGGTGACCTCTGGCATTACGAAATTTTAGGTGGCGCGCGAGCTGTTTGAAAACTGAATGTACCGGGAATGAATGTATGGAATGCGGGAGGGGGGGGGGGGATAATTGATAAGCGCAACCGCTACAGTAATTTCCCCCTAATACCATGCGAGCGAAGCCGCGGATAATAGCTTGTTTTAAATAAATTATGAATACGTGGTAGCAGTGTGCGAGTGTATAGAAAATAATTGTTCAAATAAAAAATAAATAAAAAAAACAAACATAACAATTTTGAAACGTCCTATTTTAAAACGTCCTGTAAAGTTTTAAAGACAGGTGATCAGAAACTCCTTGTATTCCACGAAATATGTAAGTATTCATACAATTCCCTTCTAATTGAGGTTAGTTGCTTTGTTCCGAGAGATTAAAGTTTTAATTATATAAATACAATTGCCACAAGACAATTACTTGGAAGCGATGAGCTAAGTTTGATTTTGCATAAAATCATGGCAATCAATAAAATTGAATGCAATAGATAGAATGTGAGAACGAGAAGGATGTCAGTATGCTGAAATGTTAAGGAAACTAATTTATTATAACCCTTTGGGCATAAGGTTTGCAAATCCCGCGGGAATGCGAGATAGCTTTTCGAAATCTCGGGGGATTCCGCTGGAATGGCGGGATTTGATGAAACTATACGTGAAATTCTATTTAGATTAATCTTTACTAGGAATCGGATTACATAATGAACTTCAAAAAATATACTACGGATAAGTTGAAGCTTTTTTTTCGATTTATTGGAATTACAATAAAATTATTATTTACATTAACGTTTACACGTTACAACGGATTGAATGACTTAACTATGAAGTAATAATAAGAAACAATTTTAAAAAATACCCCTTTATGACTAAGACTATTTTTGAGGTTTTGTATGTTCTAACTTTTTCTTTATTATAAAATTATGCAAAAAAAAAATAATAAAAATCACCTTTTCGCTTACTTGCCTCGTGCAAATAAGACGATCGATTTTAAATTTTGAAGGCATGAGAATTGAAATATTTAGAGCGTTTATTAAAATACTTGAAATAATGCCAACTATTCACAAACATTTTTTTGTTATTTTGTGTCATTTGTCTTCGTTATTAGTAATTTTTAATTTAAAAAAAATGAGGGTAACACAATTACTATTAATAAGAAGGTTTTGTTAAAAAATATAAGATCGTAAAAAAAAGACTACGTAGAGTCTTGTCATCACGGACGTATTTGCTAACTTAAAGTATCTACCTCCGATACCTACATTTTAAAAAGGGACATCTTTTTCTTCAAAATCGATTACAGATTTTGAAGTTTTCGAGCTTGAGATGCGGATCTGTCTTCTCTTCCTAACATATAGTTCAGTTCTCTTTCGTTGTCAAGGATTCACCACCGCGTATTTATATAAACAGCATGTTTCGGCGTAAATTTTGTATTTTTACAAACCAGCAAATTCCGCACATGAAAATCCCGCAAATCTGCGGGATCGTCGTTTGCTGAAATCCCGCGGGATTGTGGGATGCGGTATTGCGGGATTGAAAACCCTACCTATATCCATAGCATCATAAACTTTCGATGATAAACAAATTGTTTAAGTGTATTTGACGAAGCAGTCCAGTCGTCACAGGTGAAGTTACGTCAATGTTAACTGCCAACGAGAAGGATTTAGATTTAATCCCCTATCTGATGTTATTACGCTAGCGACTATGCGGTTGAATTTTAAGAACCCGCCTTGGAGTACATCTCTGATGCCACGCCTTATGCGAAACCATTTTCTAAAACCTTACCCCCCTAATTTTAATCGATGAGCCGATCTTTTAATAATTGGTACAAGAAAAATTGGTTCACAACGTGACGTCCGCCGGCCGCCCGCAGGGCCCGGCAGCAATTAATATTCGAGTTTTTATTATCCCTATATAAATTCCTTGACGGGCGTTAATAAATGCGTTTGTTTAAAATTTAAAATAAATTAACTTGTTTTCTTCTGCTCATTGACTGTAATCTAGAAGATCTGAGATAACATGAAACCCAAGCCACATTCCAATAATATCATCATATTATAATATGGTATTACCTAAGTAGATAGATTAAATTATGAAAAAGATTCGGTTTTGATTTGTCGAGAATCGTATAAAAATTATCTAAAATGAGAAATTCCCACAGTATTTCCAGTCTCGAGTGGCAAAATGGGAAAATTGGGAAAATCTGCTTTCCAATGACGTTATACAACATGACCCTTACACGTGTGGACATGGTTTCCCAAACGAATGAATTACCCAGTTAGCGTGAAAATCATTGATTAATCTAATCTGAAATGTCTGTAGGAAGTGAATACCTTCCTACAGCATACGCGTACAGATTATAGATATATAACTGCGCAAGTGCAATAGGATGATGTATAAGCGCAATCCGAAGTAGGATGTGTCAGGATGAATTGGTCGCCTCAACTCTAATCGCAAGCCTATGTCATCTTTGCAGATGTTGTGTGATGAGAGTTCCTATCCATACCATTTATCATATTATATAGCAAAGTGCACACAAAACTTTTTACTCCAAATGTGCTAAGGAATAGCTGGTAAAAGTTTGTCGGGTACGTGCCGATACACCCTGTATAAAATTTTGATGAGAGTTTCTATCAATATCATTTATCATACGACACAGGTTATATCCTAGTGAGACAGGTATCAATTAAACCCAATGTATATAGATTAATAAAATATAAAAAATAAAATCATATTATATAAAACCCTTGTCAGATGCCAACTTGAGTATAACTCTACGTTATGGTCTCCATTTTACAATATTCATTCCGACAGCATTGAAAAGATTCAACATAAGTTCCGGAGGTTTATAAACTATAAATTACATATTCACGTACAAAATATTGATTTTAACTACCTATTTGATAAAACGTCCCTAATAAAACTTACAGAAAGAAGAATTAACAAAGATTTAATATTATTACATATTATTACACCTTCCGAGCACTTCTCCGCCACCGTATGGGAAGCTTATGGCGTAGACTGGGCCAATCGAAGAATGCGATCATCACCGCCATGACTGCCTGGATGGAGTCCCCCCTGATGGCCCTCTGGAGGCGGGAGACGATGAAATATCCTCCGTAAACAGATGCATGAATTCATTTTAGTGTTAACTATTTTTTCAATTTCATTTCTCATGTTTTTCATGCTTATTCGTTTTTTTATTTATTTTATCTATGTGCCTTAACCTATTATTTGTCTAATTGCTTCTGTTATTTCAAAATATGGAATGTATTGCATTGCACTACCCCTGCATACATTCTGGAATAAACTATTATTATTATTATTATTATTAAAATACTACATTACAAAATTGACTGTTCTGAATTACTTAAATTAATCAACATCCATATTCCCAAAAGATTTTGCCGACACTTACTAACCCTTTACTTTAACGACAACAGGACACTCTCTTACCAAAATTCCCCGATTCCGAGACTTCACAATCTTGGAAATAAATATTCTGATCTAGAAGATATATTTCGCCTTAAGAATAACCAGTATAATCACTGTTTATTCCAATTCTTTTATATATATCTACACATAGGGATGGATAAATTCTGAAATTTTTGTTTTATTATCCTTTTTATAAGACTTCTCATCATTTTTACCAATGTATTTTATTTTATATTATATTTTTGTTAAGATTTTGTGGTAATTTTTTTTTCATTATATTATATTTTCTTTATTGCTTTAGTTTTAGAATGACTTATACTTAACTTATAAACAAAGAATGTAAAAGCCCGTTAGAGCGTATAATAAATTAATAAATACTGACTTTTATTGCGGCCGCAAAATTTTTTTTACTCATAATTATAAAGGTTAATTAACTAAGGTTATTTAATTAATTAATTAAGGTTCTTAATTTACAATGACGTTCGGTCTCATGGGCAATTAAAACAATTATATCACAAGCATCAGACAATAATCTTTTTTATCCAGAATTACTCAGTGAAAGTTTATCAAAATATATTTTTGCATGTCATTTTATGCTATTGACGATGAAAGTGCAGGCATCATTAAGTAATACGTCATGCTAATACGTATGATTGCACAAGACTGCATCAATTAATTAGCACAAATATGTCGTAATTTGATGATTTCCTATTAATATGTATCGCACAATAATGCCCGGTGTACGAGTCACAAGTGTCAGGAGCCAGTCGCAATTTCGCTTCACCATTGTTGGTCCTTCGAGCCGGATGTTTTAAAAGGAATTTAATATTGAGGTTTCTATCCATCTCCGTATTTGAAAATACCTTCTTACTCACGCATACTGGAACAGGAACTATGACACTTCTATTTGAAGTGTATAGTCAGGTTCAATGGAGCAGAGAGGGAAGTAAATGAGGGAGAGGAAGGTTGGGATGTACCTAAAAAATTAGATTTAGTCACTTCCTCTTAAATCGGTTCTTCATTGCTGAGGATCATCATGAATCATTATCACTTGTTTTGCGGTCCGTTCTCTCTGTCTACGGGGAAACGACTTGATAGTGAGTTAGGTTTTTGTTTAGTTATTCATAAAGTAAGAATGTTTTTCTATCTTTAAAAAAATTTTTGACATTTATTAGGTAGGTATTAGCTGTTATCAATAACACTTAAATAAAGAAATTGTTTCTCTCTGCTTGTCCTTTCCCATGCGTCCCTGTCCCCTTCCCCTCCTGTTCCCCTTCCATTTTCCCCACCTTCTCCCTTCTGAGTTCCATTCCCCCCCCGCGTATCTCTTCCCCTCCCGTTTCACTTCCATCTTCCCCGCCTTCTCCCTCCCGAATTCCACTCCCCCCTTCCGCGTATCTCTTCTAACTTCTCCGCCTTCCCTCCCTCATTCGTCGCAAACCCCCGGCCTTCTTTCCCCTTCCCCTTGCTGCCGCTAAACTATATGAAACTTATTATAGAAACAACTCGCGCGCCATCTATTGCAAAACTTTTATTTAAATTTTTTTACTTACAAATTTTTTATTTACAATTTTTTTATTTACAAAATTTTTTAAATTTACAAATTTCATTGCGGCAGAGATTAGCAGTATGTAGAGAAACCTTCACGGGTTTACACACAACAACTCACCAAAGTTTCATCGCAATCCGATGAATAGTAAAGAAAATAATTTCATAATGCCAGAGCTCACTTTTATATAATATAGAAACCATCCTGGGTAGGCGCACATCAAATCCTCAAAGTTTCATCGCGAACGGTTTAGGAAAGCAAAACAGATAAAAGAAGAAACATTCGTTTTTATAGAAGTATTAAGATGAAGCATTAAATATTATTTTGGGAGGCAAGTATGGGTACAGCCGCCCCGGGAACCATTATCTCCAGTCCCCTTAACTCCAGCCGTACTCTCTCGGAATATCGCCTTGCGCCGCAGAGGGGGGGGATGGATTCACTCCTGGACACATTGACTCCCCGATTCCTACCCACCCCTCATACACTTTTCCTTCCCAGAACTTCCTATCCTTCCTGAAAAGGCCCTCCACACAGCATCCGCAATGGTGACAAGAGGTGTAGAGCTAATGTAAAAAAATAATTTTAATTTTTTATTTTATATTTTTCATGTTTTTACAATAAGTACATTTATTTTGCATGCTATATAAACAGTGTTTGCAATGAATATAATAACAGCTTTTCCTCACCATAAAGGGATAAAGTTCTTGTGTTTGGTGAGGGAATTCAAGCTCAATTTTAGTACCTTATCATTTGATTAATTCAATGAAAAATATTTCAAATAATGACATGAAGATAAGTAAGAAAAACTCAACACATAAAGAAAATTTCATAATTTAGAAAAAAAAAATAATAATAGATATGATACCTTGCAATAGTTTTTAAATAAAATAAAACATATTTTTTAATTTAGAAAAGAATAATTTATTTCCGAGTGTTACCTTGAAATCTAAAGTAATGTACTTTGTAAATGCTTACCTGATCATACAAATATGAAGTATCGAACACATGTCAGTTAGAATACTAATGTTCAATAATTTGTTTGAGACTTCTAGGAATTTTTACTTACATACATAAGTTAGGTATCGGTACGTTTTTCTTGTACGAACATATTTTCTTAGAATTCTATGGTTAGTAATCTATACTAATATTATAAAGAGGAAAGATTTGATTGTTTGTTTGTTTGTTTGCATTGAATAGATGAATAGGCTCCGAAACTACTGAACCGATTTTAAAAATTCTTTCACCAATAGAAAGCTACATTATCAGCGAGTAACATAGGCTATATATAATGGTAAGTACTTTTGTTACTATGTTTTAAACTTTCTAACTTCATTTTTTATTTATTTCTCTTCTTTTTATTTCCTCGATTTTTCCTCTTTTTTGTACAAATCATGTTCCATATGTTCACACTAATCCTAATTTGACTGTTCTAAAACGGGAATCATCCTAGTTGGACAGTCAAAACATATCATAAATAATGTTTATAAATGTATTATACTATACTAAATACTAAATAAATAAATAGATGTAAGCTCTGGCGTTATGAAATTTGTTTAAATGAAAATGTGTGTATTTCATATATTTTTTGCAGGAGGGAGGAAAGGTAGGGGGAAGGTGGGGTTCATGGAGAGGGAAGAGACGAGGGAGGGGGAAGGCGGGGAAGGTGGAAGGGAAAGGGGACGCACGGGAAAGGATAAGAAGGGAGAGTCAATTTATTTCATTGAATGGCATAGCAAAGCATGCCGTGAACCAGCTAGTTAATTATAATTACGAATGTCTCTGAGTGTTGTCTCGCAGAATAAAGACAGAAAACTCGTGTAGAACACACCACTTTTATAAAAAAATAATTTGCCATTAATTTTGTTAGGCGAATCGGAACCTACTTTTTTAACTAATAATGTAATACTAGCAATTATAAATCCGCCTCGCAGGTTTTTGCTGCTAGGCCTTGCGAGCCTTTTGGTTCGGATTCGCCAGGTTGAGATTCATGAAAATGCGAATTCAAGAGTACGTGTGCCTGCCAGCCTTACAGACTAGGCTAGTAGTTTAGTCGAGTAGCGAGTATTTTAGGTACTAAACGTGTCCGAACACCATAAATTTAGTAGATAGTAGTAACATTTTGGTCAGTGAAGTAGCGAGTATACTCGTTACTCGACTAACTACTTGCCCAATGCGAACAAGCTAAAAGGTAAGTGGCGTCATCTTTATTGGCTACTTGCTTTAATTCAGTTCTATTACAATAGTAGCTTAGCTTGACGCCGGCGTAGTTCAGCGGTAAGGCTCTTGACTCGCATTCCGAAAGTCGCGGGATCGAATCCCGGCGTGGCAAATAAATTTTATATGATCAATTTGTGTTATTTCACAATTTATTCATTTAAGATAATATATAGTATATTTGCGGCATGTTCCAGAGTGGAAGATACTCTCAGTATCGCCCTGGTGTAAGACCACCGTTCAGAATTGAAACGTTACTTAAAATGGCTTAAACCGTGTTTGATGACCAGATCTGAATAGCCAGGTACTTCCCACCTTCCTCTTCCCCATCTCCTTCCCCTTCCCGCTACCTTCAGCCTCACAACATACCACAATCTGGGGATGCCAAGGTCTCACTGGCTCCAGACGGGAGCAGTTGGAACTTTTGTGCGATATTCATATAAAAAGTCACCAAGTTCACGTTCATAGATGCTTTCCATATGGCGCGGCGTAAGAATTAGTGGGTGTCGGATTCTTATATTTCAACCGTACAGTCGCTAGGGTATTAATAGTGTCAGACAATAGCTGAAATTCCTTGTAGAATTTCGAAATCAGATGAACACAGCAATTATTTTTCTCTTTTATTGAACGCCAAGCATGCAAGTATTTCACCAAGAAGAAACAAAATTTTGCTTTTGCCTGGGAAAGGGATTGCTTTGAAGGTCGAGTGTTTAATAGTGTAAAATTTCATCAATCTTGGAATAAAACTCTATATTTTTATAAACATCAAATCCATGCCGCCCGCCACTGATATACTTCTTTATACAAATAGACATATTATAATGTTCACTTCGGTTCAATTCAACAAATTCTAACAGTGCAGCACAACGCATGTGAGCCGCTCAGGAAATAAATGTTTTGCATTCACAAGGGTGAAGTAAAGAGTATGAAATCAAACGTGATTATAATAGTGTATTCGAGCCTTCCCATTAGTGTTCAAGTATTTATTAAATTACTTGCTAATTGGGAACTACTCGATTAAGAACGGATAGAAACTGAGATGGCAAATATCGTCGTGCTATTCGTAATCAGGGAATAAATTGTCTTTCTTTCAAATTTATTTTTACGTTTACCTTAAAATAGTACCTACAACAAAAGTATTACAACCTTAAGAGGAAACCCTCCGAGAAATTAGAACAAAAATAGCTAATCTCTGGCGTTATGCAATTTGTATAAAAAATTTGCAAGCGAGTTGTTTGAAAATCTAAAGGTACCTGGACTGAATATATTGAACGCCGGAGAGGGGAGGGGATCGCGGAAGGGGGTTTGCGGGAGAGAAGAGCGAGATGGCGGGGAAGGTGAAGGGAGAACGCGTGAGGGGAAGAGGACATGGGAGGAGAAATGAAACCAATTATTTATTATTGGCGTTGCAACGCATTTCGGGAACTCGCTAGTTATTTATAAAAGAAGAAATAAATAAATTAATTTCTACATTATTGTACAATTTCCCTTTCCGTGGCTAATCTGCGAGAAAAATTTATTAAAACTTTCGCAAAAATCGCAAAATAACTTCTTTAAAAAAATTCAAATTCTCAGTGAAGATATTTTTGTAACGAGGTTACAAAAGTTTGTCCATCTTTGAAAGTTTAGAAGGGAAATTGTATTGAGGACAAATTAGAATTGTTACACCCAACTATACTAGTTCCTTCTCCGCGTTAAAAAACCAAAACACTCGTAATAACGTAAAACAGCATTAAATGAAATTACGTATTTAGTTCATGTTCTCCATAAAACGGTTAAACACCAATATTTTTTTGGATAAGATTTTTTTGTGATGTGCGTCAAAGAAAGTTGGTAAACTGTAAGTGACGTTGAAAATGTTGACTGGCGCATTCTGATCGGCAGAAGTCCTCGCTTTCAGAGTATAAAAATGTGCATGAGATTTTTCACGAGTGTACTTATTAGACACACACTAGCTAACCTCTTTCAAAATATGTGGATTAAGGAAGAGTGATTTAAAAAAATTTGAACAATATAATTCATCAAATATTTGAAGTTAATTTTCGCGTTCTGTGTAAGTTCTGTTTTTATATCAGTAAAAACCAGTCTATGTATATAAAATCAGAATATGCTTGCTTGGCGATGTATATATGAGGTATATATGCATTGCTAGGCGGTAAACGGGCAACTCAGAATGAAATCAACTCAAAACAGGAAAATTGGTTACGTTAGGTTAAGGTTATGGGCCATTTAAATTTGTTTTTTAATAGCTTTTAATGTCTTTTCAAAGAGGTGTTGAGTTGACTTGATTCTGAGTTTACGTGAAACCATATTAAGCAAAAGAAATGTTTGAAACTTTCAAAATACCCTCTTTAAACCCCCGTGAAGGTTTATGGATTATTACAACCACATGACAATACATCTGTAAAGAAGGTACCAAATTCCCCTCTTTAAACCCCCGTGAAGGTTTATGGATTATTACAACCACATGACAATACATCTGTAAAGAAGGTACCAAATTTGATTGGGAGGGGGAGGGGGGCAGCGGGAGAGGGGAGAGGGAAGGCGAGGAAGGTGGAAGATGAAAAGAAAGGGTCGCGGGAGAGGAACGGGGACGCACTGAAAAGGACATTCAGGGAGAAACAATTTATTTCTTTGAATACGGCATTCAATGCAAGCCGGGAACCAGCTAGTTGCTTCATAAAACTAAAATAATCGTAGAACTTGAATTAAAGTTTCATAGAACATGAAAATTAACTTAAATATATGAGGAGTTGTTCAAATTTTTTAAACTATCCATCCTTTGAAAAGTTTCTCTTACCAAATATGTATCATAAATAAGACTCCAGAAATAATATAGAAATTTTAGGCAGGTAGAAGCGGTAGTACGTACTTGTGCAATACAAATTAATAAAAATTTTTAGTATTTAAAAAAAACTTATTTAAAAATTTGGATTTAAAAAAAAAGAACGTAAAAAACCGGCCATTCCGATAAATTTTGCAAGTCATTGGGTGTCAATTTGGATGAACTTCATCCAAATTAATCTTTTTTTTAATATTTGAGAGTTTTATATTTTTAAGATCATGTATCCACTGGCTGTGTTGCGGTACATTGGCGGAATTATACCGAATTATTTAAGCCATCTTCAAAAGTTATGTAGAAAGCCGAGGTTTAGTCCGTGCATATCTGAGCAAAGAAAATTACACCAAGCACTAAACCGAGCATGTGAGACTAACGATACCAGTATATTGGCTGATATTATTAGACGAGAAGGCTCTCAACATAATCCACCAGGCCGGGCATCCAAGAAAAGAATACGTCGAAGAAAACGTAAAGACATCTTGAAAAAATGTACGAAAATCAAAACGCGCAGGCTGTACCGGGACATCCGCACTGGAAAATTTGTCAATAAACCTGATGGATGTAATAGAAATTAAATGAATATATATTAAACTTTCCTCGATCCCTCAAATACTATGTAATTCTTCGGGTCATGGTGACCCCGATTTAAAATTTTTTAAGTAATGATTTTAAATTAAATACAAAATCTAATTATTTGTAGTACATATTATTTAATAAATAAAAATGTTTCCAGTCTGTATTAGTGTCACAATATAATTAGTAAGCATTTAAACTTGAAATATCATCATATTTTTATGAAATATGGTTTTAGGACACATTATTGTCATTCGTTTGCAACTATAGGCCATTTCATCAAAAAAATCAACAGCACCCTTTGTCCATAATCATTTTATGTTTCTTCTGCTCTGAATCGTAATCCGCCGACAGTCGGGCGGACATCATAGCATATCTCCTTATATTCAATGTATTTGAACCCAAGGTATCTAAGATAGAAAAAAAAATCTTAACATAAGAGACTTTTCTATAATTTAACAACCTGATAATAAGTGTTAAATTAATAATTATCATTTCACTGGAACTGGAACTCTACTAAATCCACCTGTGTTGATAAAGGTTTACTTGAATGTCCCTAATAAGTATACTCGTGGGAGATTCCATGCAATTTTTTTATGCTCCGAAAGCGTGGACTTCTGCCCATCCGAACGCGCCAATAAACAGAGCGACTCCGATTCTGCATTCTCCGAGCATCGACATTTTCAATGTCACTTAAAACAATTCAGCAACTACCTTAACAAAATAGTGATTATTTTTGTCTTACTCCGCTTACTGGTTAATACGCAATATTTCTTATTCAAACAGTTAGATTTAGCTTTATTATTACGAAAAGTGAGTATTAAGGCCCGGGAGATGAAAAAATATGCATAAAACATGCATGTTACATTTCAATTTTGTTAAAATTATTTCACTCGCGCGGTATACGCCATTTGTATTTTCATCGTTTTTTGGTTTACATTTCATAGACAATTAATTATCAATCAATGCTGCCAATAGAATAATTACACGTAGCCGACAAACCCTGATTTGCCAATCAAACCATTCAAAACCTGGGATGTACAGCTAAATTATGATGACATCCAGCTTTTGCAGCTTGAATCTCAACCCAGGAATAATTCGAAGTAGGTACTTTTCTGTTTTTATTTTGACGAGAATTTATTTTATAAGATTGGTACTTCCGACAAATGTCATATTTGATTGTCTATTAGTTTAAAAAGGAATTTTCCGTATTATCCGTGTATCGAACTTCAACAACACGAACTTTCCGTATTATGCGTGGAGTGGGCTTATACAATTTTACCAAATACTGAAACCGCCCCCATTGATAGCCCGCCCACCTTTTTAATTTGTAATCGTCTCCATGATATATAGGTGTATTACCGTTTTATGGACACCATGAAAAAAAAAATAAAAAAACATCTTCACATTAACAACGCTGTCGTGGTAGTAAGAGATTGCAGAAGAGATGAGGGTTCCCGGCCACAATACGACATGATAAAAGTCGTTTAATTTCTATTTCCGCTAAATTAACTTTCATTGGTTTAGAGAAAAGCGCGAAAAAATGTCACATCTCTAGCGTAAATAAGTAATTATCGCTTTTCAATTTTTTGAATAATGAAATGAAGTAATATAATTACGAAGTGTCTATTATGTCTAGCATACTTTAAGTAATTTCGATAAATAAAATGGATATAGCGAATTTTGATACTCACTTCGTGATTTATTCACGATGAGGCTTTTGAAACTCAACTGAACTGACGTGCGAATTTCTAAAACCGCCATCTTGGCAAAATATCTGCTCGTGATTGGTTGAATTCCTATATAGCGGATTTCGATAGTAACTTCTTAAATGATATAGCGAGTTTCTCACTCGCAGTTTTAACATGGTTTTTGGTCGTGATGAGGGAGGTTTTGAAACTCAATTTTAGGTTTCTCTTGTTCCTCGTAAAAATGCGAACAAGATGTCATACTCAGATTATTTTGTCAAAAAATCTGATAGAGCGGGTACTGAAATTATAGGACAAGAAATTTGAAGGAAATGGGTGTTTTGAATAATAAGACAGAAGTACAAAAGACTAGCTTTATTTTGATGTATATATTTACAATCGAGCTAGATAGACGATTATTGCTCTTCAATTAATAAAATTGATAGGTTGTGTACTCACACGAATAATTCAAATTGAAATATTGACACAGCTGATAAATCATTCACTATTAACGATGGACCGAATCTAAAAACATTGATGTTTTTATCTGTTTACATTTGGAATTCTAATTTTAGAAAGACGATCATAACAAAATTAATTTTAATTATGCATAACAAGTTCTAATGGATACTTTTAAGCAGCTACCATCTACTCTACGAAATTATGATAAAATGTGTTTAGTTATGAAAGTATAGAGCAAAACTATTTCGATAAGTTATAACGATTTGTGTTTGATGATCACAAATGCTTCTATAGTATCCAATACTAATTAAATCTCTTTTGACGAAAGTGAAAATTAGTTAATTATCTATAGTAGTTAGCATTTCAATAATTTGAATATCTTCGTTGAGTTCTCGGTCCTTTATTTTAAAGAGCAAAAACATTCGTTTAATTTTACAATACAAAAATTATATTTAAATCTAGTTTTCATAATGAGTAAATTAATATACAGTTTAAAAATAATATCACTTTGCTTAAAAATATTCTTAAAATAGTTTTGTTTTAATCTATTTAGGAATTTTACGAAATACATTTTAAATTTTAAATCAATAAAATTAGTTTTTATAACGCCGATCGATGTTTATTAATTATGACCTTAAACAAAATATGCACGCGTGTCGTAATAAACAATAATTGAATAAACATAAATAATGTTATAAATAATATGTAAGACTTCTAATACACTGCTGTTATGTTAAAATATTGTGATAAATATTTTATTAACCTCGGAATACTTTGAGAAATTTCTGTCTTAAATAATAATTATTTAAGCTTGTAAAATAAAAATAACAAACCTAA
The DNA here is from genome assembly GCA_936435175.1 of Glyphotaelius pellucidus. Lineage (NCBI taxonomy): Eukaryota > Metazoa > Arthropoda > Insecta > Trichoptera > Limnephilidae > Glyphotaelius > Glyphotaelius pellucidus. The sequence continues at coordinate 32,360,265 of OW386547.1, forward strand.
AAAATAAATAATCCTTTTACGCGTGCATATTATCATAATTAAATGATTTATGATAGCTGATTTGTGAATTATTATAAAAATGATTTGCAATTAATAAATTGATTGATGGCTTTTTTTCTGTTATTTTTTGATTGGTTTTCGCGTATAAAAATTTCTTAAACTAAACTCACATTTATAGAGTTATAATAAATTATACATAATGTAAAAATTGTATTCTATTAATACTGGAGTTGCCATGTTTCCATATTAATTTCTGGATTCTTTGCTTTTTTGTCTTTGAAATTTAAATAACGTCTTGTTCACTCAGTCTGATGCGGATTCTTCTTCAATGTCGGTTCCGCCTGCGTTTGAGACATCTGTAAAGAAAAAAAATAACATATATTAGAACCTGTTAAGTTAAAAAAAAAATCTTAAATCCGCCTTCAATATTTTGCTACACCGAATGCTGTAAATTATTTTTAATCATGTTTAAAAACCAGGACATTTGCACTAACGACGATAATTGCCAATTGATAAAAAATATATAATAAGATAATACTATATGAACGTCATAATGATAAATTGTCAATTTTATCAAAAAATCTATGATTTTTCTTTGCAGCATTTAATCAAAATATGGAACTCATTCCTATGAAGGGAAATTCCTTAATAATAATAATATTGAGTCCTATTCAAATCTTGCAGTTATTTCTATTATCTTGCAGTCCCATCTTAGATATGTTCCCTTTCACCGTCCGGTCTATCTCTTCCCCCACTCTTCAATGGTACCCAGTCATGCCCCCACCCCCACACCAACATTTAGTAATGTGTTCACTCATTACTTTGTAATGTCAAGTTAGTAAGTTTTGCCCTGATGAAGAAACGGTTAATCTAAAACCGGTAAATATAATGATTGTAACAAAGAAATATTGTTTCATTTATTTGTACTTAATGGATAACCAAAAAGTTAAAGCTGTATTAAAAATTATATATTTATCCGTTTGCTAAATGAATTTTAACATTTTAATTTCCTATATCTTTTATCGTTCAAGGAGTAGGTACCGTATTTTTTTTATATTACGTAGTATTTTTCGAATAACATTAACAGTAACACTACAAAACCAAACGCCAATCTGGGAACATTTATAAATAAATATTTATCTTGATGTTGTTGTAAACAACCTTAAAATTTTGACAAAAGCACAAGCTACTTAAAAAATAACCTTTTTAGATAGGTTGTTTCAAAATTTTTAACGATTTATCAATTTTTGAAGTTAGTAAGTACTGTGAAAGATCTATTCAAGTTCTGTGATTATTTCAGTTTTAAGAAGCAACTAGCCTATGATGGTATAATAACAAAACTTGAATAGATCTTACACAGAGCTTGAAAATTGCTTTCAAAATTTGATAAATTGTTAAAATTTTTTAAACAACACGTCCATAGTTTCATTGAGTAAATTTTTTTTAAGCCTATGGCCTAGTTGATTTACAGAATTTGAACAATTCATCAGATTTAAAATCTAATTTTCAAGTGCTTTGAGCGTTCTCTTCAAGAACAGAAATTATTACATTATGAGCCAGATGTTTCACAATTATATTGATACTATAACATAACTTGAAAATTCACTTTGAAATTCGTTAAAAATCTGTGAAACAACGACGGGCCTTTAATATTTTTCAAAACGAGTATAATTTAAGAACCAATAAAAATGATTTAATATTTGATAGAATGTTACGTCAGAGATGTCGGTATTGATTGGCGTCTAATTTGATCTCAATCTTTCCAAAATGTTGGTGTCATATTAATTAAAACAATGAGAGAACATAAAAATTTCAGATTACTGCAAATAACTTAATTACTTCTTTTGTTAAATTAATCTGCGATCTTCCCGATAATCTAAACAGAGTAGACAATCAAAAAAGATAAATTAAGTACATTATATTTAAGGCCATTTAAAAACGCATTTACACATTTTTGGAATGCTTTGTTTTAATTTGCTTTGGTACTTTCCAGTTTTAGCAGACTTGATTATAAAAATTCCAACCCGCTTGAAAATAGTTGATTACAAGGAAGCCTCAATTAAAAAAATCAGAAGATATCTAAACCTTAGTAACATGGAAATAAAGTAATATGTGTGTAGAATCCAATTGGATTTATCCCCTCAGGCCTCGGGCCTATTTTGCCGGAAGTAAAAAATATTTCCGCTTTACAATAAAATTCAAATAAATTTAATATTTCTGAACGCTTCCAAAAACTTAAAACTATTTTTGAAATGTGATAAAATACACTATCAAATTTAATAATTAGAAATAAACATATAATTTTTAAAAATGCCGCACCTTGCGCTTTTCTAAATAAAATTTCTGATAACGAAAAAAACACACGAATTTTATTAGACAAGGGTATTAAAAATATTTTCGTCAACTCAGTTTTTTATCGTTTCATTTAAAAATAATGAAAAAAAAAATTCCAGAAGCTTAATTTTTTTTTCCAATTAGTGTCGAAAACTTTGGATTCGTAAAGATACACATTTTAATTATTTTGAATATTTACTTTAAGATTTTAAAAGCGTGGTATTTTCTCTTTCGAACACCTTTAAGATCATATTTGTAACCATGATAGTAAGGGAGACACAATGATTTCTATGAGACCTATGTGAGTTTTTCTGAAAACTGAACAAATTAGTATGAGGGAATAAGACGCCCTTTTCACACAAAACTTACTTTGGATTTGTTTCGCGAAATTCCATCAAATAGCATAATTACGATTTTCAAAATTCATGGTTTTGTAGTTACCCATTTGTTTCTAAAATCTTATTTATTTTTAAAAAGGTTCAGAATGTAGTAATGAAAGTGTGTTTTTTAATACCTGTGGATGCTCCTAAGAAAGCTGGCTCATTCCATGGAAGTATTTCAGCTGATCCGAAGATGATGAAGAAGAGATTTGTAATGAAGAGGATTCCAGCTGCTATCAGGAAGACTATCCTCCACTGAGCTGGATCGGTCTGTGGAAGAAAATTTAATTATGATAAAATCAATGACTGAACAAATACTTAAGACAAGAACTTGGCATACCGATATTGGATAAAATCAATCTTGTCAGCTGTAATTCTTTAGTGTCAGCATATTTTTTAATTGGTTGGTAGTCGAATAAGAATTAATCTGAAATATTCCAATAAATCGATCGTTCAGTTGATTAGTCAGATATCTCCTCATTATCCCAAATACTAAGTTTTGAGATAATGAGAAAAGCAGCATTCGAATGCTCATCGTAAATCAAATATATTTATATGATTTGATGGTAATCCGAGTATTGTACCAGATAAATTGTGCACTTTTAGATATAAGTACGTACTGAACTCAAATTTCGGTTTTTCGGAGATATCTGATTAATCAACTCGGTCGATCAAAATATACAAAATGGGAGGAAGATTTGACGAAAAAAAATCGCTTTTAAAATACACGATTGAGCAATAATTTTTGGAAGGAAAAGAGTAACTGGCGAAATCCTGGAGTAAATGTCAGTGTCTACTTACGTCATCAGACAGGATGAGTCCAGCGGTGATGGGGGTCATGATGCTGAAGAGGTTGGCCCAGAAACAGCTGATGCTCATGAGGGTTCCGGCGAAGTTGGGGGCCAAATCAATCAGGTTGATCTATAAAAAATATTAACGTTAATGGTGTACTAGTGGACCTGCCAGCAGAGGCGGAGAGTTCTAATCTTACGGCCGTTGTTTCCAACTTTTTGATCGATCAATCTGAGCCTTCGATTAACTGAGCGATTTGATTAGTAACGCGTCAGTTGTCAAGTTTGGAAAAAGCAAATTTGGGCATTTGAGTGCAAACAGCACAGTTTTTGCAACAGTTGATCAGTAGGATTGAAAACAACAGCCGTTAGTTATTTGATATGTATGGCTATCTGTCAGTTCAGAATAATTAGTTATTTACCGTAGTTTTTAGCGTTTAGTTTTGGTGTAGCCGTCAAGTACCAGATACTAAGAACTATTAAAATCTTAGCTCCTTTGTCAATGAATATTAAAAAGGATTTTTGTGGATTTCATTTGCCTCCGTAATTAGGCGTTCTCGCTACGTTTTGGGTCTTCCCAAGACTTGAGGAACAAATCCAAATAGACATGGACAAACCTCACCCCATGAACCCGAACACCCCTACTAACCTAACCTAACCACTGGAGTGACCTATGGCAGAAGTGTTGGTTATCCAATAAATGGTTTCCGTGGCGGCGGTACCCGTACCCGCCTCCTAAATAGTCCAACCAGTTTATTTTCGTCTTTCCTCTACCAGTTCCTTGCCTCACTGCTTTTGAAGGTTGGCATCACATCAAACAGTGAAAATGTAACTTACATTGAAGCCAACGAAGGTGGCAGCCAGGGAGCCGATGGTGATGACCAGGATTGTGACAGCGAGGGGCGCGTTGTAGGGTGGAACGTAGGACAGGGCCACCAGACCAAGGGCAGGCATCCATGTTCCTGGAAACAAAATCACAACTTTTAGACTCCGACTTTGGCAGTTTGAGAGCGGTCGAGCGGTACCCGGCTCCATAACAGTGGCAAGATATAAAACACACAAGTTACTGCAAATCGTATCAATTTATTCTGGAAAATATGGATATTATAGCAGAATATGAAATACCTATTGTGTTAGCGACCTTCCTGGCAGTGGTGATTGAGCAAGTTTGCCTGTTGATGAAGTGATCGGACAGAAAACTGAAGAAGAAACTCATCACCCACATGGCCAAGTAGGGGAGAGATGATAGAATTCCATTCTGAAAAACAAAAAAAAAATTAAATATTAATGAATGCAAGTTTTTTTACTGGGATACATTAAATTTATCGAGAATTGGCGTTAGCACCATCTATGATTTTATTTAAGAAGCACAATGAGAATTTAGCTGAGAAACACACCGTTGTATTCCATGACGTTTCAGCGAGGAAGTCCTCCACACAGTATAAAGCTTTGGTATATTTTCGCTAGATGTCTCTACTATCCTATTTCTCAACAAAAAAGCGGCACTTTTGACTATATATATTTTTTTTTCTTGAGAACCGAAAACAACTGATTCTACATTTAATTAGTAAGTTCGCAGGGTCTCTATAGCTTTGTTACTCACAGAACATACCTGATGAGTGAATTTTATGTTACTGTAATATGAATTGGGAAAATATTGTTTAAAATATCGTATCTTTCGTGTATAGTACGCGTATTGTGATCAAACTAACACAATAATTTACTGTAATTTCACAAATAAAACACTATAAGTAAAACCAAAGCGCATAATAATAAAATAATGTAAAGTTACCTGTTGAATATCAGCCCCCAAAACCTTGTGCACGTAGGAAGGAATTTCGGCAAGGAGAGTGACATAGCCCCAGAAGCAACCGATGTGAGCGACAGCTATCGACCAAACGGGCAAGCTCGTCAAGATGGCTTTCCAAGGAACACGTAGATTCTGAAAACAAAAACAAGGAAAACATTTAAATAATGTTGTAAAAAAATCGTCGCAATCGGGTCACGTGTTCATAGTGAGAAACTTACGTATAGTGAGAAATATAATCAAAACGGCGGGTGTTAGAAAGAGACAACACCACGCTTTATATTCAAAACGGCAGCGTGCGGCGTAGATTTGATTTTTACACAAATCTACAGTTTTATTCCGAGATTGATGAAATTTTGCATATTTGACCTTCAAAACAAGAGGAAGATCAATGTCTACTTCTTATTTCTAAAAACTCTGCGTAAAGCCCGGGCAACGCCGGGGATTTCAGCTGATCTGTGACAGCTACTCGCCAAACTGAGACTCGAACCTGAAGAAACTCGTGGTCACTGGCAAAGTCCACAGGTGGATCTTGATGCATCTCAGAACCACAGACGCATCTCAGTACTTAGGAGCCTTGTTCATCAGGGTGATCAGGGTAGTGGGGTCCAGATCCTCAGCAGTGAGGAAACGACTATAGAATAATGATCAAGGGTGTTACCTGGTTGATGTGCACCTGTCCCAGCGACTCCTGAATGTACAGCTTCTCTTCCACGGAGATGGTCTTGTGCAGAGCAGGACTGTCGGCACCGAAGAGCTGCAACACCCCGGCGAAGACCACACTCACCAGGCCCATCACGTAGAAGATAGCGGGCCAACCGTAAGAGCTACTGGCCAAGAACCCGCATGAGGACATTGAGATAACTGTACCGAATTGAGCACCTGAAATTTATGAAAAGATTAGTATGGGACAAGGGACCACTCGCCAATCAATCGCCTTGTAAATAAAAATCGTGAAATTAATATCAACCGCTTTGTACTTATACATTAATATGTTAACTAGCGATTTCCCGGCATGCGTTGCAAAGCCACTTAAAGAAATTGTTGCTCCCTGCAACAACCCTGTCCTTTCCCATTCGTCCCGTTCCCCTTCCACCGCCCCTTCCCCTCCCATTCTCCTTACGCGTTCCCCCTGCACCTTCCCCGCTTTCCCTCACCCCTGTCCCGCTCCCCTGTCCCGCCAACCCTCCTCCCGCGTTCCATATCGTTCCATATTTCAATTTGGGAGGCGGGAATGGGTACCGCCGCCCCGGGAACCTTGATTGGATAACCCACACCTCTGCCATAGGTCACCCCAAGTGGTTCGCTACGTTTGGTTTCCTTTCCTTAAAAATAAACTCTCCACACAGCATCCCCAAATATGACATAGGCTCTGAGGGAAATTATTTTCCTCAGGGCCTCCTGTGTGGAGTTCATGTAAAAAAAAAAAAAAATATATATATATATTCAGTCCCAGTACATTCAGTTTTCAAACATCTCGCGTGTCACCTATTACATTTTTTTAAATTCAAATTTTCATTTTTCATATATTACAAACATTCATTTTCGTATATTATAAAAACACTCAATCAAATTTGGTACCTAACAGAGGTACCTATTTAAAATACCTATAAATCTTACTTACTAAGTACTTCAAGTAAATTCATTATTAAAGAATTTATTCGAAAATTGAATTTTGATTGAGCAATCGATGGTTCCTAAATGTCATTCTCATATTGTGACATTTTTGACAGTTTCGTTGTTGACATCAATAGCCTATCATTATCTTCCACGTATGTTTTTTCTCTGGATCGCTTCCTCTGGGGAATATGTTTGATAGTTAAGATAAATAAATTATTAACTTACCACCATACACGAAGGTGCTAAATCTCGACCTCTCGCAAACAGGGGCCCATTTCCCGATGAAGGTATGCAGAGCAGGCAGGAAGAATCCTTGGGCCAAGCCTTGGATCACTCTGCAGGCGCACACCGCTTGCCACCCTCCCTAAACATAAAATAAATTAAATCTTATTAGTAGGTAGGTACTTACAAATACACTTAAAAAATATAATAATTTTCGAAATAACATTAATTTTTTTTTTTAAAACCAACAGTGAAAATAATAATTCAATGTGTCAGTAGTCACACAATTTATAATGCACGAAATAAATATAAAATATACAAGTATACGTGTACAATATTCTAAGTAAGTACCATATACTGAGTAACCCCGAAACTTTTCATGTTCCTTTTCAAAGGACTAACTACTTAACCTAACCAATAATTTATTGTCTTTACAGGATAGGTGCCATCAATAAATTACGTCACACAAATTTCATGATTTTTTGATCCCCCCCCCCGTCCCTGTCACACATCGTCACAATTGTGAGACCCCTCCCCCCTAGTGTGACGTCACATATTTTGCAATTTTATATCACATTTTTTTTGTGTTTTAATAATTTAGATTTGTACATGTATTGTGATGTCACAGAACTGATGACCCCCCCATACTCCTTGTCACACTTCTCTACTCCCCCCCCCCTTAATGTGTGACGTAATTTATGGATGGCCCCTTATCTGTATTATTTTTGTCCCATTTTACTATTTTTTAACAATAAATTTATTAACTTTACAGGTTATCTGTGTTATTTTTGTCCCATTTTTGAAAGGTTAGGTTCGGTTTTGTTCCGTTGGGTTAGGTTCCGTTTAGATATTTTTTTGGGGGTTGTTTTGTCCGTAGGATATTTTGTCGTAGGATATTTTGTCGAAGGATATTTTGTCGGGAACATTTTGTCGCGGAATGAAAACGCGCATTACACACCCAGGCTCACATATCACGATTCTACATATTTAAAATCTCTCCAAGGTAAGAATACTAAATCGCCAGTGTTTACCTTACATAATAAATTAAATCAAAAAAGATTTGCTCATGAATCTGATAAAAATCTTCCAAAATTCACAATGTTACGTTTTTGTTTTGAATAATTATTCTCACGTGTTAAAGTTTTATTTATCAAAATAAATCATAATTGGTAGATTAAATAATAATAAGTTAAATTGTAGGCGTAAATCACCATAATCAATGAAAAACATTTTACTCTAACTTCTTATTTAATTGTTATTTAATAGCTGTCGAGTCGATTAATCGATATCACGAATAATTTTACAACAACCGGTATAATTTTATATCCAAGGTTTATTAACGGTTCCTGTATAAGATGAATTACATCGATTTTGAATTTAGAATTTAAAATATTTCATTAATCAAAAGGGCTATTAAGATTGGATTTATTGGGTTTTTGACTCCAATAAATCGGAAGTCCCTTCCTTAAGGTTATAAAGAACATGATTTATGAATAGAATATGATATGTTTTGTACTTTATTTAACAGTGATCTTAAAGGGTCAGCCATCAACCTCAGGTGTACGTTAATTGTTTTTTTTACTGTTTTGAAAACACATAAATATTAAATTATAAATTGTACTTTATTGTACAGATTTAGTGGAAATCTCACGATAATGTTGTAGATGGCCTCTGTTACTTATAATAATTACATATAGGAAGCTCAAGTGAAACCGAAAAACACATACATACATATATATATATATATATATATATATATATCTCTGGGGGTTCGGTACCGTGAAATCGATAACTTTACAATATCGTATCGATAAGCGTAACATTCGATTATTTTATACCATTTTACGAGCACGACTGCACTGTTGATAGACGGACCGAAATTGACAGGGAATAAATAAGAAATCGACATACAATGGCAACACTGGCGGACCTGTCTGTGGATTTACACACTTCGTTAAAATTTAAACTACTAATAAATTGACGTTTTCGAATTAAAATACTAATTTTATTCTACATTGGCGTTTCGCATTGTACTTTTTGAGACTAAACGCGAGTTCATTAGTAAATGACGTCTTTAGTCATATTTCAACCACTTTCATTTCTCCAACATCGAACGGAATAAATTTATAGCGTCTTAGATGAATTACTTAAGTATACGGATCGTGAATACAATGTTTTTTCAAATCTAAGAACTTCATTAGTTCACCTCTACTCATTAATAAGACATTTTAAGCCATATTTACATAACGAACGACATTATTCAATATCTTATCTGACACTTAGGAGGCCGCGTTAAAAGTTGTCAATGGTCGATCGGAATATTTCTTATCAATTGTTGACCGTACTCGCAATTATTGATAACTGACCAAAGATAATGGATTTTATCCATCGTCCGGCTAGACCTCCAGGAAGAACAAATTATTTACTATTATTTTTGAATTCATTCATTTTGCCTTCGGAAAGCACTGTAAAATATGACATAGTTAGTTTAAGGCAGCTTAGAATTGATTTCAAATACGTAATATTATTTTAAACAATCGTTCTTTGAAAATTTTATGCATTTAAAAAACCCCAGTTCATGAATTAACACCTTTGTTGAAAACCTAACAATGTAAAGTGTAAACCAAAAAAATCGAATGCTTCATTAGCATGTCTACCAAGAAGTTAAATGCATTAAATTGAGGTAAAAATAATAAAATAATTACCAAAATAAACAACATGCAATGGCAAATCATTATGTTCACCGTAATTTTACCCAACAAGAAGTGATATCATCTTTTAATAATCACCATAAACAAAAAACAAGTCTAAAGAATTCTAGCATCGGTTTTTTACAAGCACAGCATCATGGAGTTTAAGTTGCTATACCAAAAAAATATAAGGTCATAAATTCGTGCTTTACGCCCCCTCATAAATCCACGTACGGATTTAAAAATAGGAAAACACAGCTGTTTATATCAGATGGCCAATAAATCGGAAATTTCAATAATCGGAAGTGTCAAAAGGATCTTGAATTATCTGTCCAAATGATTACCACTTTTCACAAGTGCTTGGCCTTGGAGGTCAACGTTTACTCAGTATCTTAGAGATGAGGAAATGACAAGATCCCGGACAGGAAAGTGACAATCAAATGTTCGTTACGTTATTCTAGTGAAGGTCGCCTGTGGGAAAATTTTTGGAGGTTACAATCCATGATGACGAATGACTTATGGAAAATTTTACTGAGAAATGGAAAATAATATACGCGAAATTAGTTAACATAATATCTGAACATTAATTATTTTGTCCAATAAATGTTGCCCGGGCGACGGTACCCATGCCCGCCTCCCAAATGTAGGATGCCGTGTTTCGCTCCTCTTCAATATTCAGCCAACATTTTGGACAGCGTTGCAGTGTTCATCATCATGGCAGGTGTGTAATATTACATATCAAGTCGTAGCCCTGATGATGGGCACAACGCTGTCCGAAACTTTAGCGAAAATAGGAGGTAGTGAAACACGGCATAAAACCCAGTTACATTACAGAGTTATAAAATGTAAGAAAACGTATAATTAATGCTATTTACGAAAAATGTTCTATAATATCTTAAATCATTCATAAGCAAGAACCCCTCTCTCAGGCGAAGGTGAAGGCCTCCTCTAAAGAATTCTATTTATCTCTTGTTTTGTTCGTAGGGTTAATTATTTCTTGTGTTTGTGCTTGTAAATGTAAATGAGTAATGTAAAAAATGATCTGATTAAAGTGATTAATTTGCAAATTAAATTTAATTGTCCTGTCATCATTGGACAGTACTCTGATTTATCGTTAAAAGTATTGCGTTCTCCACCTCGACATTATTGCGTGTTGTCAATAATTAGCCATATTTTATCGATGTAAGGTAGAAATATCTCAATCAGAACATTAGCTTAATTCATGGTCAGCACTTTTTATACAAAATAATGTATATTACAATAAAAAAGACAAATTGGATTGTATCACGAATTACTGAAGAAATAAAGTTTTTAATTAGATTTTCTTGGAGAAACTTTAACAGTAATTACCTTTTATCACGAAGAAAAAATCCACCAGGGCCTATACCTATATCTATATATATAGCCTATGGGATACTATGTGGATGGTCTTTTTATAGAAAGGAAGGAGAGTAAGTTCTGGGTAGGACTCTACGTATCAATGTGTCCAGGAGTGACGGACGTATGAATCCACCTTCCAACTGCGGTGCAAGGCGATGAGAAAGTCCGGCTGGAGAGGTCAAAAAGTCTCCCTTAACCAGTCTCTCCGATCCGGCTCGTCGCGCAGCAGATGGGCAGTCGCATACGCCGCCTTGACCTAGACAAGTCTCACCCCATGAGCCCGGGCACCCTGCTAAGAAACCAAACTATATTGAACCGAATTGGACGACCTGCAGTAGGGGTGTTGGTTATTTAATAAATGATTTCCGGTGCGGTGGCTGGGTTTTTGTGTGTGGTTTTCGAATATTAACAGAAATTGTATATTGTTTGGTTGTCATTATACTGACAAAAAGTGAACATTTACGACATGGGCCTACCAGGGAACCAGCTTAGATGAAAGGCCTTTGATGACAGTGGCCGTGAACAGCAGTAATAGAATACAGGCTCTTATGTGGTTTTTATATAAAAAACCGAACTTTGGCTCTTATGTGGTTATCATATAGTAATAGAAAAGGGTTCTGCGGGGCTATTCTTTGAGAGATCGTCCCCCCCCCCCCTCCCCGAGATGTCCTGTCAGATTTGTGTGATTTTCTACAGCTGTTAAATGAATAAATAATCATGCATACTTGCAATTCGTGTTTAAAACTACCCAAACTAAAATATGTGACAGCTCACAGCTGAAATTTTGACATCGGCCGATAGAAAAAGCAAATAACAGCCGTAGAAAATCACACAAATCTGACAGCTCTTCTCGCAGGAGAACGATCTCTTATCACAAATTTTAGGGAATAGCCTTTCTAGTATAGTTTTCTTATAATAACTTGATAACAGAACACTGACTATTGTATGGGGGTGATATACTAAATGGAAATAAGTTAACAGAACATTTGATGTTTATGGTAAAATAACAGAATATGGACACTTACGACATGCGCAGACCAGGGGATCAGCAGGGATGAGAGGCCATTGATGACGGTGGCCATGACTAGAAGCCTCTTTCCGCCGTACGCATGCGCCAGCTGGCCGGCCGGAAGCTGCATAAGGCAGTAGCCCCACAGGAAGGAGCTAAGGATGATGTCTTGAGTCTGTTTGTCCCATTCAAATATCTGAAAATAAAAATTTAAATTATTAAAAAATATCCACAAAGTTCGTACAGGTAAATACGGGCTTCGAGACGGTGGAGATTGCTTGGTGGATCGGGTGAGACTATTGAAGGTATTGAAACGTCATTGTCTGTACCTACGTATAGTGAGAATTTTTTTAATATTTATGCAAAGACAACTATCCGTTTTACAAGGGTATACACATCATAAACAACAATGTCGCAACATTAAGCCGCCGCTATCCGAATTCGACCGATTTCTTAAATACCTCCCTTAAACATTTGAAGTTTGTAAGCTCTTAAAAAAATATATGTTATTTTTGAAGATAATATCTAGATACGTTCCACGCCGAAACGCAAATTATAGGAAATTCCCTCGATAGAAAGAAATCGCAAAGTATTTAAAACAAGTCTATTTCTATTATTTTACAAGTTATATATGTGAAAAAATTCACAATGTTTTTTTAAATGATACTTAAGATACGTTCCGCGAGATTTTTGCTCTATTTTAAACGAGTCTTATTTTATTAAGCTTTTTCGCAATTTTCGGTGCGATTTTATCACTTAAAATATTAGCGCGCTCTGTCCAACATTCGTAATTACATATCTCTCCATCTTCTTCTTTTTCAGCCGAAAAGCGCCGCCTTAATCGTCCAGTTGATTAGTCCGACATCTAGTAGTACATTTCAAAATGTCATACTAATGTACCGGACCGTCATGCTACCCGTGTTATTTTATAGCGTCTTTAATATGTATAACACAGACCCGTGTAAATAATATTTGACTTATGGTGAGAATTCGAATAGATATCCTCAAAACTTAGAAGATGTCTGCCTAATCAACTGGACGATCGAAATATAAATTGTTCATTATAGTTATTCGTATAAAATAAGACGAAAGACCCACATATTCATTTAAATATAATACAGGTAAGTATAATAGATAATATTTTATGAGTTTAAGTAAATTTATGTTTTCTGATCTTATCGTATCGCTTGATGAGGTGATCACACGACGGGCAGTAGTGACCTATGTCCCTTGAACACTTTAAGAAGCAGGGGATGAGACAGCACCCCAAAACACCCCCCACAAGGCAGATTCCTACCACCCACAGGTAGGTTATCAGCCCGCTGACCGGTTTCACCACCGTGCGAATGTTCGCCCCGCAATTCGGGCATGTCGCAGATAAGGGTTCCTTCGCTGGTAACTGAATGCGGGGTATGTTTGCCATTGCTAATAAATTACATTAAAAAACCTTCGTTTAATTTATTTTATTATCATTATTGTAAATCATAAAAAGGGGGTAAAATTTTGACAAACTGTTTTTGACGTTTAATGAAGTATTTTGTTATTTTCTACATTCAAAATACAATATTTTTTTATTAAGGTGCCTGCCTACCTTCTAGAAATGGTTAATAAATAACGTACTTTAAAATTATCACAAGTAAATTTGGGGTTAAATTATTACAATAAATTGCGCTTTGAAAAATCTGAAAGTAGGTCCTTCCTACTTATTTTTTAAAGCTAATGTAATATTAAACGGTTTCGTCCGAGATTTGTTACACTCGAATGAAAGAAATAATATAGCGCCTTCACAATTTAACGGTTAAAGTCATGTCTCAAAATGCAATCCCTCAGGAATTTCTTTGTTATTTCGTCTGTCGTAAAAAATATCAATTATTAAAAACATACATAGGTACCAATAATTAAAAATACTAAATTTGATTAAGTTAAGTTATCTTCGTCTGCAACTCCGGTTCAACGAACTCTAGAACATTGCTTTGAATTTAAGTGTGCTTTTCAAACTTGACAGTGTTTGGCGGATTCAGACAAGCGATAAGGCACGAGTACCTACCATTAATAAAATATTTTGACTGAAAATTATTTTAATTGACATTTTCAAAATTGGAACTGATTTGTCGAGAGTTTAGACTACGATTGATGTATTATAAATATTTAGAAAAGACAAAGAATGACACGAATCGAAAAAAAAGTTCAACTTTTTTACCTGAAATAAGTTCAATTTGACAACCAAAGCTCTAAAGCCGAACGACCGGAAACTACCGAATCCAAGCATACTGCTACTGGCCTGATAATAGTGGAACACGTTTCGACCAGATATTTGCATGCAATAGCGCCTCTACAACTATCACGTGATTAATATATTTCTAAAGTATTTTCGTTATATTTTTCGGGTGTTATGCCGTGTTACGTTACCGCCTTCTTTGGCCAAAATTTTGGACACATCTGCCCCGATGATGGACACTATAACGCCGTCCGAAACGTTGGCTAAAGAAGAAGATAGCGCAACGTAACACCCCAAAAATAAATAACGAAAATATCCCGTGATTTTTCACGGGTAGCGCTCGTATAACATTAAAAATCAATCAATTTAATTAATCTTATAATCAATATTTACATTATTACATTAATATCTTTTAAATATAATGCACTTATTTACATAAATTAAATAATAAATAAATTCAGGAAACAAATCATTTCATAAAATCAAGGCATTTATAACGAGTTCAAACAATAATTATCTAATAGCATATCATTTTTATAATTTTTATAAACATAAAAAAAACTTTATGTTTACTTTACAAAAATTACTCTATGATTATTTCATTATTTCATAATAAATTACCGATCCAATTTGCTTCGAACAAATAATGTGGTTTACCTTGAAAAGACATTAAAAAGTTTTTTCTTTCGATATTTTTACTCATGGCAGAAAAATTAGTATTTACCGCAGATGTTTTGAATTTCCGCATACGTTCAATCATTCCTCGTGAAATTTTTACAATAATTTCAATTTTTTAATTTGCCAGCAACCCGGGTGTTTATTGAAAAAACATTATCATATACAATCAAGTAACCCGCCTCACTAGACTATGTTCTGAGACGGGTACATGTATATGCATATAGACACATATACACACATATAAACACATATATCCACATACATACACACATACATACACATACGTATGCGCACGCAATTGATCGATGTATTAGTCAATATTTTTTTTTTAATTTCCAATTGCAGATGAAATGATATAACTGTTTTTTTTTTAGATTAACTCCTTATTAATTAACTCCTTAGGGCCACTGTCATCTTTGTGGATGCTGTGTGGGGGGTCTTTAAGAGGAGATGAAGGAGTGAGCTCTTGAAGAGGCCCATGTTGTGGGAGGGAGGAAAAGCAGAGGCAGTTATATCGTTCCACAGCCGAGCTGCTGAACTCAAGAACGAGTCATAAAACGACCGGTTCTCATGTGACAAATGTCAACCGTGTACCTACATATTTTGTGCGCGTGTTTTTTTTTACATTAGTTCCACACAAAAAAAAATTATTATTTAAGGGCCTATGTCATATTTTGGGATGCTGTGTGGAGGGTTTTTTTTGTGAAAGGAATGAGAAGAAGTTCTGGGAAGAAAAAAGTTAAGAGGGTTGGGTAGGGATCTAGGGTTCAGTGCGTCCAGGTCATCCGCCGCCAGATCAAGACAAACCTCACCGCATGAACCCGGGCACCCCGCTAAGTCACCAAACGTAGCGGACCACTTGTGGTGACCTACGGCAGAGGTGTTGGTTATCCAATAAATGGTTCCCGGGGTGGCGGAATCTCGCATCGCGATGTTTGTTCGAGATAAACTCCGAAACTACTTTACCGATTTTGATGAAATTTGGCTTTTTGTGAAATTTGGTCATTGTTAACAACTTAAATGATAGGATAGTTTTTATATCGATTATTGACATTTGTAAGTTTCATGAGTTTCTAACAGATGGTGGTGTGAGTTAATTTATCGACACAACACTTGGTTACCTAAGTTGGGTAACCATCCAGTAGGTGGCGTTGTATTTCGATTTCACGTGGCCGGGTCAGCTATTTCAATTATACAGTTTTCTTCACCGACATGAAATTTTATTCCTTTAGCATGATGTCTCTCAAAGATATGCGAAAATGAGATAATATGCAACAAAGTAATTGGCGGTAGAAGCCGAATCTCTCGACTGCGGAATCTCAAGAGTGGTTTGGCCACAGAACAGCATTTCTATTCCGGTTCAGGTGTCATCAATGCTGTTCATTAGGAAGCTCATAAACAGGTGTGGGACGTAGCAAATAATTAAACGGCTTTGATTTTAATATATAGAAAAAACAGCCTCCGCATCGGCACTTCAGAGGTTGTCATTATGCTTAAAACTGCATCATTTAGGTAAACTTATTTCAATGAGACAAAATACTTAGTCAAAATGTGACTTAACGGCTAGCGGGACAATGCTAAGATGGTGTTCACAACAAAATAAGAAAATGCACTGTTATATTGACACAATATGCAAATGAAACTAAAACTGCAAGTTTTGCGTGCCTGTTTCGATATCTAAACAATCACACCGTGCATTCTACCTTACTTAGCAGCGTGCCTCTTTTTTTCATTTCCACATACACCCTGACCGTTGGGTTAGGTTAGGGCAGAGATAAATAATATGTTGCAAATTCTCCAAAACAGAGCAATGAGAAGAAGGCTTGCTTCAAATGTGAAATTCAATTTCAAAAGTAACTAAAATGTTAAATTTGTTAATAGTGAAACAGAAGCTTTAATGCGACGATATTTATATATAAATAATAAACAATATGTTACGAAAATACTATTCCAACGAAAATACATACAACAAGGACAGTCACAGTCATAGTAAGAGGACGTTACCCTCGTAACCCCACCAGACATTTCTTCCAACATCCAAGATAGATCCCGCAACGTTTGGGCAGAGAATTGGCACATTGCTGGTCAATCCAAGGGAACGTGCTATGCCTCAATATAAAGGACTATTCTCATCAAAACCGTGGTTTCAGCAGTTCCCCATTTTTCCAAAAAAATAAATTTCTTCACATATTCGAATGAGAATCGGACATTGTTTCGTTCCTTTTTGGCTTTTTAAAATGTACATCCTTCACTCCCCAGATTGTATATTGTCTGTGGTCTAGAAGTGGCAACTTTAGATCACATATTTATTGTCCCTCTCTGAACAAATATACTCTCTTCTATCAAGCGTTATCTAAAATTTCCTTCCCTCCATTCAACATCTCATCTCTTGTAAGTCTGTACTTGACTCCAATCTTCTTATCTTTATAACTTTTAAATTTTCCCATTTAACAAAATTAATATACAAATTCACCTTTCCTTTTTTCATAATTTTAAATGATGGCCTAGAATACCTTGAATGGTGAAAGCCAGAAATAATTGGAAAAAATACGTGTAATGAAACCAGATTACTAAAAAGGACAAAGCCAAAAACAGTTTAATCTACAAAGAGATGAAATATTTTGACCCAAAACTATAAAATCCACACCAATTAGTAAATTCAAAATAGATTAGAAGACCACATTAAACAAAATAAACCGCGATAATATGTTAGTTATAATAAAGCAGCCATTTGTAAACTTACAATGACTAAAAATAAAATTAAGTAATAAATAATTAATTATCAAGGTAACATCATTTTGACTGAATGAAAAACCTTAATTGATTGGCAATAATCATTAATACATCACACTTAAGCAAACGGTCACTCTGACCTAGCAAGTCAACGAAGGTCACTCAAATAACTTATGAACTTGCCGATGTTCAAGGCTACACGAAATGGTGAATCATCATAGACCTAATGGTAGTGACCTTAGATTAGACCGACAAGTGAACGAATCAATTCACTAATGACTGATAATAGATTAGACGTAATTAAATCTCATTCACGCCTAATATTTTACAGTTTAGCCGGTTGAATTTCTCAACTAATTAATAATGTTGGATATAGTTTATTGATAATTCCTGCCTTTATTATAATGTCAAATAACCGGTTATGCAAATGATTTGACACATTTTCAAATAAAATAAACAAATAAAACCATGTGCTAAAACTTGGCCAAAGTATCGATGTTTTGTTTATTCATTCAACTAGTTTCGAATTTATTTTTTGTGTTTTAAGTAATGTCCTTTTAAGTGTTTTGGTTTATTTTACAAATTTTGCGTCAAATACGTCCAACTTGGCATATGGTAATCTTTTAACCAGACCTTTTAACTTTAGCAAATGGTAAGTTTTGAGAATCCAGCTTTCCCACAGAGGTGCAATGCGATGATTCGAGAGAGTCGTATTATTCTAATCCACGCAGTAAGTGGGGAGAGGTATCTGCCATCAATACCTGGACAAACCTCAACCCTTGAACCCGGGCACCCCTGCAAAGTCACCCACTAGTAGCGAACCACTTGGGGTGACCTATGGCAAAGGTGTTGGTTATCCAATAAATGGTTCCCCCGGCCTCCCAAATTGAATGACGTCACTTAAATATTTTTGAAGTATGCATGGATCTGTTCAGAAGACTACGCGAAGAAGACATGGAAGATTTTGTGTACTATAGAGAAATGCTCGTTGCTCGGCCTGCGACGACATGCTCGACTGGACATGTCCGTATGTTATTCGAGGCTTATTATAGAAATGCAATGTTATCATTATTTTGTTTATTCTGCAATAACGCCACGCCAAAAACCATTAGAAATTTTCGGCTCTTTCATGCCTATCACTTTTTTAAAAATAATTACAGCAAAAGAGACCCTATGTTACCCTCAATAAGTAAGTTGTGAAATTGAAGGAAGCAGATGATTAGAGAAGGGTCGGAGAGAAGTATTTTTTATTCAGTATGCATTACAATATCGAAGGTAACAACACAAATCTGTTTGGCCGAGAAATCAAACGTCAAAAAAAACATGGCAAAATAGTTTTAATAAATCTTGCGATAAAATTGATCCTTCAGATAAAAATAACAAATGAAGAATAAAAGGTGTGACATCTTAAATAAAATTAATCCATCCATTATTCGATTAATAGTCATTTAGACGGAACAGGATTTCCAGTTTGTGCTTTTCACCATATTATTATGCAATTAGGTATAATAAATTATTGTTAAAAGCTAAACAATCCACAGTGATGCTATCTTGTACAGAAAGGCAAATCGATAACTGGTTTTTCCTTGTTAAATGTGGAAGACATTATAAAAAGGAATATAAATGCCAGTGTGATAAGGTATTGCCATTAGGTATTGTAAATTATAGGTCAAAACACCTTTTCTTTATTATGTATTTTGCAATCGTGCAAACGGTTGCCAAACTTCAAATACACCCATTTATGAAAAAGGTTGGTGTGTACTTATTAATGTAATAGAGTGTCGACTATTGTCTGTCAAATAAGAGTAGAAAATATAAAAAATGGAACTACAAAATTTGAAGGCTAGTAACACCAATTTACCTGTCAAATATTCTTTAATGCAATGACACTGAAAATACAGAACACTGTATACACATTAAAAAAAAAACATTTTTTTATTTCTTAAAAAAAATTAAATCGAAGATGCACTATTGTTAAGGTGCTTACTTAATGACGTAAATTTGATTAAATTGCGTTTTACAAAGTGATTGGCTTTCATTTAATTTAACATAAATTTGAATTCAACAATAGGTAGAAAGGAAGAGTCATTAATGGTGACTTAGATCTGAATGAGTAAAATATATTTAGATCTAAAATTAGAGACATGATCTAAAGACTGGGCAATAATATTTTTCTAGATTTTACCCGCGGCTTCGCTCGCATGATATTAGGATGAAATTGCTGAAGCGCTTGCACTTATTAATTAGATACTCGGGCACGCGGACACGTCCAAAACACACTTATATAGTGATATGTATTAATCTCGTAATATGAAAATGTATTTGCCGCGACCTGTATCTGAACTCTGAACTGATTCCGTGTCAACTCATAAACAACTCAACTCAATACCATTTTGAAAAGTCAAAAGCTATAAAAAAAAATGAAAATAGTCTATAACCTAACCTAACGTAACTGGGTTGTCCGGTCACCCTCTGAACTACCAGATCAAAATATATTATAGTGTTTGGTTGTATATTTATTAACTTTTTCTTAAAGTTCATAGTTATCAAGCAGTATTCGGAAACTATGAAGGAAATACCGGTATTTTTTTATTTTATATAACTCATATTCTTGGTCCATAAATCTTTCGAATATCCCAGCCTCCGAGCTGGGAACGTTTGAGGTGATTAATTCTTGCGAAAAACCCACAGATATATTTGTATATGTGTATGAACGCGGCGCAGCATTTCTAATAGCCAATGTCACGTTTAGAAGAGATTAATAATATTATATATAACCTATAGTTCATATATTTAAGTAGATATTCGTATAATACAGTTTCTGTTTTTATCGTGTAAAGATTAAATAATTGTAAGAGGTTACCAATGGGAATATAAAAGAAAAGCATATTTAATTCTAAATCATAGTTTTTTTTTTATGTGGAGGCAGGCATGGCGATTAATGTATGCTTATTTCCTGTAATCTATAATAAGACTTGGTTTATTTTTTTAAAGTATCTACCTATATTTTTTACTAAACTTAGACTTCCTAGAAGATGATAAGTGGCTGTGTTAACCTTGCAATCGATTATTATTTACTCATCTTAATTTTTTTGAGCTTAAAATCGTAACTTAATTTCTTTATTATTATCGACGTGACTTGCTAGGCTGTAGCCAACAGCCCAGTGGCGACGTATGATAGAAAAGTTATCTTCATAACAACTTAGAAGCCTTAGAAATGAATAAAAAAATCCCTTAATAATAAAAAGTCCATAATCAATAAACAAAAAATAATTATCCCTCTCTTAGATATGTTCCTTTTCAATGTTCGTTCTGTTTCCCCCATCCACTCGTCATTAATGTTTGCCCTGAGGAAGAAACGGTGGTTCCGAAACCGGTTGGCATTAATAAAATATATAATTGTTTTTTTTTAATATTAATACCACACAAGAGTCCCAACTGCTCCCGTCTGGAGCCAGTGGGACTATGGCACCCCCAATCGGGGTATGTTGTGAGGCTGAAGGTAGCGGGGAGGGGAAGGAGATGGGGAAGAGGAAGGTAGCGGGGAGGGGAAGGAGATAGGGAAGAGGAACCTGGCTATTCAGATCTGGTCACTAAACACGGCTAAAACGTTTCAATTTTGAATGGTGGTCTTACACCAGGGCGATACTAATAGTATCTTCAACTCTGGAACGTGCCGCAAATAAACTATATATATTATTTTAAATGAATAAATTGTGAAATAACACAAATTAATCAAATAAAATTTATTTGCCACGCCGGGATTCGATCCCGCGACCTTCGGAATGCTAGTCAAGAGCCTTACCGCTGGACTACGCCGGCCGTCAAGTGATTCTTACAAAGATATATAGTTTCATTTCTTTATAATGAATAAACACAAAGTTGCAGCTACATTCAAAAGTATGTTATAAATTGGTTTCCATTTCTCTTAAGTTTTTAGAATTCGGGATTTTATTTCCTTTTTGTCATACTCTTACGTTTTTTTTTGTAACTGTTGTGTATATGATTATGTAAGTAGTTTCAATATTCTTCAACAGATGTGTTCAGTATAGGTAGTGATATATTATACAGTTTGTAGTTATATTTATTTTCACTACTATTTTCCTACTGTCAGTAGGCACTCTTTTAAGGTGGTACTACTTAACGTAGGTGAGTGAACTATCACCGTTCGTGATTAAAGCACGAACGGTTTTGGAAAGAGTCGATGATATATGATCAATAGATTAGCTCCTTCAGTGAGCATTCAATAGAACGGACTTTTGGTCCAGTTAAATATTCATTGTATACCACACATTGACACAAATTGGTAACTTGTAATCTCGACGAGCGTCGAGTTTATTGGAACACATAACGAATAATCCCAACCAATCGGAATGAAGAACATTATTCTTCTTCTTCGGGGGCCCTATCAGATCCCCGACGTCGGCGATCACTCTGGAAAATGTATTTCTATCTTGCGCTGCCCGGAATAGCTCCTCCACGCTTCTAATACCGGTCCACTCTCGTACATTTCGCAGCCAAGACATTTGTTTTCTATCAGGTCCTCAGCGACCCTCTATCCTAAAGAACATTACAGAAACTATTTCCACCACGGAGTTGACTATGTGTAGTGTGTCTATGTGTGACTATCACGATATAATAATAACAATAATGTGTTTGTGTAACTTCAGTAACTTACTTAACCCGTTTAGAGTGAAGTAATCCAGAGCACGAGGAATGTTGTGTCTGACCCATTGAATGCACTCACTTTTCCTGCTATGAACACACTGGCCGACATATTATTCTAAAACTATAGATTCTATGTCGCTACATTTAATTTCTTTAATCACACTAGGTAACTTTTTACAGCAAACTTTTTCTAACAAGAGCCATTTTTGCGTCAGCTTCTCGAGTGCTTGAGAGCAAAATTAAATTTTTTAGTGTTATAAAAAATTAACGTCTGCTATGATTTGTTACCTAAGCCGACACTCTTAAAATGGCCCAGAGAGCTTACCGCTCAATTCAGCACACATGTTACTGAACCACTCCAGCCGCCCGACTCAAGACGTTCAGTATTTCATTTAGAAAAAACTGATAGGGCCTCATCTCGCAAAAAGGGGCCTAGGCGAAACGCGTAATTTGATATCCATATCGGATACTGTATGGTTCCATGAATTAAATATTTACAGATGTATGTGTGATATAAAACAGTGTGTAAACGAATTGGTATTGGCATTATTGACGTGAAAAAATATTTTTAGTTTTCCTGACTATTAGGAACATGTCAGGCTAAGTAAGGTTGAGTCACAATAAGTGAGGGTAAGTTAGGATAAACAGGGTATGGGTTCTTACCTCGACATCGGCATTGGTGTTGTAGAGGTCCGTCATAGCGACGATACCCACGCTGAGGGCCACTCCGACAGCCTCGCTGATGGCCATCCCTATAAACAGCAGTTGCGCCTGGATGTGCCGGGTCCCGAGGCGGAGGGCTAGAAAAAACAGAGAGCTCTATAAGAAACTTGTCACAGACAACGTATAACTACTATTACTATTACTACTATTACATGTAAAGTAAGATCGGTAAAACCTTATAGTAATAAGATATTCACTAAATCCATCATCTATGATCAGTCTATTTGCGAGCACGGTCAACAATTGATAAGAGATATTGCGATCGAGAGAATTTAGCGTGGTGTCCAATGTATTAGAGAAGTTTCGGTTAACTGTCAACATACTCATATTTTTTAATAATGTCGTTCGTCATGCTAAATTACTGGCTTGTTTATGAACGGAGTTGAACTAAAGAAGCTCTTAGACTTGAAAAAAATCGTACACGGAGTGGGTGAATCCGTTGGGACCAACGATGCTACGTTGGTTCGGGCTTGGAGAATCGAAAGTTGTTTACATAACAAGTTGTGAATACAGACCTCATTAACTAATTAACTCACTTTTTAGTGTCAAAAAGTAAATGTGGACTGCTAATGCGTATTTAGGTTAGTATTTCAATTCAAAATTTCCAATTTATTAAAATTTTAAAGAAATTGTTTGTGGTTTGACGTTTCTGAGTGTCAATTCATAGAAAACACCTTCGGTGATGCCAGCGTGCCTTGATTTCTTATTTACTCCCAGTCAATATCGGTTCGGTTGTCAACAGCGAAACCGTGTTCGGGATATCGAGATTTATAGATACAAAATTTTAGATACAAAATTGTCGAAAATTACGCCTATCGATCCGATGTTTTAAAGTTATCGATTTCTCTGTGCTAGACTCCCAACTGTCTTTCCCGCGGTTTATGCTAGAAATTTCTCAGAATGTAAAGTATAAAGTATTATTTGAAAATAATCAATCAGTTTGTCAACAGATTTTTCAGTTTTCAATCAACCGAGTATTTAGACTTTATATCAGCACTCGTTGGGGTGAAACTTTTATTTCCCTAGGCACTCGTGAGACCGAAAAATTGACCAAAAATAAAATAAAATAAAACTTAAGGAGAGGAGAGAACAAGGACCTTCACAGGACCTGTAAACCAAATCAAAGGAATTAGGTGAAATGGGAGGTGGCATGGCCCATGTTCTGAGTGCTCATGAGAACCATCTGTATACCGTACTTTTTAATAATAAAAAGTTTGAAAAAATCGGTGTGCGCTTAATTAAAACTTTTCCTCCTTCAAAATATTGCCCATACCTACCAAAGGTGAGAAAAGTGCTCATGTGAAGATAAATTGTCCCATTGAAGGCAACTGTCGGGTATTTTCCACCCAAATTATGGCTGAACAACCTTGAAACATTACTAAAGTTAAATTTTACCGACTGGTATCCCTGAGAGTCGCTCTTCGGTCCAGTGCCTGATATTGCAAATTCATTTCAGTTCCCGCGTCCGCTCAGTTCGGCTATTTTACATTCCCTCTCGTTTCACTCTCTAGTTGTTACGATTTTAATTTTGTATCAAGCTTATCATAAAATATATCGTTACTTGTAAATATATTTGACCCGCCTAATCAAGAGTTCTTATTGGCAAATTTCCCCTACACATGCATCAGTTTACAGTGCTCGGAAAGGCTGTAAGCTGCAAATCCAAATCAGGATAAAAATACATAATTCACCACCATTCTAAATAAAATCGAAACTTTTGAATGGGTCGTTATAAAGAGGATTATAGTAATTCGTGTAAAATAAAACAAATATTTTCACATAGTCATAAGAATATAATATAGGTGTAAAATATAAATGATTTGAATTAAATTTAGCTTTCTTTTCCCATCTTTGGGTATCGCCTGATGAGGAAACCACACTCTGGGCAGAAGTGGCCAATATCCCTTGAGCACTTCAAGAAGCAGGGGATAAGACAACACCCCAACACACCCCCCACAAGGCAGATGCCCACCATCCAGACGTAGGTTATCCGTCCCCTGACCGGTTTCACTATTGTACGACTGGTCTCCAATCATTTCGGACACGTTGCAGTTACTGAGTCGCTACCAGGGATTTTTTTAACGGATTTCGCGGATTTAGACATCGCTAAGAATTTATATTAAAAAACATTCTTTCAATTTGTTTTTGTAAGATTTAAAACAGACCAATTAATTATGGTGAATGGAGATTCAACGAATCTATTAAAAATGCAAAATTTGTAAACTGTCCTGACATTATCGCAAACAATAAAAAAAATTTGACAATCAATTTGACGTTTGGCGGCTTGTTTATTTATTGAAGTCTTTTGGTATTTTCTCTTTTCAAAAGGCGATTTTATTAGAATTCTTTCATCTATTTCTTATTTGAAAACAAATCCAACATTTTAAAAAGTATTTATTGTTTAATTCAAGAACATGCATAATGTAGAAATGTATTCATTACATACAACAATTTTTTTGCTGATATTTGACATGATTGACCATTATTTGTATAGGCAGCTGTATAATAATAGCATGTATTAATCATTTACCGACTTTAATCTTTCAATTAGGTTAGGTTAAGTCTGGCTAGAATATATCCCTCAAGAAATTTAAGATTCCATTGTAAAATACTTGTATATTCTCCTAGCGTCTTCTGCCCAGAAGATGGACACTTCAAAGCTGTCAAATCAACGAATCAAGAAGTAGAAGTAAGTGCAACACAATTCGATGACCAAAAATTAGAATATTAGGTTCAATAAATTTATTATTTTATTTGGCTCGTACTTAGTTAGGTTTGTTTGAAAATAAACACGCTGGGTTAGGTTAGGTTTGTTCGAAAATAAACACGCTGGGTTAGGTTAGGTTTATTTGATAATGAACACGCTGGTTTAGGATAGTTTTGTTTGTAAATGAACACGCTGGGTTAGGTTACACTGCCTTATTATGTTCTAGCTTAGAAGGATCCGACATAACTGGTGATATTTTCATTGCATTTGGGACAAATGTGAGCAACCTTCGTGGAACATTTCAGGAAGAATGGAATAAGGCAGCATCCGAAAACCCCTCCCAAAAGACAGATCACGACGGCCCAGATGTATGTTTTGCTGTAGGGTATAAGTTTGATCTTAGTTTGTATTCTGGATGAGCATTTGGGACAAGTGACACTCACTGAAGACTGCGAACTCATCTTTAGTTTTTGTTGGTATTTCTTGATAAAAGTTTTGATTAAAAGTCAAAATACAATTAAAAAATTTCAAATAGTTCTAAAAGATACGCTTTCGTTTATTATTTTTAAATTTATGGTAATGTCGATCAATTATTGAAGTGAAAAATTAGACAAGCAATAGGGTAGGTATGTAAATTTATTATTGCTTAATTTGGTATTATTTATATGTATAATAATTAACAAAGAATTAATTTTTAATAACGTTTTCTCCATTAAGGAGAATCAGACTTTTTTACCATAGCCACACGCAGGAATCCCTGAGGAAAACAATTTCCTTAGGAAACTTATCTGCAGTACAATGTAGGTACTTATCTACAGTACAACGTACGTAACTTATTTACAGTACCACGTAGGTAACTTTTCTACAGTATAACCTTGGTAACTTATTTACGGTACCACGTAGGTAACTCATCTACAGTATAACGTAGGTAACTGATCTACAGTACCACGTAGGTAACTTTTCTACAGTATAACCTTGGTAACTTATTTACAGTACCACGTAGGTAACTCATCTACAGTACAACGTAGGTAACTTATCTACGGTACAACGTAGGTAATTTATCTACAGTACAACGTAGGACATCATGGTGCGTACAACCCAATTGTCACCCATCAATATTTTACTAAGCACTATATTACATACCTACGTTTCTGTGGAATGCTTCATGATGACGTATATACGAGCTTTGCCTGAGACTACTATAAACATAAACTCTCTGACGTGAAGGTAAATCAAAATCGTATTTCTTAGTCAAAGGAAACAAAAATTGAAAAAAAAATTAATGGTAGGTATAATTCATTTCACACCTTGTGCGACAGTACAGATTATTGTTAACTGATATTTTTATGATTGACCATATTAACAAATTTACATGTTTCGCTAAATTGGTCATTTATTTTAAACTTTCAATTAGATTAAGTTGGGTTAGGGGTTCCCCTTCTTAGTCCAACGTTACGGATAGCGTTACAGTGTCCATCCAGGCGGACGCCCATACCGATGTTCCATGTCCATCATCAGGATGTTACGGTGTACAGCACCTGGAGATGTCCATCTTCAGATCCGAAACGTTGTCTAAAGAAGGAGATAGCGTATCACCGCATAACACCTCAAAAAGAAATCACGACAAAACATTAAGTATAAACAAATTTGGCTCATACTATGTTAAGTCTGGCTAAAAATGAACATGCTGGATTACAGTAGGTTAGGTTAAGGGTTAGAAAATAAACACGCTGGGTTAGGTTATACTGCCTTTATTATGCTTTAAAACATCAAACACGATGTCAAAGTTTCTGATAAACATTTTTATTGCAATTAGGACAAAAATGCCCCACATACCGGGAGCATTTCAGAAAGAACGGGATGAGACAGCATCCCAAAACGCCTCCCAAAAGACAGATCACGACGGCCCAGATGTAAGTTTTGGTTCCGTGCGTGTATTTGATCACGGTTTGTACTCTGACTCCACAGTAGGGGCACGTGAGGTTCATGGGAGATTTGAGATGCTCATTTAATTCGGGTTTCGGCATCTTGGAATTTCTTGATAAAAATTGAAGATTTGGATTTTTCTTTATTCTACGATTGTGTTGTCAAATTAAACGCCAAACTAATGTCAAAAATTTCAAACATTTCCAAGATACGCTTTTGTTTACTGTTTTTAAATTGCAATCGTTCAATTGGTTAAGTGAGAAATTAGGCAAGTAAAATGATAGGTAGGTACGTAAATTCGTAATCAAAATTGTTATTGTTTGCTTAAATATAATTGATTGAACCAATTTTTTTGTTGATGAACAGGTTTTTAGAAAAGCTAATATTATTTGCTATTGTTATGTTCATTTTTACAACTCTGTTTAACATGTAAAAAAAATGTATACTTTTTGTAAAAACATACAAATATTAAATAAATAAAAAAAAAATAAAAAAAATTACTACTCAAAATTCAATCCAAAGGGACATATATTTTAAAGATATCATTGGGTATTTTGTGGAAAATAAGGAGTGAACCTGGGTCTAGAAGAAAGAACATAGAGGCCGGCAAATCATTCACAGCTAAGCTGTTGAACTCAATAACGAGTCGTAGAAGCGATCCGTTTTTATGTGACAAATGTTAACTGTGTTCAAATATTGCGCATGCGTTTAGCGTGTTTTCCGACTGTGCACTGTTGCCGAAGGAATCAATGACCCTAGTTCTTCTTATATAACTGTCAAATTTTGCCATCTAATTCTTAGGGTCAACAACTGTAAGTCATTTGTGCGAGACTTGTGAAGGTAAATAAAAATTGTATTTCTTAGTTAAAACAAACAAAAACTTTAAATAATATTTATTGTTGGAATAATTCATTTCACACAACATGCAACAGTACAAACGATTGTATGCTGATATTTCCATGATGGACCATTATAAATTAAATTGACATATCTCGCTAAATATGTATGTATTGGTTATTTATTTTAAACTTTCAATTAGGTCAGGTTCTCCCCTTATTAGTCCGACGTTTCTGACAGAGTTACAGTATCCATCCAAGAGGATGTCCAGGCCCATGTCCCATTTCCATCATCAGGACGTTACAGTGCACCTGGGGGCCATCATTAGGGTAACTGTTCGAAACGTTGGCTAAAGAAGGAGGTAGCGTAACACGCGTAATATCACAAAAATAACTCACAATAAAACATTAAGAATTACCTTTTTTTTATTTGGCTCTTTCTATGTTAAGTTTGGTTGAAAATGAGCACGCTGGGTTAGGTCATGTTAGGTTTTAGGATAGGTTAGGTTTTATGTTAGGTTTAAGGTTATGAAATAAACACAATGCGTTTATTATGCTTTAAAACACTGAACTTCTCACTATATCAAAATCGCTGATGTATTCACCGCAATTAGGACAAAAGTGCGATATGTACCGCGAGCATTTCAGAAAGAACGGGATGACACAGCATCCCAAAAAGCCTCCCAAAAAACAGATCACGATGGCCCAGATGTAAGTTTTGCGTCCGTGCATGAGTCTGATCTCGGTTCGTACTCTGACTCCACAGTAGGGACAAGTGACGTTCATGGGAGACTTGAGACGCTCATTTAATTCTGATATCGGCATTGAATATAGCCCCATCATTAATTTTTATTATATATATATATGTTGGAATTTCTTGACAAAAATAAAAGACTTTTCTTTATTCTGTGGTTGTGTTGTCAAATTAATGGCCAAACTAATGTTAATTATGTCAAATATTTCCAAGATACACTTTGTTTACTATTTTTGAATTTCAATCGTTCAATTGATTAAGTAAGAAAGATTAGTGTTTTGTAAAGAAAATTATTATTGTTTTCTTTAAGGTAATTAATTGATTTAATCATAGTTTTTAGAAGAACTAATATTATGACTACTCGAAATTCAATCCAAAAGAACATACATTTTAGAAATATTATTTGGTCTTTTGTGGAAAAAAAGGAGTGAACCTGGGTCTTGAAGAAACCCATGATGTAGGAGAAAGGAAACAGAGGCTGGCCATTCCACAGCCGAGCTCTGAACTCAAGAACGAGTCGTAGAAGCGACCCGTTTTCGTGTGACAAATGTCAACTGTGTTCGAATATTGCGCATGCGATTAGCGTGTTTCCCGACTGTGCACCGGTGCCGAAGGAATCAATGATTCATTGCTCGTTCTTCGGACATATTCGAATTGAATTACCGGAAGAACAAGGACCACATTAAGATAAGAGAATCTAAAAACAGACCGTTTCTGAACAAAATCGAGGGATTTTTCAGGTATTTTGGTGCTCCAGAGCAGAGGTATCTGCCAAATTCAACCGTGGGGCGCACAACACGTGTACAGGGTTAGCAGTTGTGTACTATTAACGTTTCTGCGGCCCTGTACAGTACGCCCAGCTTCTAAGACTTTCTTTACTCTGACTTCAATAGAATCCCCGTACCTGAGCTGGTCACTTAGAATTACACAAAGCATATCAATGGAAGGCCCATTCGGAAGATTGCTTCCGTCGAAGAATATTAGAAAGTCCCTTATAGACGTAATCAGACAATATTGGGTATTTAAAACAGTAAATTCGATACGGTTATTCTTACCTCTCAAGGTAACCGTCCATTCTCTGCCTCAAAACCCTCAGAGTCTGTGTGCCCCTTGAGGGCTTGTAAAACAGAAAGACGTCATGAATCAAACAGTCATCCGCGTAACAATGAATTGGTGCACTTGTCAAAAGCCCAAAATAATCCAAACAGAAATTAAACTTTACAATTATCAAGAAGGGTACCAAAGTTCATCTTTATCTAGACATTTTCTGGGATGATCCAATACATTTGTATTTAATCACTTAACAAAATAATAAAATTCCTGGATCGATTCAAACACGCGAATTCGTTTGTTCTCAGCATTCAAGGTCCAGCTCCTCGGGAAGTAAAGATTTGTCACATGTCTCATGATTCGTTCCTTGGAAACATTCGTTACGCAGAGGCACTTGATAATGGGTTTTTAATTTGGGAAATCACCAAAACTTTAAAAACCGGATATCTTAACTGTCATGAATACAAATTTACCATCTAATTCTTAGGGTCAACTGTTAGTCATTTGTGCGAGGCTTGTTGCTTACATTCTAATTTAAAAAGCGTCCCACGGTTTTTTTATTTGTTTATAATGAAGCAATCTCTTGTTGTAATTTCCATATAGTAGTAATTCAAGGTCTGGTTTAAGAACTCGTTGTGAAATGGGAAACAATGAATAAAATAAACAAGAACATTGGTGAAAATAAATCTTAATACTTCTCGAAGAGTACCAACAATGTTATTTATTGAGACGACCAAACAGAGAATAATGTAAGTTATGTTACAAGAACCCTTCAGAATTTTGGCAAGTTCTTCAGATGGTCAAAATATTTCCGCTTTATAATAAAATGCATATAAATGGAATATTTCTGAACATATCCCAAAACTAAAAACTGTTTTGAAAGGTAATAAAATACGCTTTCAAATTTTATGATTCAAAATAAACATTTCATTTTTTGAAATTATTATTATTTATTATTTTGTTTGGCAAATTTATTTTAAACGTTATCGTCTCCTCACTTTAAGCCTTTTATCTAAACATGATTAATAAAAAAATTCCAAATTTTCATTAATTTTTTGTCAAATTGCTGTCGAAAACTTTGATTTCATAAAGGTGTACATTTTAATTATTTTTTTGTTGACTTTTAGATTTGAATATAAAGGTTGGCGTTTTCTATTTTTACACTGTTTAGATCATATTTATAACCTTGATTTCTATGAGACATATGTTAGTTGTTCCGAAAAGCCAATAAATTATCTGGTTTTAATATAGTTAATTTCTGATGGTCGCACATTGACGAAAGATTGCTTCTACAAAGGTCGAAGTCGCAAGGTCGCTAGATAAAAAGTTTGCCCCATGTGCGCTGGCAGACGAAATTATATCATTTTATGTTTATTTATATATAATACACCTATATGGGTTTTTACACACATGTGACATATATAAACATTTTGTAGAACAGCAATCGTGAAGTAAAATATGCTATATAAATTATGAAATTAGAACCCATGCAGAATAATAGTCTTGTGCTGACATTATAGCCTTCTTATAACTATATTCAGTACAGTTGAATACATCTACTACTTCTGAAAAAGTATTGCCAACTGCATGCAATCTAGGTACAAGCGAGATATTATGTTTTTCTTTTGTTTATTTTGTCAACACTTTTGTAAAATAATAAAATTTCTGGTACGTACGAACTGGTGAAACTTCACGTTGCCTTTCTTCGAAACTAACGATTTCTTCATATCCTCTGGACTTTCTTCTTAAAATAACCGAAATTAAACGCTTGAAGAAACTTCCACTGAAGATGTCCATTTTCGATCAAATGAGTATATTAGAACACTTATTAGAAGAAATTAGAACACTTCACTGTTATTTTTACAATTTGGTAGCAATATATTCAACACTAAACTGTAATTTTTACAATTTGGTAGCAATGTATTCAATGCTAAACGTAAATAAATAAATAAATTAAAAAACACATTTTTATTTATTTATTTACGTTTAAAATGAGCACTGCAAAGTTGAATTTTTATCGCAGCCCAGTTAGCCGAGGAAGAATACAATACAGACTGATTTAATACTAAGAAAACGAAATTAATTTATATTGGTTTTATATCTGAACAAACAAACAATGGATATTCCAGAGTTATCAAAAATAAACACATTCATAACATTTTATCATTCTACAATTTTTTTAGGGTTGCAACACCACTTTAAAATGAATAAATTCGAAATTTTAAATGTTTTTAGGAAATACGGAAATTCGAAATATGTTGAAAAAATTACATAATATCTATTTCGGTAATAATATACATACAAAGCTAGTGGTAAAATCTAACGTTCCATGAAA
The DNA here is from genome assembly GCA_936435175.1 of Glyphotaelius pellucidus. Taxonomy (NCBI): domain Eukaryota; kingdom Metazoa; phylum Arthropoda; class Insecta; order Trichoptera; family Limnephilidae; genus Glyphotaelius; species Glyphotaelius pellucidus. Next base: position 32,393,126 of record OW386547.1, read on the forward strand.
GTCAATCGTAATGCTAAAAATATATTTTGAAAATAAATTTCTCGTCCGATTTTCAATTTTCATTTGTTAAAATGTTTTTTTTCGTAAATTAAAATAAATATTTAAAATGGCATTAGACTGCTGAAAAAATTTTAATTACCGGAATGACTTGTATGTAATATATTTTAAAGCATTGAGAAAAAAGTGGTTATAAATCTGAAAAAAGTTTGATTACCGGATTAACTTGTACCTATTATATTTTAAAGCTTTGAGAAAAAGTGGTTTTGAAACTGAAAAAATTTTAATTACCGGACTAATTTGTAAGAAATGTGTTTTACAGCTTTGAGAAAAAGTGGTAATAAATCTGAAAAAAACTTTAAATATCGGACTAATTTGTACGTAATATATTTTACAGCATTGAGAAAAAGTGGTTGTGTAATTGAAAAAAACTTTAATTACTATACTAACTTGTACGAAATATATTTTAAAGCAATGAGAAAAAGTGGTTATAAATCTGAAAAATTGGTACGCAATATATTTTAAATCATTAAGAAAAAGTGGTTATAAATCTGAAAAATTGATACGTAATACATTTTAAAGCATTAAGAAAAAGTGGTTATAAATCTGAAAACTTGTACGAAATATGTATATTTTAAAGCATTAAGAAAAAGTGGTTATAAATCTGAAAAAGTTTAATTACCGGACTAACTCGTACGTATCAAATCTTAAAGCATTGAGAAAAGGTGGTTATAAATCTGAAAACTTGTAAGTAATATATTTTAAAGCATTAAGAAAAAGTGGTTATGAATCTGAAAAAAGTTTAATTAGCGGACGGACTTGTACGTAATATTTTTTAAAGCATTGAGAAAAAGTGTTTATGAAACTGAAAAAACTTTAATCACCGGACTGACTCGTAAGTAATATATTTTACAGCTTTTAAAAAAGGTGGTTGTTAAACTGAACACAATTTTAATCAATGCACTAGCTCGTACATAATATATTTTACAGTCTTAAAAAAAGTGGAAATATGAAATTGAAAAAAACATTACGTAATTTAGAACTAACTTTTTGAGAACTCATTTTTGTTTTTTTTATGTATTTAATTTTTGTCTGTAATTATTATTAGGTTTTAATTTATGCATCAGGGATTATTTTATGAACCTTAATTGTCAGTAAGATGCTGAAAATATCTTATGAAATCATTACCACAATTTTATAAAACAATAATGTATTCAACGTTTTTTCAAACAAAAAATTACGTATTTCGTATTCTTATATTCCAGTCCCTGGTAATTATAATGACAAGATTGATATAAATGAATCAGTTTCCCGTTGTAACCTCTGAGATGTATTACGATGAATAAACAAATCATAAAGATAAAAGTGTCTGAATAAATTATTTAAAGATTATTATATAATATAAATGTTGTGAAGATTACCAATTCGGTTGGTATTGAAGAAAAATAGAAAGTTAAGATTTAAAAAAATATTAACGATGGAAATAAGGATAAATAAAATTAAAACTTTTTTCATAAAACCTAATAAACTTTGATGATTATTTTTATGGTTTTACCACAAACAAGTTTTATTCAGAAATCTTGAAAATCCCTATTAATTACTCGCGGTAGAATCTCACAACATTCTAAATATCACTTAGAATGAGTGTCCATAGTTACATGTGTTTAAAAGCGTAGTAATTGCACATGTTTAAAAAACATAGAAATAATGTTTATGATTAAACTAAAAGCACTAGAAAACAAGAGATAGCAACATTGGAATCTCTCGTCATATGGGCGAATGCTCTAGCCACTGAGTTATCGCGGTCATCTTCCGACTGACAGCGTTCACCCAAACGATACGACACCGCGACGGCTTAAAAAAATTGATACATACATAAATGATCGAGCATTTGAAAATTCACTAGTAATTTGTTTTACAGTTGTCATACGACGTCTTTCGTGGTCCAGAGGTAATACTCTCGACTAGCAATCCGAGGGTCGCACGTTTAATTTCTGGTATACAAATACATTTTATTTGATTAATTTGTGTTATTTCACAATTAATTAATTAAAATAATATGTAGTATATTTGTGGCACGTTCCAGAGAGGAATATACACTTTCAGAATCTTCTTGGTGTATGACCACCATTCAGATTTGAAACGTTGCTTGAAATGGCTTTAGCCGTGTTTGGTGAACAGATCTGAATAGCTTGGTACTTCCCCACCTTCCTCTACTTCATATCTTTTACCTCCCCACTACATTCAACGTCACAACATACGCCAACTGGGGATGCCAAAGTCACAAAAAAAAAATCAAAAATACTAGAAGCAGGTCAAACAGTATGGCAAACTTTGTTTAAAAAAATCATTTAAAGAAGTATTAAATTTGTAATTATTTCCGTCGGTAAACGTTAGGTATGTTTTTTTTGGTATGTTCTTCAAAAGTTATTATTGCAAGAGTTATACCAATAAGATTTAAATTTTACGTGCTTTATATTGATTACAAATCATCATGATATTATTATTACGTACAGTTAGAATATAATTTGCACACTTTATTAATTTTTGTCACTTTTTTATTAATCAACTTTGACACTTTGATAATTTGCCATTTACATCAGCTATTAGAGCTAACACAAAATAACCACAACGAAATAACAAATATCTTCAAACTCAAAAACTTTAACTTTATAAGATAACTTAATGAGAATCTAAGACTTAATGAACACTCAATAAATGAAGATCGCCTTATATAAAGTATGTCATTCTTCCAATAATTGTGATTCATTAAGAGGAAACCGGGCGGCGTTTTGTTCATACAAAGGTATTCCCCAATTTTCTCTATGAATTTTAACACTACTGCAAATATTTTTTAAAATATAATATAGATATTGATCACTAGCGTGTCGGTACGTTTTGATTTTTTTGTTAAGTTACTTCTTGTAGGAGTTAGGACCCTCCAAAAGTCGTTTAAATTACTTCTCCAAACTTAGCAAATTCATTTGTGGCGTCATTTTTAATTAAATGAATACAAATTACTTTTTATATCACCACTATATAATCAATATTATTGACATGTTTCAAAAACAATCTGTGTCAGGATAAGAGATTAATATGAGACAAACAAGTATAGACAAAATATTAAAGATTAATTACTTAAAAATATCATAAAAAACAATTATGTAAGATTAAATACAAAAATTATTTTAGAATGTGTAAAAGTTGCATTTACGTGATAAAAAAACTTTTAAAACAAACAAAAAAAACAGGAAGTCTAATTAACAAAATAGATTATTATATATGTAAGTATTACTATGAAAATAAATTTAAGAGATGGCTATTTTTAACAAATATTTGGTTATTGATAATATTTAATTGATTATTAACACTTTTCCTAAATTCAAAAATTAAAAAATTATCGGATTGTAAACCCGTTGCGTTAGTGTGTAAAAATTTTAAACGTTTATTAATATCAAAAAAATGATTTGTTTCTAAAATGTGGTTGGCAAATTCAGAATAATTATTATTGTTAAAACACTTTCTCGAAGTCTTCTTTATATAAAAAAAGTTACAATCATTACAAATTAATTTAAAAACCCCAGATTTGTTCCAAAGAAAATCACCCCTATCCTTGTTATAATCTTATAAATTGCCTAGTTTGAGAGCCATCAACAGATGTTCAGTAAAGGAACTAAACAATGAATTTAAAAAAAGCGAAACGTACAGACTTGGAGTATTCAATTCTAAAAGAGTTAGTAAAAATATGTAAAATTGGTCTAGTTTTGGAGGAGAAAAATTGGGAAAACAAAACCTTGATTTTTATGATTTTATTTAGGTATTATCAGCCTGAATCGCAGTTATTCCTTTCGCTCAGTATTTGGGGGAGTAAGAGCGATAGTGATAGCAACAGTTTTGTCAAATACCTATTCAATATACTAAAATAAATTTCTCGGCAACCGTGTTTCCTCTTAAGTGTTATAGTATTATAATTTTGCTGTAATTTTATTATCAATGTCTAAGGTAAAGGTTATTTCCTGGGAAATATTGCAATTAGTTATAACAGCAATATTATTTATTAGTGTGATCAGATATTTAGACGTTATTAGGAATTAATATGTGCTGTTCTTAGTGTTCCTTTGTATTGGTTTATTATTATCAAATACTACTCTTCAGACTTGCTTATCTTAGCTGTTGTTTACTGTGGCTTATTTAAAACAATAATAATAGTAGAAATGACTTCAGGCTGGGAAATCCGCTTTAATTATATTCTTATTTCTGTTACCCGCATATTATTGAGTCCTTGGGGTGGTTTTTCAACGAATAAATAACAACACCAAGATTTTTTTATATTAGATCCACTCGGAAGGCCCTGATTATTTTTTTTATTAATTATTTTTTCTTTTATTACTTCATAGTTAAGTCATGCAAAAAAAAAATTGTGATTTACACTTATATGTTTTGTTATGTAATTAATAATTTTATTATAATTCCAATACATAGAAAAGCTAGCAAAAGCATCAATTTATCCGTAGCACACAGTTTTTGATGTTCATAATGTAAACCGATTGGTCGTAAAGATAAATCTAAATAGGATTTCACGTATAGCTTCATCTTAATATAACTAAAATGGATGAAATTCCAGTTATAATAGATATTTTTTGTTTATTTTATTTGAGAAACAAACCATTCAACACGTGTTTTTGAAAAGCCGTCAAAAAAAATAAATGCATTCAAACAAAAATGTTTCATTTTTAAAACGATTTTTCTGTACCTACCTTTGGTGAGAAAAAACTGAACTGTCACTTTGACAGCATTTGACGGGCGTATTCCACACAAATAACAAAGTCTTATAAATATATCGTTATTACGATAACTATAGTTCGATAACTATAGTTATTTGTATAAAATCAAACAAAAGTTCCACATACTCATTATAAATATAATAAAGCTATATATATTAAGGTCGAGTTTAAGTAAATTCAGTATTTGATTTAAATTTTAATCTTTTTGTACCGCCTGATGAGAAAACCACACTCCGGGCAGTAGTGACCAGTGTCCCTCGAGCACTTCAAGAAGCAGGGGATGAGACAACACCCCAAAACACCCCCCACAAGGCAGATTCCCACCACCCACAAATAGGTTATCAGCCCGCTGACTGGTTTCACCACCGTATGAACGGTTTCCGAGCAATTTGGACACACTGCAATGGCGGAAGTGCTACCGAGGACGTAGGGTTTTACGGGTTTTGAGGGTCCTGATGGTTTTTCCATCGCTAATAATTTAAATTATAAACCTTCTTCAAATTTATATTTTTTAAGATTTAAGACAGACTGATAAATTAAAATGACTGTAGTAGTTTTATGAATCTAATAAAACTATAAAATCTGTAAACCGCCTTGATATCATTATGAACAATAAAAAAATGCTTAAATTTTCACAAAGAATTTGACATACGACAGCTTGCTTATTTACTCAAGTCTTTTATTATTTTCATTATTCAAAATACGATTTTGTTTGTGTTGTTATGGAATCCTGCCTACTAAAATTGGTCAGCAAATGCACAACTTATGTTGTTGTAATTAATTGCTTATACGCCAAAATTTTTAAATAAATTTAAACTCTCTGGAATGAAAGAAAAAGCAAAATTAAACAATAAAGTTTTATATACTGTATAATTTATTAACACATAATTAAGAAATGCATTACTTGAATATGATGCTACAAATTTTTTGCTGATATTTGACATAATTGATTGTTAATTTGTGCAGTTAGCTAAAATATGCGTACGATGACTCAACACAAATGCAACGACTCAAAATAGTTTAGTCTCCATTGTAAATTGAGCATCTTATCTTTTTTCGGAAGTTGTCAACATGCTAGGGATATGGAAGTTGGAATAATGATGTTTAAGATAAGCGGAGCATTTCATACAGGATGGTATATGGTAATACAGCAAAAAAGCCTCCCAAAAGACAGATCGCGACGGCCCAAGTGTAAGTTTTGAGGCCGTGAGTTCGTTTGAGGTAGGTTTTCACTCTGAGTTTGCACTTGGGACATATGACCCTCTCATGGGGCTGAAAGCTCTCTTTCATCTTCATTTAATATTATATTTATATTGGAATTTCTTGATTAAAATTAAAGGTTTTGATAAAAAGCCAAACTACAGTGAAAAATGTCAACAGTTCTAAAATATGCACTTTTGTTTATTATTTTTAAATTTCTGATATCGCTCAATTTAAAAAGTCAAAAGGTAGGTACGTAAATTTGTAATAAAAACAATTTAAATTTAAAAACAAATAGTTTGTGAGACGGTATGTAATTTATAAATCGTTTAAATTTATATTTCTACAGTAAGCTTCATACATATTAATAATATAATTAAAGTGGATAGAATGTTTACAGAAATTGTGATTTTTTTTCTTTTGAGGTACAAGCAGTGTATTTGTTATTGACAATTAAATGTTATAATTTGGTTTCGTCTGTATGTCCGCATAAAAGGAATATTGTCGATACTATCATAAGAAACAATAGGGATATTGTTGATACTATTATGGGACACAATAGGAAAATTTTCGATACTATAATGAAATAATACAATAGTAACATTGTTGATACTGTCATGAGACGCAATAGTAACATTGTTAATACTGTCACGAGATGCAAACAGAATATTGTTGATACTGAAACACAATAAGAATGTTGTTTATACTATCATGAAACCAATAGAAATATTGTTGATACTATCATGAGACACAACAGGAATTTTGTTGATACTATTATGAGACACAATAGGAATATTGTTGTTACTAACATGAGACACAATTGGAATACTTTTTATACTATCATGAGATACAATAGGATTTTTGTTACAGAATTATGTAAATTGTCACTTAACAATTATTAAAATGAGTTCATTGTAATTACACCACTTTTTTACGGTCTTATAATAAATAGTAAATGGTTTAACCGAATATTATTTTCCGGAAGGATTTCATTTTATCTACTGTCTTCTGGTTTCTTTCTTTTACGTCTATTTCGTCTTTCCTCTGACAGTACCATACTTCCTGCCTCACTGTTTAGTAGTAGCTATGGAGATATGTGACTATGACTTTGTTAATATTAAAAACAACAACAGTTTGTTTTTGACCTGTAAAATTTATACTACATCGTTTTCTTTTTTGAAATCATGCATTTTTATGTGAATACCGCACAAGAGTCTCAACTGATCCCAACCGTCTGGAGCCAGTGAAACTAAGGCAACCACAACAGGAGAATGCTATGACGCTGAAGGCAGTAGGGAGGGAAAGGATAAGGGAAAGAGGAAGGTGGAGGGGTGCCTGGCTATTCAGATCTGGTCACCAAACACGGCTAAAGCCATTTCAAGCAACATTTCAATTCTGAATGGTGGTCTTACACCAGGACGATACTGAGAGTATCTTTCGCTCTGGAACTTGCCGCAAATATACGACATATTATTTTAAATGAATGAATTGTGAAATAAAATTTTCTTGCGCATACCAATGTTTGAACCGAGATTGCGAGTCGAAAGCCTTACCCCTCGACCACGGCGTCATTTGACAGGCGCTAATAATCATATTATTATCAATAAAACTCAGTAATAATACGCGTTCATTTTATTTAAATTTGCGTGTAAGTATTTATGTAGTAACCAGTTTTGGAATATCAAATCGTTCCCATCAATCCACTAAATAATTGCATTGAAAAAATTATGATTCTCTTTGAATATATTACAATAAGGAACCTATTTTACGTAAAACGTGGGTAATATTTTAAATAAAAATGTCGACAAGCGTGCAATAATCTCACATTTAGAAGCGTTACAATAAACATTTATTTGTCATTTTATGTACGAAATGTGCGATTTCACATAGTATGGCATTTAAAATCATATTGTATTTGCGTTAAATTCTGACATTTATCGTTTTATTTTATAATAATGCATATCAACTAAATTAAAAGAAAAAAAAATGTGCCACACAGGCAGTAGAAGTGAAACCTTCAGAAAATTAAGGTAGACAAGAGTGGCTACGAAGCACCGCACAAATAATAATAATAATAATAAAAACATTGTATTTGTATAGCGCAGTTTTGTGTTATTTCACTTCAAGTGCGCTTAACTATAATAAACTTAAAAGTAATCCTACAGTGTTCCTTACGAGTCCTTATAAAATATTGATCAAATAATATGAAATAAAGAATATACAGTAAATACAAAGCAACGCCAATAGTTCAAAATTAACAATAACAGTGCTGTTTTGGCATAGGTGGGTGGCACAGATAATGATAAACAAAATCTCAACCAATAGGAGCCTTGAAAAGTGAGCTCATGAACAAAGCGGTCAATGCGTTACGGTTTCATTCTATCTCCATCTCTCGCAGGCTAGATCCTATGTGTGTTTGTCTCTTTTTAGTGTAGTTTCCATCGTGTTTCAAATTACAACGGTGCTAAAGAAGTTTATTCAAAACAAAACATAATTTTTATCCTTAGCGAAAACTTCACTTTAATTGGAATAAAAATTTATTTATATAACTGCTCTTTAATTTTAAGACCAAAAATATAAACATTATTATGTTTTTGACTGACCTAGTTTTTCAAAGAGTAACATATATTGGTTAGCAACCCTATGGGTAGAAATACTTTATACAAATTTAAGGGAAACTAACAATACTTGTAAGTAAGAATGAATTTCTTCACAGATTTAGAATTCAGAATTTTTAAAATAAATAATGTAATTAAAATTATTACTTACATGGGATCGCTGTTCCAACGACATTATATTCACAGTCCAACTTCCTCGAAGGGTGGACCTTAATTTCCAGTTGCGATTTCTTCAAATAACTCATTTTTATAAGTATTTAATGCAGCACTGGCACTCAAATACTGAATAATTTATTATGAATTAAATCCTTGAATCATAGACGATTTCGTCTAAGCCAAAAATTATTTTAGTTTAATCTTGAAGTATATTATTTTTATCACATCATATAGACACGATTAATGATTTTGCAATATTTTTCCTGTCCTCAGTCAATATAATATTTAAAACAAATGTGTACGACACCACAAAACAGATACTTTTATAGTATGTAAATTGCACAAGAGTTTGGAGAACTTGTCGATTCAAATTTAAATTCCGAACAAGCTAAAAGAGTAGAACATTTAAAACATTCGATTTTTCGAATCTGACTCTCTTGTTAAAACGTTTGTTTAAAATTCAAATAGAGAAGCTTAAATTTTTTGTTTAAGCGTCGAGTAGAATATCGTTCGAAATTTTAAAGATCTGACTCTCTTGTTGAAACGTTTGTTTTTTTTTTTAAATAACTCTGACGACACTGACACTGCTCGAAGGGGTTAGTTTGCGCGGGAACTCCGTGACGCTACGGACAGCTAGCTATCGGCAAACACGCAATGTCTGTGGTTTTAGCAATACTGAATCTCTTTTAGCGGTGCAGGTGTTAATATAAGCGGCCACCTCCGTGCAATTCAGGTTTTGCTCCTACGTGTTCACAATGGCTGCTGGGAGAACCGGGGCTGTGACGGTCGGAAAATTGATAAGTGTTGTGAGTTTTCTTGGGTGATTCACCTGCGGGTCTTTTTATCTATTATTAGACGAGTTCTCTGAAAGAAGGCGGTAAACTCGGCGGCGGTCGGCGGCAAAGTGACCATTAGAAAAATACACTATTTGCAGCAATCTTGAGCTGTTTCTCGTACTCTCGTTATTATTATTGATTCGCACGACACACCTCTAAAACATAATATACACACAGAACCTTTACACATACTTTTATACGGGCGTACATTCACATAATGTGCATATTACGTGAATGTTATACCCGTTAAAAGGATCGGCCGCGCGGCCTTTTTCAAACAAAACTAGATTTTGGTTTTGAAGTCAAAATACACAACCAAACTGAATACTTATTTTTTAATCAAAAAGTGTTGCAAATGTCTAGTAGGTACGGATTATTTTTTGTTTGTTTAAAATTATTAAAGTAAATAATTAAATAATTTTTTCATGATTTTAGAAGCAACTTTTAAATTTTTTGTTAGTTAATTATGATTGTTAAAAAAAGTTCTAACCGTATTTACTGAGTTAATATAGTTAAAAATAAATTGAAAAATAAAGATTACAAAAAAGAAAAGAGTGTGCAATTCACACGCGGTAGAAGTGAACCTTTTGAAAACTAAAGTAGACGAGAGAGGGGAAGCTATGAAGCATCGCACAAAAAGGAGACCGATTATACTATCTCATCTATAGATGTACGTGTTTGTCTCTTTTTAGTGTCGCTATTTTTCGTTTTACCGAGTTTCGAATCACAATGGTGCTAAAGAATTTTTCACTTCAAAAAGCATTTCTTTTGGCAGAAATTTTAATGTAATGCTTTTGGCTAAAATCAAAGGCAAAATATTTTTTTTTAAATAATCATTATTAATTCACAAATAATGTCATAATTTAAAACATAATTAAAAAAGTAACACACATCCGTATTAGATTGCTGATTGTTATATCTTTTGGTAAAAAAAAAAAATTCAGTTTGGTTAAGTATTTTTGCCTCAAATCCAAAATTAAGTTTTGTATGAAAAACGCTTAACGCTCAAATGAGAAAAAAAACCGTTGAAAGTATTGCGAGTTTAATTATAAATATATGGATTACAACAATATCATTAGCATTTTAATATATTAATATCATAATAATATATTAACATTATTCTGTGTACGTGAATTAGGGAACGTATTACTAATATCTGTATATAAAAATCAAAATATGCTTGCTTATAAATATGTTAAAGCTTAGGAAATGTTTGAAACTTTCAAAACACCTTCTTTCTACCCCCGCAAAGGTTTCTGAATTATTACAACCACATGACAATACATCTGAAAAGTTTTTTAATCATTACAAAAATTCTTGCGAAACTGTCAAAAATGTTACAATTTGAGAATGACATTTTCATAATCAAAATTCAATTTTCGAATAAACTCTTTAAATTGATGAATTTACTTGAAGTACTAGATAAGTAAGAATTACAGGCATTTTAAATAGGCACCTGTGTTAGATACCAAATTTGATTGATTGTTCTTATAATATACAAAAATAAATATTTGCAATATATGAAAAATAAAAATTTGAATAAAAAAAATTGTAATAGGTGTCACGCGGTGTTTTTGAAAACTGAATGTACTGGGACTGAATATATGGAACGCGGGAGGGGGGTTGGCGGGACGGGGTAGCGGGAGAGGAGAGAGAGAAGGCGAGGAAGATGGAGGGGGAATGCATGAAGGGAAGGGGACATGGGAGGGAAAAGGGCGACGCTCCTACGTCACTCCTGGACATACTGATTGCCAGATCCTACCACCCCTCATATTTTTCTTCTTCCCAGAATTTAACCTCCTTCCTTTCTCAAAAGATGACATAAGCCCTAAGGGAAACTATTTTCTTCAGGGCTTTCTGTGCGGAGATAATTAAAAAAAAAAAAAATGCTGTATTTAATTATATTAGATGCAAGTGAAACCTTTATTTGTTTATTTACCAATTGATTCGTATCAATATATATTATATATTACAAACGCAGCGATTTTGCAAGTACGCAAAATTTAAAATAACGCACTATTTGTGCGCTGTACCATCAATATAATATTTATGACTTTTGCATTGAATGTCATAACGCTATGAAAAGGTTTTCCATGCTTTTGTCACATGGCACAAACCAGTTTAGCCAACATTTTGCATAATTTGCTCGTTATTCGACATGTTTTGAATAAATAAAGGAAGAGTTGATTTTCATGTATTTTTTAAGTTTTTATTTAATGTCCGTTGTAATTGAATTATATATATTTTTATTGAGGCCCTGAGGAAAAAAATTTACCGCGAGGCGTTGGATCGATTGGAGGGGTCAAAGTGTCCACCTCATCCGGCCTGTCATGATCCGGTCCGCCACGCAGGTAACTTAATACCAAAAATAATCTACTTATTACTATCGGAATCTACTACCATATACGTAATAACGTCTTGGGGAAATTCGTGCAAGACAGAGATATAGGTTACATTCAAGCAATCCAAAACTCTATGACTAAGTTTTTGGTAAGCAAAAGTATATATCGTGGCTGACAATATAACACCGCGTATCTCATTTTACACAGGTTTTCAGGAGGAACAAAAAAACGTTTGGTTTAATAAATAAAAATGAACTCCTTTGCAAAAAAAGAGTTAACTAATATTTAGGGATCAGTTATTTGGAGAAGCATTTTTTTTCATTAAAACGTAAGGTTGTGTATTTTAAATGACATCCTCGATGTAACACACAAAAAAATCTGAGCAATAATGAGTTACGCGTTGTTCTTATGCGAGAAGTACATAATATTTTATTCAAATTTCTTCAAATAATTAAAAAAAATAATTATAAGAGCATTAAATAATTACAATATTTTTTTTCTTATTACTAAATAAAACTTAACCTCTTAAATGCAAGGGAAGAAACTCGAAAATTTCGCGATGTTTTGACTTTGACGTAATATTTTGCGGATTTATTTTATGCTATCGTATATAATATTTACCGAAACACGTTCCCTGAACAATAAACTATGCTTACATAATATTACTTGCGTTTATTTGACAAATTGATAGTTTTATCGATCTTTTCATGACATGCGACGCTCAAAGTTTGACAGCTCAAATCGCGGCAGAAATGTCATTTCGAAAGTCATAGATATGTACAAAGATGATTATTTGAGAGGCTAGGTGTGTTCCTTATATCTGTTACGTCAAGAACAAGAATGCCCCAAGCGATTCTGACCTTGTCCTTCATACATTTTCTTTATACATAAGGTTTAAAATCGCATCTCAAATTATTTTTTTTTATGGCGCGTCCTGGGCGCGCAATCGGCAAACCAGAGGTTAAGTACAAAAATTTACTGCTTTTCATTGATAAGTTCCAATTTTGTTACAAAAGGAGCGGTGATTGGTCGAAACATTCGTTTGTCTATTCAAACCATGGTGCATGCTTTGTTTTAAAAAAAATTCAAAAATAGAATATCGTATTTTTTGAGATACGCGATGTTGTAATGTGAGCGACGATATGTACAAAGAAGAGATAAAATTATGATATTGGTAAAAATCAACACAAAAATCTTGATCTATTAACAATTTTTTGTTCAGTGGTTCAAATTAATACGCTGTTTTATATTAATTGGCATCGAACAGTATTTTAAAAGGGTAACGTCTGCGTGTTGAATTTCAGAAGCCGGCTTCAAGTGCATGTCTGCCGCCGCGCCTTACGCGTCGCGCCACATAAACATCTATGTACGTGAAGTTTCAATCAAAGCTACCGTTGTAATTTGGTTTCGAATTCAAGAATTCTTCAAAAGTTGTCGCCACTTTCGTTAGCAGGTCGCATGGGGACGTGCCCCAGGCAGGTATAAGTGCTACGAATTTGTGGATTTGTAGTATCTCTCCGGATATGGAAAGATTGACGGTAATGCTTAGTTGTATCACGCGACTATATACTTAGTTGTATCGTTGCCTGTCCCGGTGACTAGCTATCACTGGATGACAGTGGATCCGAGAAACGGGTTAATTTTGGAACCAGTTTCTATTGGATTTATAAAATGGTCACCAACACTAACTGGGCGAAGCCGAACCAAAAGCCACCCGCAGGGCCTAGCAGCAATTACTTATTAATTTTAGACTTATTAATTATAGTAGGCACAAGATCAGTTCATGTTCGTACTTGTAATTTTTGGAAAGGCCGGCGTTAGTCTAGCGGTAAGGCTCTTGACTCGCATTCCGAAAGTCGCGTGATCGAATCCCGGCGTGGCAAATAAATTTTATTTACTTCTGGTGTGAGCCTTGAATGTAAGTATGCCTATGAGTATGTTGCCCGTATTATATCTATCTGCCTATATACATTATATCAATTTTTAGCGCTTAGTTTCCTGCACTGTCCATTGCTCCACCTCTGATGTAGTGGTAGCAGTGAAAGGGGGCTCCCTTCGACACTGATCTCAGTTCTCTTGTAGTCCTGTCGCGTTGGCTGGAGTGAGTTATTTAGTCCATTGCGTTCTTCAGAAGTCTCCACTATCACACCATCTTCTTAGGGGTCACGTCTGACCACTGTGCTGCCGGGGACGGTGTGAAGGGTTTGACCTTCCCGTCCCACTGACACTGTCTATCCTCGGGACTGCCTGTGGCTTGCCAGAAGCTCTAGATGTTCTTTTTGTGTTGTAGGTACGCTGCCGTAGGAACGTGTTTAAATTTGCTTTCACTTTCTAATGTATGTTCCTCTATATAAACGCTGTCTCTCCTCTAGCTTCAAGAACAGGTACAAACTGCCTCGGATGAGAACACTTAATTTTTTGGCTTGTATAAATGTATGTTTAGGGACAGTCGGGGGCTTTTAGAATCATTTTAAATGAGCTTCGTTTTAAAAAACAAATGTAGAGTCATGTGACAACCAATAGAGTGATCCATCTGGTCTAAACGGTCTGGGAAAGTGTTGGGTGCCCTCGACTGATGATAAACCTATCTAAATCTATCTTTAAGGCAGAAAATCTGTAAAGTATGAGGTAGCAATATTAAGTTATTTACGCGTAATACTTTCAAGGATAACACATATTATTAATTAGCTGGGGTATATTACAAATCGTTGATTGCGAATTAATGATTGAGTCGTGCAATACAATCATAAATAAGATTCAATTGCAGTTAAATGATGCAGTCGAGGACAGATTATGGAATAGTGTATTAATTGTTAGAAGGGCGAAAATATTATTTTTGAATCAGATTTCTTGCACAAATCGTATTACATTACTCATTCTACAGTTCAATGTACACATCGATGAAATAACAAGCGATGCAATGAGAATACTAGGTTTTATCTTGAGAATGGGGGCAAATTTTAAAAGTATGTTAACATTAAAACATCTGTATTGCTCACTAGTACGAAACAGATTAGAATACAATTCCTCTGTTTGGTCACCATACTACAATGTTCATTCTCAATCATTGGAAAAGGTACAAAACAAATTTCTTCGGTACATCAATTTTAAAATGAAAATTCCAATCGAATTTATAAATTATAATTACTTACGCGCTGAAACCAGACTTCTTAAATTATCAGATAGAAGAGTGTTAATTGATTTATTATTTTTATACAAAACTATAAAATCTTTAATTGACAGCCCTAATTTGTTGGAACTAATTTGCATTAGCATACCCGCTAGACAAACTCGTAGTAAAGATATTTTTAAATGCAACAATAAACACAACACTAATTACTCTATATACTCACCAATTCCAAGAGTCCATAACCTTGCGAATAAATACTGCGAATCTATAGATATATTTAGTGTTGACAGTTTTGAATGTTTCAAAAATCAATTAATCTCGATTCTATCTGCTAATAATTAACTTTTATTATTTTTTTGTTTTTCTCATAAAATATTTTCTCATCTAAACCTCACCAGTAAAATGTATACTTACTTTATAATATTTTTGCGGTTCTATTTACACTTTGTTCTATGCCAGGTCTTATTATTAATAATATGTACAAATATTTAAAGCTGAATTGTTTTAGTTTTTTGTAAGTACAACTTGTACTATTTCATTTCTTTTCTTTTTTATGTTGTAATATTCTTTACATAACGAGTCGATTGCATTCATATTTATTCTGTTTTATTGATTATGTAATCCATGTAATTAATATTGTTAATTATATATTTGCTTCTTTTCTTGTAAAAGCCCACTAGGGCGTTAATAAATACAAAATAAATAAATTCGTCACTCTTAAGGCATATCAGACAACCTCTGTGGTCGAAAGATAAAATCATTGAATTTTGACATAGAGGTCGTGGGTTCAAAACTCGACAAGGACAAATGAGGCGCTCAGCGGAAGAGTGGCCCAATCCATATCAGCGAAAACATCATATTATTATATTTTTTGTCATATCAATGAAGCCACAATGGCCCTATTTTAGTTTTGACCGATTTCAATGGATCTTTGAAATAGTGAAAAGTAAAATTGGGTCACTGTGGCTTCATAGATGTGACAAAAATATACAAAAAATTATGTTTTCGCTGATTACGAATTCTTTTGGATTGGGCCCTCTTCCGCTGAGCGCCTCAAATATTTTTTAAAGTTTTACGCAAGTGTGTGTTTTCACATTTGAAATGTGCGTAAATCAAAACACCTCACTCCCAGTATCAAAAAAGTGAGAAAACTCGAAACGTTGCTTGAAATGGCTTTAGCCTATTTGGTGACCAGGTCTGAATAGCCAGGTACCTACCCAAATTCATCTTCCCATCTCCTCCCTCTCTCCACTACCTTACTTCTCGAAACGTAAGTACCCCAATAGTACTCCCACCTTAACGAATGGATTGCAATCTTTAGAGCACAGGCGTCGGTTGGGAATGCTATCCATGTTCTACCGGTATTTCAATGGAAGATGCTCTGAGGAACTAGCGTCATCGATCCCTTCGGCACCGGTGCATAGTCGGGAGACACGCCAAACGCGCGCCGAACATATGTACACGGTTGACATTTGTCACATGAGAACGGGTCGTTTTTTCGACTCGTTCTTGAGTTCAACAGCTCGGCTATAGAACGATTTGCCGGCTTCTGTGTTTCCTCCCTCCTACAACTTGGGTCTCTTCAAGACCAAAATTCATTCCTTCCTCTCCTCAAAAAGACCCTCCACACAGCATCCCAGAGGGAAGGCCCAGATGACATAGGCCCTGAGGGAAATTTTCCTCAGGGCCTCCTGTGTGGAGTTAATGTTAAAAAAAGGCGGATGCTGTGGTCTCACTGGCTTCAGCTGGTTCACTCTTGTGCGATACTCGCATAAAAATAAAAATTTAAAATCTTTCGTCAAAAACGATATAATTCATTTTTCATTTTATTGTCCACACGTTTCAATATAACCAATACTTTGTTCGGTGGATAAAGCATCAGATTAATAGGTACCTACTCTTAGTCCTTGTGGAAGACTACCATTCAAAATCGAAACGTTATTTTTGTGTATGGTGATCAGATCTGAATAGCCTGATACTTCCGAAAGTTCCTCTTCCATCTTATTATCTCTTCCCTCCCTTCTGCCTCACAAATACTTTTCGACATTTACTAGTGATTAGACATGTCACCTGCATAAAGTAGGAAATAAGGTATTCCCCAGAGGCATTCGGCAGTCTGACGTAATGGTGACATTATGCAAAATTGGAACACGAACTACTGGTACGCGCATGGATGAGAAATTGGAAAATTATTTGCGACATGAAATACGCATGCTTGAAGCATAATAAGCCAAAAAAAATCACATATTTTACCTTATCAAACAGCTCTGCTGTGTTACTCTGAAAATAGGATGTAGAATCAATAAAATCAGTAAAAAAAATATTTTCGGTTTGTGTTTAATGTTTGTCGGGGAAATACATACGTGGATCATTTGTAACTAACTAACTAACCATCACTCCGTTTGCCCGCAGGGGTAGGTAGAGAGAACGGACCGCCAAACAATTCGGTCCTGACACACACTCTTTGCTTCATTCATCGTCTCAAACAAACTCTTCTATTATTCCGACATTTTAACATGGCCCAACTCAAGTATCTGATTCACTTGATCGTGCCATGTCTTCCTCGGGCGCCTCCGACTTCTTCTACCATTCACATTTTCACATATGCCTCATATATTCTTCTTACGCTATTTTATTCCTTCATTCGCTCTACATGCCCAAACCATCTGAGGGTCCCTTTCTTAATCTTACTCATTATGATTACACCAGCCTTACATTCTTTGCGGATCTCAACATTTCTCACACGAACGTACATGGTTTTACCATACACATACGCCTCAGGGATCTCATTTCAACAGCATTCAGTTTACTTACACCCTTCCTCTGCCAGTTCCATGCCTCACTGCCATACATCAGGGTAGATACCAGGACTGCATGTGGACTGCTAGCTTCGCTTCTTTTGACAGTTTTTATTAGCGCCAACGGCATTCAGTCCTCCATTAATGTAGTTAGAGGAATTTACCCTTTTTTCAATATCTCTATCAGCCTTCCCATCTCTCGTAAACATACTACCCAAATACACAAACTCATCTACCTGCTCCAAGTATTCATCATTCACAACTATATAACACACTGTTTTCGTACTTTCTCTTTCAAACACCATGCAACCCAACAAGCTACGAAGCACCGCACAAATAATAATAATAATGTAATATTTTGTATAGCGCAGTTTTGTGTTATTTTACTCAATTGCGCTTAACTCTAATAAACTTAAATGTAACCCTAAAGTGTTCCTTACGAGTCCTTACAAAATATTGTTCAAATAATATGAAACTCAGAATATATAGTATATACAAAGCAATGCGGTTAAATTTGGCAGCCACCTTTGGTCTGGAGCCACAAAATACCTAAAAAAAAACCATCGACTCTGTGCAGAAACGGGCGGTCCGTTTGATAGATTCTCCTAACTTAATAAACGGATTGCAATTTTTAGACCACAGGCGTCAGGTGGGAATGCTGTCCTTGTTCTACCGGTATAACAATGGAAGATGCTCCGAGGAACTAGCGTCATTAATCCCCTCGACACCAGTGCATTGTCGGAAAACGCGCCAAACACGCGCCCAACATTTGTACAAGGTTGACATTAGTCACATGAGAACGGGTCGTTTCTACGACTCGTTCTTGAGTTCAATAGCTCGGTTGTGGAACGATTTGCCGGCCTCTGTATTACCTCCCTCCTGTGTCTCTTCAAGACCCATGTTCACTCTTTCCTCTCCTCAAAAACACCCTCCACACAGCATCTTCAAAGATGACATAAGAACTGAAGGAAATTATTTTCCTCAGGGCTTCCTGTGTGGAGTTAATGTAAAAAAATGCCAAGAGAGCAAAATTAACAATAACAGTGCTGTTTTGGCACAGGTGGGTGGCACAGATAATGATAAACAAAATCTCAACCAATAAGAGCCTTGAAAAGCGAGTTCATAATCAAAGCGGGCAATGTGGTTAGGTTTCATTCTATCTCATTCTATCGCAGTCTAAATCCTATAGATGTATTTGTTTGACTCTTTATAGTGTGGTTTCCGTTTCATCATGTTTCAGGTGCTAAAGAAGTTTTACTTCAACAAAAGTTAAATAAAATGAGTGAAAGAGGAACATCAAAGTTATGGAGTAGAAAAAGCATATTTAAAGAATCTTCCTTTTTTCGGTAGCATTCGAAATGTATTGACCACCACAACACGGGCATGTGCCTAGCATGGTGGTGGAAAAATTCTAAAATTAATTTAACAAACAATTAAATGAATAAAGAAAACTTAAAAAAAAACTTAAAAATTTGAATCTAATTCATCAATTTTATTATGCTTCGATGGTTTTTGAGACTAAAAGGGAGTTAATTAGTTAATGAGATTAACCCCTAGTCAAATTTGTTGTGAAATGTTAAAATAACTATTGAACCGGTCAAACATATCAATATCTAATGAAATGACCTGTCTGTTGTTGTGTTTGGGAAATTTAGAAGGTCATTATCATGTTGGTGCAGTCTGCTCCCGAGATAAATAAATATGATGATTTATTGACTGAGTTTGTTTTTTTTAAATTAGTAATTTTTTTCTATTATTGTTTAGCAATGTCGATGATTAATCGATTTTTTCTTCAAATTTACCCACGTATTTTTTTAGTATTTTTATCCTGGAGTTTTATATCCATTTATTATAAAACATATACTGGGTGTAAACAGTGCAAAAATAGCATTTGTAATAGATGGAGGCAGATCGAGAATTGATTGAAACATTGATTGAATACTGATTGAAGCAAGCTGGGTAGGCCTGAAAGGCTATTTCCAAAAATTTGTGATAAGAGATCGTTCTCCCGCGAGAAGTGCTGTCAGATTTGTGTGATTTTCTGCGGCTGTTATTTGCTTTTTCTTTCTGTGAGCTGTCACGTATTTTAGTTTGGGTCGTTTTAAACACGAATTCCTGCAAGTACGCATGATTATTTATTCATTTAACAGCTGTAGAAAATCACACAAATTTGACAGTACTTCTCGCGGGAGAACGATCTCTTATCACAAATTTTAGGGAATAGCCTTTCTGAGGACTATCGACCAAAAATTATCTCGACAGGGCGTGAATTTTAAAATTAATACTTTTCTTTTATTTTGTTTATTTCTGTGTTTGTAATTTTTCATTTCTTTGCTCTTTCTATACTGCACTATAACTGTTTTAAAAAAAAATCATCCATGTAAGTGACCCTTATGCCATTAATTCTATGTAAATAAAATTAATATGAAAAATGGTAGAAGCCAAGTCATCCGCAACGATAAGACAGCGCAGGTGATTGTCAGACGATGCAGGTTTTGTTGTTGTTGCAGAAATGAATTTTAAGCCTAGGGCATACATGTACATGTCATACATACATGAAACCTGTACAAGGTGTTCAGAAACAAGTTCTACGAGAACATTGCAACTTAACATAACAGATTTTACTTTGGAATATAGTTTGACACTATTTTCCATTCTAGGCGCTAACTTACTTAACATTGGAATACAGTTCGACACTACTTTCCATTCTAGGCGCTAACTTAACATTAGAATACAGTTCGACACTACTTTCCATTCTAGGCGCTAACTTAACATTAGAATACAGTTCGACACTACTTTCCATTCTAGGCGCTAACTTAACATTAGAATACAGTTCGACACTACTTTCCATTCTAGGCGCTAACTTAACATTAGAATACAGTTCGACACTACTTTCCATTCTAGGCGCTAACTTAACATTAGAATACAGTTCGACACTACTTTCCATTCTAGGCGCTAACTTACTTAACATTGGAATACAGTTCGACACTACTTTCCATTCTAGGCGCTAACTTAACATTGGAATTCAGTTTGACACTATTTTCCATTCTAGGCGCTATATAAATTTTTAAAATATTTTCATTATTAAGTGTTTATTTTGAGACCAAGCGAGGACATTTAGCATATGATATTTTGATATTTTTTATGATAATTTTTTTACATTAACTCCACACTGGAGGCCCTGCAGAAAATAATTTCGCTCTGCGGCCTGTGTCATCTTTGGGAATGCTGTGTGGGAAAGAAAGGAGAGGAAGTTTTGGGAAGGAAAAAGATCTGAGGAATGCTTACGACGGACGTATGAATCCATCCCTTCCACTGCGGTGCAAGGTGAAGTTCAAAAAGAGTCGTACTGGGGAGATCTAAAGACTCCCTCAACCAATATCTCCCGATCCGGCCTGCCAGGCAGAAGGTGGGTAGACGCATCCGTTGCCAAGACTGATGCAAACCTCACCTAATAAACCCGGGAACCACTGCTAAGTCACCAAACGTGGCAAACCACTTGGGGTGACTTGTCAGAAGTGTTGGTTATCCAACAAATGGTTCGGTGCCAAATGGCGGCGGTATCCATAACCGCCTCCCGTATTAATAATCGATGCACTATTCTGAAATTATTTCATTTGGAGATGTTTTTGTGCACGGATATATTTTTTTTTGATTATGGTACTGGTTATTCGAGATAAACATTAAAAAAACTTGACAGGAATATGTGAAAAGTCATTATCAATATTTTATTTTTAACTATATTGGTTAATCACAACAGATCAACAAGTTGCCTTGATAATCGTTATTAAGAAAGAGTCACTCGTGTTTTAGAACAGACACAAAAGGTTGAGAAAGTGGTTTATAAGAGACACTCGTTGCTTAGAAGAGTCACTTGTTGTTAAAAAGAGTCAGAATAGGTTAAGTAGTGGTTTAGAAGAGTAACTCCTTGTCTAGAAGAGTCACTCACGGTTTAGAAGAATCGCAAGAGGTTTAAGAAGCATTTTAGAAGAGTCACTCTTTGTCTAGAGGAGTCACTCGTAGTTTCGAAGACTCCCAAGAGGTTTAGAAGAGTCACAGTAGTGGTTTAGAAGAGTCACAAGAGGTTCAAGTATTGGTTTAGAAGAGTCACTCGTTGTCTAAAAGAGTCACTCGTGGTTTAGAAGAGTCACAAGAGGTTCAAGTAGTATTTTAGAATAGTTACTCGTTGCCTAAAAGAGTCGCTCGTCATTTAGAAGAGTCATAAGAGGTTTAGGTAGTGGTTTAGAGAAATTACCAGGGTATCAAAAGGTCACCAGTTAAAAATTTGGGACGATTCGCCATCAGGGGATCTCTTCAAATCTTGTTCTATCTCATCAACCTTCAAGTCTGCCGCGTTTCTCCAATGCATACAGTATTTTTTTATTATTAACCTTGTTTCCTATTTTTCTTCTAATTTTACATTTTGATTCAAGGTTCGTTCTACGTATTAAAGTATTTCTTCTTTGTTTCCAACAAAAAAAAAATCTTGATGTTAACATACCTACAATAAAAAGAACTATAAAGCTTTGCTAGCAATACGAATCTACCCATAAAAACGAATGAATGACTTATAACATATCCACGGTAATAATTATATCGGTTTATTTAATCTCTGTTACTTAGTTTAATGGCTTACGATGGTCAAAGTTTAATTTTTGTTGAGAAAGGTGCATTTCAGTGATACAATCAGTTGGATGCAACCTTGAATTAGCGATCACACCGAGTGCATTGGCAATGTCCAACATGAAATACCTTTTACTAACTACTTTGCCTTTTTGTTAGTATTCACAGCCGTTAAACAAGTGGGAAGTTCGCAAAAAATGCAGTTTCTTTATTCTAGGTAGGGAACAATTACATATATACCACGATACGAAAATCGGTGACCGGACAACTCAGAACCTCCTTTGAAAAGTCATTAAAGGTGATTTAAAAAATAAATGGGTTACGTTAGGCTAGGTGAGGGGTCGTCCATTAATCACGTGATGTTTTTTAACAACTTTTTAACCCCTTCCCCCCCCCCTCTGGTGATGTGTGATAAGGTTTCAGACTACCCCCCCCACATATCCAAAATCGCAAGTATTTGTTTAGTACAGAAATTTCAGAATAATGTTTTAAGGCAAAGTACGCGGCAACGATTTACGCGTGTATTCGGCGTCAAAATCACAGACTTACTGGCGACTGGTGAGCCGAGCGGTTGTCGCAACGCGCGGGGAAGTCGTTGCCTGGCAGCAGTGAGTCAAGGCCACGCGCCGGTATCGTGCGTCCAACGAAAAATAAATACACGTGATATCTCATTATATCCCCCCCCCCCCCTCCTTGTAATATTTCGTGATTTTTTTCCGAACCCCAGAGGAAAATAATTCCCCTCAGGAACTATGTCATCTTTGGGGATGATGTGGGGAGGGTCTTTTTAGGAAAGGAAGTTCTGGGAAAAAAGGGGTATGAAGGATAGGTAGGAAACGGGGGGTCAGTGTGTCCAGGAGTGACGAACGTATTAATCTATCCCTCCAACTGCGGAGCAAGACAATGTTCCGAGAGAGTATGGCTGGAGAAGTCAAAAGGACTCCTATCTCCATTCTCTTCTGATCCGGCCTGCCACGCAGCCAGTGGTAAAATGCATCCACCGCCAAGACTCGGACAAACCTCACCCATGAACCCAGGCACCCCTGCTAAGTCACCAAACGTAGCGAACCACTTGGGTTCCCGGGCAGCGTTACCCATACCCGCCTCTCAAATTAAATTGATTCCGAGATGGCATGGAACCACAAAAATCATAAGAAATCACAAAGTTTATATTTTTTTCCACTAGCTCCGCACAGGAGGCCTCAGGAAAAAATCCTCAGTGATATCTTTGGGGATGCTGTGTTAAGGTGTTTTTAATGGAAAGGAAGTTCGCGGAAGGAAAAATTGTGTGAGATGTGGGTCCTACCCACACACCCAAGGTGAGTCAACGTGTCCTCTCACACAAGGTGAGTCAACGTGTCGAGGAGTGACGGACGTGAATCCATCCATCCCACTGCGGTGCAAAGAATAGGTTAGGTCTCCCTCAAACAATCTCTCTCGATCTGGCCTGGGTGGGCAAACGCATTGGCCGCCAAGACTTAGACAAACCTCACCCGATGAACCCGGGCACCCCTGCTAAATCACCAAACGTAGCAAACCACTTGGGGTGACTTATGGCAGGGTTATCCAATAAATGGTTCCCGGGGTGGCGCCATACCCGCATACCCAAATTCCAAATTTTAACGCAGAAGTTCACCTAACAAAGCTTCGTAATCATAAGTTCAAGGTTACGGTGTTCTCTCGGTTACTCAGAAGCTGAAGCCATTTTAGATACAAAACATGAGCATTTCCGAAACGGCAGTTTTTGCAAAGCGAGAGGAACGAGTCAAGTAAAACTATTGTTAGCGTTTTTTTTTTTTTTTAAAACATACCTAAAAACATACCATTGTTAGCGTTTTGTCAAAAAATACGACACTGTTTCACTTTTTACTGACAATTCGCACAATTCTAATAGACCTAAAATATCAGTAAAAGCAAACGATTTCTTTGATAAAAGGTCTCTAATTGAGCGCTTCTTATCTTTAAATTTAGATAAAGCAAAGTATGTGTGTGAGGATCCAAATTTTGCATTCGTTTGAAAGGCCTATAGATGCCATTATGTATGGAATATGACATCGTTCAAATATCCGCCGCGGCTTCTCTGGGTGGCGCGCATCCGAGATGTTCAATTTTCCATGACTATGGCGCATAAATTAGGCTGAATTTGACCGATGGCATGGGTTACGATGACTTTGAGGGCGGCTGTGGTTTGTGGCTTATTCGCATAGACCTGCGAAGAAAACCACACAAGAAAAAGTCTAACCTGAATCAAATCGCACGATCTCGGTTGCCAATTCACACCACCTCCACGTGAGATTTTATCATAAAACAATTTTAAAAAATTACACAATTAATTAAATTTTAAGTAATTTTATCATTTGCACGTGTTGTTGAACGCTATATCCGTCCATAATGATTTGGCAAAACAGACTGAACAAATGACAGCCAATTTGACAGATGTTGCTTCAACAATATGACCGCAATCAACTGTCAAAGTTCGAAAGTCCCTATTGGAAGACCCTTTACATATTCAATTCTCTATCCCAGAATGAATGTAAATAAACAACATCCTTATAATATTAACCCTCAAAGAATTAACACGAACGTAATTTCAATCGTTAGTTTTACTTTTACATGGCGCAAAAACTGAGGGCTCTGCCTGCAGCAGCTGGCAAAATGAAGCTCAGCTGCGTTGGAGACATACTTTTCAACTTTACGGTCACTGAGTCTAAATTTTAAATGGATTTTTGATTGATTGAGCATGGTGACGTCCTGTTCTAACTCGAGTTCTTGCATTTCGTCTGTCTAAAAATCTATTTGTGTGTTCCTGTCAATTCTGTCAAGATGTTAGCTAAATTGGATAGAAACTTTTTACTCTGCCAGACTTCGCATGCGCGTTACGAGCTGTCAAATACGAATAATCAACATTATGCGAGATCTACTGTTCACAGAACTGCTAGTGTCAGATTAGATAGAGCTTCAACATCTGCCAAGACTTAATCACAAACCCCAATGGCTCGGAGGGCTTTGAAGCAAAGTATGGACGGTTACCTCGAGAGTGTTTTCTCTTGGGGTAAGAATAACCTCGTCGAATTTAATGTTTCAAAGACCAAATCATGTCGATCGAAATGAAAATCCAATCTCCTTTAACGGAAGCAATCTTCCGAACAGACCTCCATTGATATGCTTGGTGTAACTCTAAGCGACCAGCTCAGGTATGGGGGCTCCATCGAAGCCAGAGTTAAGTTAGTCTCTCAGAAACTGGGCCTACTGTACAGGGCCCGCAGATACTTTAATAGTACTCAACTGCTAACCCTGTACAAATCGCAAGTGTGCCCTACGGTTGAATTTGACAGCCACCTCTGGTCTGAAGCCCCAAAATACCTTAAAAAAAACCCTTGACTCTGTGCAGAAACGGGCAGTCGGTTTGATAGATTCTCCCAACTTAACACACGGATTGCAATCTTTAGAGCATAGGCGTCAAGTGGGAATGCTGTCCTTGTTCTACCGACATTACAATGGAACTAGCTCCGAGGAACTAGCGTCATTGATCCCCTCGGCACCGGTGCGTAGTCAGGAAACACGCCAAACACGCGCCCAACAGTTGACATTAGTCACATGAGAACAGGTTGTTTCTATGACTCGTTCTTGAGTTCAACAGCTCGGCTGTGGAACTATTTGCCGGCCAAGACCCATGTTCACTCTTTCCTCTCAACAAAAACACCCTCCACACAGCATCTTCAAAGATGACATAGGCCCTGAGGGAAATTATTTTCCTTAAGGCCTATTGTGTGGAATTAATGTAAAAAGAAGTGTTCATCTATAAAAAAAACAGGAATCAAAATTCACGAACAATCATAACATCTTTCGTTGTGTGTCACCAAGAGGTCGGGAGATATAGTCTGTTCCCTTTTACTTCAACTTCCATAAAACAAACACGACATATTGTAACAACCAGTCTACTTTCAGTTTCAAAGAACAACCAGTGAACCGAATGCAGTAGCGAGTAGCAGGTCGGGCCCAAGTTGATGATCTCACCAAGGTCCTCCGGAGTTGAGTGCTCGTGTTATGTGCATGTATTGTATACAGTCCTGTCATGTAAGTTTTGTTGTAATGAAACCAGTTTAACTGAATGAGTTATTGAAGTTCCGGTATCGTCTGATTTTCAATGGGTTCTCCTTGCGATGAAATGCTGGTAATGCCTTTGAAGGTGGTGTTTCTAAATATAGTAGGCAGTGTCGTATCTAAAAGGGCAGAAGATTTATAAAATTTTGTCAATTATTCTTCCAATGCTCACGACTATCCGGAGTTTGTTTGGCATTATAGCAATTATTACCCTATATGTAGCAAAACATAGCCTGGAACAACGCTGCACTTACATTTTAAGAATAGATGCTTACACTCAAAAAGAAGAAGAAAACGTTTGAAAGGAAGAATGTTAGAGAGAGTGCGCTAATATAAAAAAAAAATGTGCGTAAGCGAAAATATAAAGCATGACGTATTTAAAATATAGCCAAAATACTTAGAAAAATGTCTAAAGTAGCATTTAAAGAAACACTATAATTCTTTTTATATCTGTAGCGTGTTAAAAAAACAGAACAAAACTTGTTTAAACAATTTCTATGCGATTGTTTTCATGTAATTTTGACATATTTTCTTAAAAAATAACATATTTTTTTAAGAGCTCAAAAACAAGTATTCAGGGGTAATGCTGTGAATCGGTAGAAAGTAACGGCTGCGAGACCTTTTTCATACAAATCTTAATTTTCGATTTGCGGCCGAAATTCCCTACCAAACTGAATATTCATGTTTACCAAAGCATTATTGTCTGTATATGAATGAATGTACGTTTGCTTATTAAGTATAGGATTTGTTTTAAACTTTCAAAATACCTTCTTTCCACCCTCGCCAAGGTTTCTGGATTATTACAACCACATGTATACAATACATCTGAAAAGTTTTTAAATCATTACAAAAACTCTTACGAAACATCAAAAATGTTATAAATTGAGAATGACATTTTACAAATCATCGATTGTTCAATCAAAATTCAATTTTCGAATAAACTCTTTAAACTAATGAATTTACTTGAAGTACTCACCTATGATACTAAACAAAATTGAATTCTTTTAATGTAATCAAGAATTATAGTCATTTTAAATAAGTGTTAGGTACCAAATTTGATTGATTGTTCTTATAATAAACAAAAATGAATGTTTATAATATATGAAAAATTAAAATTTGTATAAAAAAATTGCAATAGGTGGCACGCGAGCTGTTTGAAAACTGAATGTACCGGGACTGAATATATGGAACGTGCGAGAGGGGAAGGGAAAGCGGGAGGGAGGTTGGCGGGACGGGGAACGGGAAGATTGGAAAAGGACACGCAGGGAGAAACAATTTCTTTATAAAGTGGCATTGCGACGCATGCCGGGAATTCGTTAGTTAAAAATAATTTAGTAATTTGATAAAATGATTTAAAATTTTACGATCCATTAAAAAGAAGAAAATAAAGAAATATTATTCAGAACGACATTATTTTCTAACTTGTACAAGAACAATAGGTTGTAAATTAATTAATATTTTATAATTCTTTAAAATGACCTCTCAGGTTGTTAGCAAGTTTACATAATATAAGTGGTTAAAATATAAGCAATAATAGCATAAAATTTCACACCAAAACATTAGACGTGAAATTTTTACATTGTTGATTTATTACTGAGTGTTTGCAATTGGTTGTTAATTGTAATATTCTTTAATCCCAGTGATTAGAACTACTTGAAATGTGAACTTCAAAATAAGATCGAGGATCGTTGAGAATACAACTTGCTTTATTTACGTTATTGTAAGGCTTACAATGAATATTTAATTGGATCAGACGTCTTTTCTGTAGGAGGCTCAAAGTTAGTTGCGGCTGGGCGTGCAACTCTGTCGGAGCCCAGCCGTGCCTATTATGCCTTCGGCTATTTCCATAACCGTTCGTGCTGTATACACGAATAACGATAGATAATACTCTACTAAGAAACTACTAAAGTGATATCTGTTGAGACACCTAAGTACTACATATTACCTATTATACTAACCACATATGTTGAAAGAAGTTGAAATTATTTGCCTAATCATACATACTACATAATTTTTTTTTTCAATGTTAATTAATTAATGTGAAAAATAAATAATTTCAATGTATTTTTTGTTTATGTTAGGTCAGTGGTTCTTAATCTGTGTTCCATCGAACCCAGGGGTTCGGTGAGTCAGTCTCAGGGGTTCGGCGGAACAACACACAGCCTGAAAAAAAATTACGAAGAATATTGTCACTATCCTATATCCTAACCCGCACCATTCCATCCCATTGCGCCCCGCCCCCTGTTGTGGTAAATATAGTCATGACAATAGCCCATCCTATCCCATTACGACACGCCCCGCTTTCCAATTAAAGGGTTCGGTGAATTTACATGAAACTGGTAGGGGGTTCAGTACCTCCAAAAAGTTAAGAACCACTATGTTAGGTGCATTTTGTGCAGGATTTATTGTGCATTTTGGAATTTAAAAAAAAAGAAGACCACTTTAAACCTTACCTTAAAAGTTACTAAACGCTTATAAAAATTTCTCTTCCCCTTCTTTCTCTCCTTCTGTTACTTCATGTACTTCCCTTCATTTTCTTTAACCTCCCATCATTCCCCAAATTTCTAATTTGGAAGGCAGTGTGGGTACCGCCGCGCCGTCCCGAACCATTTATTGCACAACCGATACCTCTGCTACAGGGTGCTCCAAGATAGTTTGCTACGTTTGGTGACTTAGCAGGAGTGCTAGGGACTTGGCAGCGGATGTATCTGCCCATGACGGAGACCTTTTGATCTATCCAGCAGGACTCTCTCGGAACATCGCCTTACACCGCAGTGGGAGGGCTGGATTCATACGTCCTTTAATCCTGGACACACCGTACTTTGGACCCTAGGACACGAAGCATCGCATGACGAGGATACTAATTATACTATCTCATTATCTCGCAGAATAAATTCTATATTTGAATGTTTTTGTCCCTTTTAGTGTCGGTCTCCTCTTTATGCGTTACTTTGTAGCTTCTCCACTCTTGTCTACTTTAGTTTTCTTTTTCAATTCATTTCTACGGCGTGTGAATTGCACACTCTGATTTCTTAAATATAATAACGCTTCTGAAGGTTCCAGGTCCTACGCGGAAGTATGGATATATATTAAATCATAGTTCTATGGCGGAAGCCCAGACTACCCCCAATGTTTCCTACGCCACTGTTTTTAGTGCAGGTAACTAAAATGTTATTCAAATCTATATTTCCTCTTATGAGATCGGTTTAATAACAATAAAATAAACAATATAATGGTAATGCCTATAGCATTATTTGACCTCTCTTGTTTATTCCGATCGATTTTATTAGGAAGGTTTAATTTGCTTCCGATCTAGATACAGTGTCATAAGAAATAATTGCGGAAATCTTAAAGGGAACAACCTTATAATGTATGTACATTGTAACGTACGCGATGCCCATTAGGTTTAAAATAATGCATGTTTATTGATTTTTTCTGTCAGTGGGAAGTTCAATAAATAATCTGCATGTTTTGTTATTCATTCAAATCGAAAATGCCGAGAGCTAGAACCTTATAATGTTGAGGTACGTGAAGGTCCTACGTATGTACGGTAGATGTACCTACATGTAGGTTTGTAGGTTTTTTTTTTTTTTTTAAATTTTCTTTATTCATTTTGTTTATTACAGGATTGTTTTACATGGTATTTCGACTACCAAGCTAGGCAAATGCCCGTATTATGGTAGTCGAGATTCATAAGATATTAAGTATATAATATTAATAATCATCCATATATATGTAGATGAAAGTACAAACATATAGCATACATATTAAGGAAAATATTCATACTAGTATTAAGTACATGATCACATACAGGAAAGGAGTTAAACTAGGTGAATCTTGTATAAATAAAAATAAAATAGAATAACAAATAAAAATAAAAGTAACAAATAATAATATTTTAAGGATAATAGAAATAAAAAATAAGAATAAATATGTAAATCATCTATACAGATGAACAATGATAGTCTTAGACCCCAAAAAACAAAAGCAAGTATTCCTAGGCAGCATATGAAATGGACGAACAATGTGAAAAAATATGAAAAAAATATGAAAGAAAAGCATCAGCGTAATATAAAGTTTTGGTTGAAAATTAATTTAGAGATAAGATTTTTTAATCGAGAAATATGAAAAAATAAGAACAGTTTTTAAGATGTAAGGCATTCTTTATAATATTTCCTTCCCAGAGTAAATAACCAGTTCTGTATATTAATGGCATAAAGATCATCAGTTTTCGATGTCTTAATATCAATACTCAGTAAGTTGAACATTTTAGGCGCGATGTAAGAGAACTGTCGTTGGGCGAAAGCTGTTTTTGTTGGAAGAATTTTGCATTTTTGGTGTGATGAATAGCGTGGGTAAATATTTTGTTGAGTTTTGAGTGTTAAATCATTTTTCCTTATGTGTATGAGAATTGTCTTAACGTATAATTGTCTAATGTCTAGGATTACGAATTTTTTAAAAAGTTGCTCTGATGGGTGAGATGGGTGACATTTTAATATAATCCTTAGTAGCAGCTTTTGAATTAAGATCATGGGATATATAATTGAAGCTGCACAGCCTCCCCATCCCACGATACCGTATGTGGCAATTGATTGGAATAGTGCAAAATATATGCATCTCATTGTTTGAAGGTTCAGGATTGATCTGAGAGAGAGAAATATATAGTAGTATATTTTTATTCTTCCCTGAAGAAGGTTCAGGTTGAACCGAAACTAGTTATAAGATAAGATGATAAGAAAATAAAAAGTGGAATTAAACAAAGTTATACCATCGTGTTTATTATAATGTATTCCCACAATGTGTTTGCTACATGTGAAAATTTAGAAATATATAGCACAATTTGCGGAGTCTTTTTGTTGTGAAATTGACATGGTCCTCCCAACGCAGTTGGTCATCTATAACAATCCCCAGATATTTAATTTGGTCGGATTTTTTTAGGTTGGTACAAGAGCAATTATTGTGGGGAGGCGTAGGGGTAATATGGTTCTGTGAGCATGAGTGAATGATAAGATCCGGACAGTTTTGAGGAGAAGTGACTTTACGTATGGAGAAAAGTAAATATTTTGTTTTGTCAATATTAAGAGTCAAAAGGTTGTCGTCTAACCAATGTTTTACTTTATTTAGGCCCTTATTTGCTTTTTCTATAGTTGAGTTCCAATTTTCAGCTTCAAAGATGATTGCCGTATCATCGGCAAAAGATATTATAGTACCATCAATTTCCAAGTTACATAAAGTGTTAATATATATTAGAAAGAGAAGTGGGCCTAACACACTGCCTTGAAGCACACCGTACGTGATTGGTAAACTTGTACTTCTGTATTCTTTAGCAGAATTTACAAGAGACGATTGTGACCTATTTGTTAGATAGTTCTCAAACCTTTTGAGGGGAGTACCTTTTATTCCTACCTGAAGGAGTTTCTTTAAAAGTATGCGGTGAGAGACAGTATCAAAGGCTTTGGCTAGATCCAAGAAAACAGCAAGGGGCTTGCGGCCTTTATCGAGGTTTTCAGAGATTGCTTTTGTAAAGGTTGCAATTGCATCTGCGGCACTACGACCTTTGCGGAAGCCATATTGATTTCCTGACAAAATGTCATTGTCTTCAAGAAATTTGTATAGCCTACGTTTTACCGTTTTTTCAATTATTTTTGATATCGGACTCAGCAAGGATATTGGTCTATAGTTATTCACTGATGATCTGTCCCCTGATTTATAGATAGGAATAATTGTTGAGTGTTTTAAAGAATTTGGGAAGAGGCCAGTTTGAAAGCTTAGGTTTATGATATGTTTAAGGGGCTTAGTGATGATTGGTTTGAGGTGTTTGATCAATTTAGTGGATATATTGTCGATTCCAGTTGAATGTGTGTTTTTGAGTGATGAAATAATTTCAGTGATTTCTTGTTCTGTGGTAGGAGTGAGATTAAATGGATCATAGCTAAGATTATGGATCGATATATTATTTGCAAGGTTAAATTCTGACATTCCGTTCGACAGGTCCTTGTAGGTTATAACTTTTTATAGTTCCAACATCTTTTGGTTGGATAAAAATGCGTTTTCAGGTAGGAGAAAACTGTTCTCCGTTTTTGTCAATACAAATAATTGGCATCTAAATCTTTTTTTAAATACACTTTGTGTACACCACTTTTTGTTTGAATTAACAAGCACATCGCTTTTAGCTTGGCTTTATTTATATACTAGCTTTTCCCTGCGGCTTCGCTCGAATGATATTAGGGAAAATTACTGTAGAGCTTGCACTTATAAATAATCCCCCCCCCCCCACCCCCCCGCATACCACACATTCATTCGCGGTACATTCGGTTTTCAAACAGCTCTTGTGCCACCTAAATTTCATAATGCTGGAGCTGAAAGAAAAAAAAGAATTATCCAATTTGGTGTATCCAACTATCGGAATTTATGCGCTTACAAACATTTCCGAGATTTATTTTTATTTAAGTATGTTGAAGTTTGTCAATATAATAAAAAATAACACTTTTTATTATACAGTCTTTGTAATCGTTACAAATTATATATTTAATGTAGGAACTCTCATCTGACATTTATTCCAAAACATAAGCTTGTCCGAAAAAAACAAAACATATTCTAATATTTGAATTTTCTGGAGCAGCAGCCGACCAGTATATAGGGGGCTGAGTAACTACCAGCATAGAGCCCACAAATATATCAATATCGTTTCAGTGGCAACGATTTGTTTTCTGACGTTCGCAATAACTCGCTTTTGTTAGCGACAGAAAACGTATAACAAATAAAAAATATATATATATTTATAATTCCATAACGCCAGAGCTAACCATTATATACAGCAAATGGTCCTCGCATATAATTAAGCTTTTTATTAGTGAAAGAATTTTTAAAATCGTTGTATGTTTTTATGCGTGAAAGCGTAACAAACAAACTCGAGCAGTTTCGCATTTATAATATTAGTATGGATACACGACGAAGACATCAAAATGAAATGTCAAAATATTTCTAAGCGTTCAAATTTTCAGACCAAAAACACATGATTTTGCTTTAATTCATAGTGCATCGCTTTAAAATTTCTAAACATTACCTTCAACATTATTATTATTATAAACTGAGATAAAAATGTTGATTCAACAATACCTCATTCGCTACCCACGAAAATTAGATGTAATTGAATGATTTTTTATCATTAAAATGTGTCAATGTTATTAATGGTGTGATAACTAAACCGGCGAGGTATTTGTACTTGATGCATTTTGGAAAAAACTAATAATGACAAGATTAGAAACTTTGACCTTTGCTTGGCAAGGTGCGGATTTCGTTTAACAATGGATTCTTCACCGGCTGCTGTCCATTTTCTTCAATTGTTTGGTAGTCGAGAGGATATAATATTATCATTGTGATTACAATGTAAGATTTGATAATTGAAAGATTTTAAAGACAAAACTTTGCATAATACAAATCTGTGTGAAAAATTTATACTTGTTGTATTTTTACGTGAATACTAACTAGTCAATCAACAATAGTTGCACAAGATTTCTAACTATGCTTAGCCAATAAGACTATGGCATGGGGTAAGTTGTGAGGTTGAAGATAGTAAAGAAGTAAAGGAAAGGGGGAAGAGGAATGTTGGGAAGTACTTGGCTATATAGATCTATTTACTAAATACGCTAAAGCCATTTCCAGCTACTTTATTTTTTGAATAATCATCCTTCATCGAGGTCGCACTGAGAGCATCTACCTCTGTAAATTTTTTTTATGGGCGTTGTTGTAAATAATAAAAATTAGTTGTTCAAATATTATTCTTATCCCATCGGATGTTGACTATCAACAGATCAATTTTCTTGGTACTAATTACGAAAATTTTGAAGTCAAGAGGGGCGGCTTAATTATCTACCACGTTTTTAACTACCACGTCTTCATATCCCACGTCTTTATCTACTACAACTTTATCTACAACGTCTCAATCTACTACGTCTTTCTCTGCCATGCCTTTATTAGTCACGTCTTTATCTACCACATCTTTAACTATCTTTATCTGTCTTTATCTTTCGCATGCTTAACTACCACATTTTTTTCTGTCGCGTCTTTAACTGCCATATCTTTATCTACAACGTCTTTCTCTACCATGTGTTTACCTACCTCGTTTTTCTCTACCACGTCTTTTTACCACGTAATTTTTTACCGCGTCTTATCTACCACATATTTATTTTCCGCATATTTCGCTTGCTGAGGATTGGTTTGTACTCCTGTATTTTTAGGTTATTTTAAGCTGTGAATTGAAGTACATGTTTGTTCAAAATTCAACAAAATAGATTGTTATTTTACTTATAGAAAGATTAACCCTTGTATTTTAAAAAAATATTTATAACAACTAGTTTGAAATAAAGGAAACAAAAATATAATTTTTTGAAACTCAAAAACTTTTATTTTTCAATACGAGTTTTTGTGGACATAGTACAAACCAACCCTCAGCAAGCAATTTATTTACCACAGCGCTTTCTTTGTGCGTGTTTTTATCTGCCATGTCTTTATCTACTACGTCTTTCCAACTGCCACACCTTTTCAGCCACGTTTTTATTTACCACGTCTTAGTCTACCACGCCTGTACATAACACACCTTTATCTACCGCATCTTTCTCTACCGACTTTCTCTGCCACGTCTTTTCTGCCTAAAGAACTTTCAATTGGTTCTATTCAATTCGTTCCGATTTTTATCAAGTCTCTGGAATTTTTCAATCAAAGCAACATCATTTTCCCCATGAGCTACGAGTATGTAGCTATGAAATATCGATTTTACTCTAAAAATAACAAAACAAGATTATCTTACTTGTTTATTATAGAAAAAAAATAATCATGTACATAACCGGGTAGATACCATCGATGATATTTTTTTCTCATTCTTTACTGGGGAGGATGGGTTGTTTCGCAGAGTTTGAGCAATTCATCAAATTTCAAAGTTAATTTTCAGGTTTTGTGAAACTTCTATTCAAATTCTGTTGTATCATTACGTGCCAGTTACTTCGCGAAACTGAAATAATAACAAGACTTCACTAAACTTAAAAACTAACTTCCAAATTTGATGAATTGTTCAAATTCTGTAAAAAAACTGGCAATAGCACTTCGATTTTTTTAGGTTGAAAAAGCAAGGAAAGAAAAAGTTTCTCTTTCTCAAAAAAAAAACAGCATGTAACATTAAATGCATAAGTTGTATTACCTACTTTAAAAAAACAGCATGTAACATTAAATGCATAAGTTGTATTACCTACTTTAAAAAAACAGCATAAGGTTCACGTCTTTACTGATGGCCGTTTTTAAAAAAAACTAGAGGGAGGTTATTTCGCATCAATTTGGGTTATTACGATTTTTGATATTGTACATGACGGGGGCTTAATTAAAAAAAAAACAAGTTTTTTTACCCCTTCCGACCTCCAGATCGTCAAAAACTCATAAAACCGCAAACATTGGCAATTGTCGGTGGATCAACTGTCGGGTACCATAAATCTCATATCACCGAAATATTTATTAGGTACTTAAGTAGATTTATTTTTATTAGTCCTATTAATTAAATTACAGTTCTGTTCCCGGAAGTGCACACTACCTGTTTAATTAATTTACATAGGAAGATATTTGTAGTTTATGACTTAAATTTAAATGGTTATTCCGTTCTCGTGAGATGTTTAAATCAGAATAGGCCACTTGCATGGATTTCATAATGACTTGAAAAAAATCATGTGGTTAGATTCTTCTACTAAGATTACGAAAATGTTACAAAAATTTTTTAGAAATATATTTTTTTAAAATTTTTATTAAATAAATCTGATTTTTGGACTCGTGACGTTACTACATGAAAAATGTTCCGTCTCCGATAATATTCAATTAATTTGTAAAATTCTTCACTGACTTTTTTTATATATTGCAACACTTTGATTTCCGGCGAAATTTTGAATTTGACATTAATGGTACGGCCGCACTGGGGCTAACTTACTGCAAACGTTTGGACGATTTGACCCAACACATCAGTCTGCGCAATATTAATACGGGAGAGTGGTAAAAAATATTATTTTAGCGGATAAAATTGTTAAAAAGTTTAATGTTTTTAGCTTTACGAATCTAAATCAATATTATGGAAGCCGAAGCATTGCCTGCGCAATTGTAGGTAACTGATAAGATACAGTGCCGAATCAGCTGTTCGATGTCATCCATTTTGGAGTTCGGAGTTGGAAGGTTGTCTTTGGTGTGGAAGTAGCATAAATATCACTTGCTTTATTGCCTGCGAACTTCTTCGTTACAGGTACTTTATAAGTTATGTCCCGTCTTTCCGGTTTATAAAAAATGGTCCGATTTTTCAGATTGAAATTTTCATAAAATCGCCAGGGTTTCAAATTTACAATTAAAAAAAAATTCGGAATGCCTTAGAATATTTGCCTAAGCCGGATTTTTTTTAATGTGATGCAAGTAGCTTATTGTAATAAACCTATAATTTACACGACTTAATAACATCAAGCTTATTTTAGATTAAACTGGCAATGTTTTATTTTTCTTCCGATATTTAATAACTGAAGCCTTGTTCATAAACCTTTCATTATGTTGTTTTAGATTCCTTGTTTTTGACTTCCTATCTCCATGGTCACAAAACAAAACAAAAAAATATGTTTACATAAAAACTTCTTTCATTTTTCTAGCTTTGTTACAATATAACTTACTATTTTTGAAAACATCTATTTGAATATCAAATTTGTTTTCAAATAAATTAATACAAATCTTAGAAGTGGAAATAATAAAAATAAATATGGTTTGGAAAAAACTTTGTTTATTTATATTTATTTTTAACTTTATGAGTAAAAACTCAAAATTTTAATATTTAATTAAATTAAGACAATATTAGCGAAACTCAATCGGAAATCTGTAGACAGAAAAATGAGAAAAAATATATTGGCACCTCTGGGACTTGAACCCAGGACCTTCCGCTTTCCGAGCGACGACTCTGATCACTGAGCTAAGGTGTCTATATCCAATTCGGTCATTTTTAACTATAACATATTTCGACTAAGAACTACCAACATTCTTCAATCTCCGTTTTTCTTAACACGTTAAGAAAAAAGCGGAAGGTCCTGGTTTCAAGTCCCAGAGGTGCCAATATCTTTTTCTGATTTTTCTGTCTACAGATTTTCAATTGAGTTTCGCTAATATGGTCTTCATTTAAATAAAAAAAACTTTGTTTTCGGCACCGGTGCATAGTCGGGAAACACGCCAAACGCGCGCTCAACATTTGTACACGGTTGACATTAGTCACATGAGAACGGGTCGTTTCTACGACTCGTTCTTGAGTTCAACAGCTTGGCTGTGGAACGATTTGCCGGCCTCTGTGTTTCCTCCCTCCTACAATATGGGTCTCTTCAAGACCCATGTTCACTCCGTCCTCTCCTCAAAAACACCCTCCACACAGCATCCTCAAAGATGACATAGGCCCTGAGGGAAATTATTTTTTCCTCAGGGCCTCCTGTGTGGAGTTAATGTAAAAAAAAAGTTATTTTTTTAAATGTGTCGTATTTAATTTGAGTTATTAAATAAACGAACGTTGATGGGTAAAGCTCTCAACTACGAATCCGGAAGGCGCGAGTTCAGTTAGTGCGCTAATAAAATTGATTTAATTAATTTGTGTTGTTTCACAAACAATTCATTTAAAAATAATATTTAGTTTATTTTCGGCGCGTTCCTGTGTAGAAGATACCCTCAGT
This sequence comes from Glyphotaelius pellucidus, assembly GCA_936435175.1. Classification (NCBI taxonomy): domain Eukaryota; kingdom Metazoa; phylum Arthropoda; class Insecta; order Trichoptera; family Limnephilidae; genus Glyphotaelius; species Glyphotaelius pellucidus. The sequence continues at coordinate 32,431,434 of OW386547.1, forward strand.
ATCGCTCTGGTGAAACCACCATTCATATTTGGAACATTGTTTGAAATGACTTTATTCGTGTTTGGTGACGAGATTTGAATAACTATATACTTCCACTCTTCCTCTTTTTCCACTCCACAACCAACCTTCTATCTTTCTATATCCTTCTCCCACTACCCTCAATCTTACAAGCATTGTAGTATTTTTCATCAATATTTCAAATGGTGACCCGACAATTGATCCCCCGAAATGATATTTACTATAAAATTATAATTTTTTGTACATTATTTACCTATTTTAAACGTAAAAGATATGCACTTCAAAAATATTGTTTTGTACTTATGCCCTGTTAATAGAGAAGCAGATTTTTCCTTGAGTCATTTGAATGAAAATATGTTTTATTTTTTTGTTATTTGGCGATACATCCTCTCTGCAAATTCCTACGGGGTCACTTAGTTATATTTTATGTAATTAGGTAAAACGTATTTTCCCTAAAGCGACTGCATATTAGTGCACATTGTAAATAAGTATGCCAGGGGACCAATTATCGGCGGATCAACTGTCATGGAACCATTTTAAATATAAAATGAAATAAACATACAACTTTGCTATACAATATAGTTTAATAATAATGACTAACGACATATCGGTGTCAAATAATGTCCGCCATCTTGAAATAAAGCAGGTCCTTCTTTTCGTACCGAATCCACATGAAAAACGACAGGTATGCAAACTGGATGAAAAAAAAGCATCGTGTAAAACGAAACGTGTCGTAACTTACTGACGGATGAAATTGCTTAAAAGAAGATTATAATTGTTGATGGAACGCAAATCTTGATTCGATTGAAGGCTTTTTTGCTGCAATTACTTGAAGCTTTTTCTGTCTTTAGTTATGTGCAAAATTTTCTGTGTGCCATGTCGTTATCAATTTAACAAATGAATTACAATATGTTATTTAAAAAAAATTGTTTCTTAATCTCCTGGGAATGATTTCACGAATTTGAAAGTGCACTGACGTCACGCGTCTCGAGCTTACGCGAAACACTTATATTTTTTTATGAAACCGCGTTTCTATACACCCACTCAAATTAATAGGTGGGTAGGTACCGTTTTATCATCCTAGTAATAAACGGGAAATCATACAGTATTAAAATTATGCGTTGCTAACAATTCATCCGTTTGCGATGAAACTTTGGGGATTTTATATGTGCCTGCCAGAAATGGTTTCTATATATACTGGTGAGCTCTGAGATTATGAAATTTGTATAAAAAAATTGCAATAAGTGGCACGCGAGCTGTTTGAAAACTGAATATACCAGGAATGATTGTATGGAATGCGTGAAGGGTGAGGGGAACCCGGTTGGGGGGAGGAGAACTCGGGAGGGGGTGGGGAACTCCGGAGGGGGATTCGCGGGAAGGGGAGGAGAATCAGAATGGAGTAGGGAAACTTGGGAAAGGTGAGAGGAACTCGGGAGGGGAAAGAAGAGGGTGAGGGGAGTGGGGAGAGGGAAGGCGGAGTGGGAACGCGTGAGTGGAAGAGGACGCGGGAGAGGAAGGGGAGGCGGAAGGGGAACGGGACGAATGGGAAAGGACACACAGGGAGAAACAATTTCTTTATTAAATGGCACAGCAACGCAAGCCGGGAACCATGAATGAAAACGATTTTCTCAAAAAAACTCGATCAGCATATGATTTATGAATGTTGATCATTGTGCTTTGACATTTTTTTTTTATTTAAATTATAAAATTAGTGTCAAAATAATATGGACTTAAACAAAGCACGCTAATTTAAAACCCACGTGCTTTTTATCTCCAGCTCTCTTGCTAAATCTAAATCTTTTTTTACATAAAGTATGTCACACCAAACCTGTTTCTTGCATAATACGAAAATCCTAAAGCAATTGACGTGGGATATCAAATAAGGTTTATTAAAGGATAAAAAGTGTTATTATTTCAATTCAGTACGTAAATGTCAAATTCATAGACATTATTTACATTAGTGTCTCCTGCACTTAACCTAAAAATATTACTTAGAACTACAAGAATGCAGTAAAATATAATCATCATCTGATGCTCCAAGAAAATTACCATCTGTTTATATAAAACTAGCTTTTCCCAGCGGCTTCGCTCGCATGGTATTACGGGAAATTACTGTAGCGGTTAAACTTATCAATTATAATTATTGCCCCTCCTCCCCACCCCCTCTCGCATTCCACACATTAATTCCCTTACATTCAGTTTTCAAACATCTGTTTTCAAACATCTCGCCTACCACCTAAATTTCATAAAAGAAAAAAATAATTATCCAATTTTGTTCATTCGTTCGGAATTTATGCGCTTACAAACATTTCGGATGTTTAATTTTAATAAATATTTGGAAGTTTGTTAATATAATAAAAAATTGCACTATTTATTATTCAGTCTTTATAATCGTTATGAATTACATTTTCAATGTAGGAACTCTTATCTGACAGTTATTCCAAAACAGAAGCTTGTCCAAAAAAAACAAAACATATTCTAATATTTGAATTTTCTGGAGCAGTAGCTGATCAGAGGGCTGAGTACCTACCAGCTTAGAGCCCACAAATATATCAACATCGTTTCCATGGAAACGATTTTTTTCTGACGTTAGCAAAAACTCGCTTTTGTTAGCGACAGAAAACGTATAACAAATATAATATATTAATATTTATAATTTCATAACGCCAGAGTTTGCCATCATATACAGAATAAAGTCTTCGCATATAATTTAGCTTTCTATTGGTGAATGAATTTTTAAAGTCTTTCTATTGGTTAATGCGTGAAAGCGTCATAAACAAACTCTAGCAGTTTCGCATTTATAATATTAAGTAAGTATGGATGGTGACCCGACAGTTGATCCTTCGACAATTGATCCCCGAAATGATATATACTATAAAATGATATTTTTTTGTATATTATTTACCAATTTCAAACGTAAAAGATATTCAGTTCGACTTCAAAAATACCCTCTATTTAAGTTGGTATGAATATCTAAGGAATTTATACGCCGTATCAATATTTTTGTACTTATGCGCTGGTACATACAGTAAATAGAGAATCAGAGTTTTCCTTGACGCATTTGAATGAAAATATGTTTTATTCTTTTGTTATTCGGCGGTACATTCTCTCTGCACATCCCTACGGGGTCACTTAGTCATATTTTGTGTAATTGTGTATAAAGTACTTTCCCTAATGCGACTGCACAGTGCACATTGCATATAAGTACGGGGAAGAATTGTCGGGGGACGAACTGTGATGGATCCATATAAAAATTAATGTTTTTTAGTTTGTACCTGATAAGTTCCTAAAATTCAATTTGGGAGGTGGGTACGGGTCCAGCCCCGGAAATCATTAATTGGATAACCAACACCTCCGCCATAGGTCACCCCAAGTGGTTCACTAGGTTTGGTCACTTAGCAGGGAGGGCCCGGATTCGTGGGGTGAGGTTTGTCCGAGTCTTGGCGGCGGATGTGTCTGCCCGCCAGCTGCGTGGCGGGCCAGATCGGGAGAGACTGGTTGAAAGAGACTTTGTGACCTTTCAAGCAGAACTCTTTCGAAGCATCGCCTTGCACCGCAGTGGGATATCTTATCCTTCCCAGAACTTTCTTTCCTTCCTTTCCTTTTAAAGACCCTTCACACAGCATCCCCAACGATGACACAGGCCCTGAGAGAAAATATTTTCCTCAGAGCCTCCTGCGTGGAGCTATCCATATATTTATTTTACTCCAGTGATTTTTTTGGAGTAAAAAAAATCATTAATCTGTTTGCGATTGAACTTGGTGAGTTTTTGTGCGCACGCCCGCGAAGGTTTCTTTACAGAGGTAATTTCTTATATAAGTGAGCTCTGGCGTTATTTTATTTTATTTATTTATTTCAACGCCATAAAATGGCTTTTACATTCAAGTGTTTGTGATACAATTATGTGTTACAACCAATGTTATGAATGTTATGAAATGTGTTTAAAAATATTCCTATAGGTGGCGCGTGAGTTGTTTAAAAAATATGTATTTCGTATTGATAGCCGAAATTTGAAATGCTCTAAAGGACAATAAATCCAAAAATGAGTTATAACAAGTATGTAATTTTTCTGTGTTTTTATTTCTCTGTCGATCTGCGTCATTGAAATATTTATAGGAAAATAAGTGCATCTTCTACTACGTGCATTTTAAGAGGATTTTTTCCGATTAAAAAAAAACTAATTATATTATATTATTAAAAAAATTTAAATAAAATATAAAGATTTTTGAATGATCTTTGAATTGATTGATTTGATTGAATCAATCATATCTTAAAATTTAAAAAAAATGTGATTATAGATCTACAAAGCAAGAGATAATTTTTTTGGTAAAAATAAAAAAATAAAATTGTTTTTGCTCTCCTGAACAATCAAATAGCTTAGTGGCAGGGGGAGAGGAACGAGAGGGGGAGGTTCGTGGGACGGGGGACGCGGGAAAGGGAAGAGAGACGGGGGAAGGCGGGGAGATGGAAGGGGAACGTGGGAGAGAAAGGGGACGATTTTTTTTTTCTTTGAGTGACATTGCAACGCGATCCGGGTGCTCGCTGGTAATAAATAAAAATGTATATGTCTTGTTATGATAAATCACCTCAAGGGCGCTGTACATGTAAATATGTAATAAAATAAACTTTGTGCTGATAGCATATTAAATTTCCGTTATCTATGTAGTCTAGCGGCAGGGGGAAAGGTGGGAGGGGGAGGGGAATCCGATGGCAGGGAGGGGAACGAGGGAGGGGGAAGGCGTGGAAGGTGAAAGGGGAACGCAGAAGAGATCAGGGAATGCGAAAGGGGGACAGGTCAAGGTCGTGGTCATCAATACGATGAACAATACAGTGACAGCTAGTGCCTATTCCAATACTGGCGAAATGATTGAGCAGGCAAGAGTACTGTAATTACCTGCTTTATTGGACAATGGGTGACCTGCATTCTGATATAGCAATACAAAAACAATTATAATGAAGAGTTTCTGTACAAAAAGGATTAGAAAAAATATACGTACCGTACGGAGACGCGAACGTGTTACCGTCAATTTATTTTTTACGGAATGAAATCTGCAACGGGTTTTTTAAAAGTCTTTTCTTACCTTCAGAAGAAAGCTAAATCAACAAAATAAAGAAACACATACCTGTTAAAAAATTCATTGCGGAGCTCGCATGTTTAAAGAGTCAAATTTATTACAGATAAATATTTATTTATTTTACGGACAAAGATTTATGGAAATAAAGTTCTGGGAAATAAAAAGGTATGAAGGGTGGGTAGGAATCTGGGGGTCAGTGTTTCCAGAAGTGACGGATGTATGAATCTATCCCTCCCCTCCTATTGTGGTGAAATACGATGTTCCGAGAGAGCCCTCCTGGAAAGGTCATAAGATCACCCCCAACCAGTCTCTCCCGATCCGGCCTAACATCTATATCTGCGAGAGAATGAGATAGTAAAGTCGGTCTCCTCTTTGTGTGGTGCTTCGTAGCCTGTTTCTGAAGGTTTCACATCTTCCGCGAGTGAATTGCACACTGTTATTTTTCCTCTTTCGTTCAGGCTTTAAAAAGAGATTTTTTTTAAATTTGCTGCAAAAGAAAACAAAATTATACTACGTTCTCATGAATAAGAAGAAAGTATGCGCGGCCCATTTCGGCCGGTTTCATACAAATCTTAAATTTGGATTTGAGATCGAAATACCCAACCAAACTGAAAAATAATTTTTGTAATCAAAAGTTATATGAAATATCTAGTACGGATGTGAGCTACTTTATGTATTTTTTCTTTAAATAAAAAGATATGGGCTATTAAACATTTCAGTGTTTCAAGATTTTAGAGGGAACTTGGGCAATTATTTGTGAGTAAACGAAAAACATTAAAAAATAATTTAACTGTGTTTATTTTACAAATACAATGAAAAATTAAATGAAAAGTAAAAATTTAGAAAAAAAATCATTTTGAAAGTTGAAAATTTATTAAAATTTAAAAAATTATTGTTAAAAATGCATTTTTGGGGGTAGTAATTTTAATGTACAAACGACATTTTTTTGTTCCGCCGCAAATAGGTAGTTTGTATTTTAAATTTTCACTATCAAAATGATTTTTTTCTAAATGTTTATTTTAATTTTATATTTCATTATATTTTTATGATAAATGTAGTAAAATTATTTTTTTTTGTTATTTATTTACTCACAAATAATTGCCCATGAAAAATAATTAAAAATCCTGAATGGCCTATATCTTTTTATTTAAAGCAAAAATAAATAAAGTAGCTCACGTTCGTACTAGATATTTGATATACCTTTTGATTACAAAAATAATTTTTCAGTTTGGTTTGGTATTTTGATCTCAAATCCAAATTTAAGATTTGTATGAATCAGGCCGCGCAAACGTTCCACTTAAGTAAATATTACTTTTCAATATGGTTGAGTAATCAAGAAATACCCAAAATCCCCGCTTTTTCCCCACAAAAAATTCTACCCACAGATCTTAAAAATTCCCCGCGAATTTTCGAACCCTGTACCTCAAAGATATGCCGTTGACCTTCGTACTTACATCCATATCAATTGAAATAATATTACGTATAAAAAGATTGGATAAAAACATTATTAGGGATTGATCTGTCAACATGTATGTAGTATAAAGGTGCAATATACTGAGACAATAACACAACGGATAACAATAAGCAAACAAGTCTGAGATAAATTAGAGTTAGGTAATCGACTAACCTTGTTTCTATATGACGGTCATGTAATAATAGTTCGAGGGTCAACTCAGCAGCTGTCTCAAATTGTAACCTTATTTGTTCAGTTACGTGGTCAGGTAAGTACCACGGCATTTTTGAAACAGCTGTAAGGTTCCTAGCTCCAGACCCAGAGGCTGTGGGCTCGAATCACCCAATGTAGTGAATGAAAATTATGAATGAATTTTTGGAATAACTTTTGAAGGTTTTACCCATAAACGTAATTTATTTCTAATGAAAACTATTTTTTTTTAATAATGAACGCTGAGTGAAGATTGCCCTGATGATAGCCAATCTTCGATAGGAGAGGACAGGATCTTGGCGACAAATGCGACTACCCACCAACTTCGTGACTGGCCGGATGGGGAGAGACTGGTTAAGGGTGACTTTTTGACCTCTCCGGCTGAACTCTTTCTGAACATCGCCTTGCATCGCTATGGGAGGTAAAGTTTCATACGCCGTCACTCCTGGACATACTGACCTCCAGATTCCCACCAACCCTTCACACAGCATCCCCAAAGATGGTAAAGGCCCTGAGGGGATTTATTTACTTCCAGAAACTAAAGAAAACAAGAATGGGGACACTACGAAGCACCTCACAAATTGATTAGTATATCTCATTCTCTCGCAGGCTTAATCCTATAGATGTATGTGTTTCTCTTTTTAGTGTCACTTTTCTGTTTCATCGAGTTTCAAATCACAACGGTGCTAGAGAAGTTTTCACTTCAAAAATAAATAAAAATAAATTGACATTGAAATCGATTTAATCATGCAAATTAAATAGGTGAATGATATTTGTATATATATATACAAAAGTTTCCCAAAATGTGCTTTTTTCGAAGAAAACCAAGAACATGATGTCATTAACCTAAAACAGTTGACGTAAATCACCTGCAAACGCTGACTTGAATTATAAGTAGCCGATTACCAGATGATACTAGCGTTTATTAAGGTAGGTCAAGTGAAGCATCGTTTTAGAATATAAAATCACTGGTGCCTTAAACAACCTTGTGATTGGCAAACCTATCGCAAAATTATAAATACGGTCCTGCCTGTGAGATCTCTGCTATCACCTCTCTTTCTGTCGCTTGGGTCGTTTATGAGAAAGAGGGAGAGGTCTATTATTATTATTATTCGTCTTTATTAGTTTTATTTCAATAATTAGTGATGTGCTTTGCCTGCTTCACTAGGAACAAAATTCATTATAACGAAAACACAAATAACAACACAATGTTACGTTTTAAATAAATACGCACGGGAAAGGACATGCAGGGGAGAACAGAATTAAAATTAAAATACTTTTTTCTTGTGGCATTTTTCTGATTAGCATTGCAACGCATTCCAGGTGCACGCTAGTACATTATAAAAATATGTAAATTAATTTTTTAATTTACATATTTTTATAATGTACTAGCGTGCACCTGGAATGCGTTGCAATAACAAAAAACGTCAAGAATTTTACAAACTAATGAGAAATGATATAAATTTATTACACTTAATTTTAAAACAAATGCAAGACCATTATATTTACCAGCCATAAAAAACTATAGGTTATAATCTCCCCTCTGAATTGCGCTGTATTATCAATCAATCAGAACAAATTAAACATTTTTTACAAAATACAACCCGTGGCTCCCATATCATGCACAAGCGCTCCTTTTTTCTGATAAGGTAAACAAAACCAATGATGACCTTAAATTTAATATTTTGTTAATACAATGTACATAAATATGCATAAATGTAACCCATATTCTTTAAATTACAATATTGAAACGTTGCTTGAAATGGCTTTAGCCGTGTTTAGTGACCAGATCTGAATAGCCAGGTACTTCCCCACCTTCCTCTTCCCTATCTCCTTCAGGATCCAGACGGGAGCAATTGGGACTCTTGTGCGGTATTTCATATAATTTTTTTTTTTTTTTTAATTCAATGATATAAATTACATATTGTGTAGTATATATGAGCCCATTTATTAACATATTTACTAGCGAGTTCCCGGCATGCGTTGCAATTTTTTTGCTGCTCCAACTGCTCCCGTCTGGGACCAGCGAGACTATGGCATCCCCAATTGGGTAGTGGGGAGGGGGAGGAGTTAGGAAAGAGGAAGGTGAGAAGTACCTGGCTATTCAGATCTGGTCACCAAACACGGCTAAAGCCATTTCAAGCAACGTTTCAATTTTGAATGGTGGTCTTACACCAGGGCGATACTGAGAATATTTTCCACTCTGGAACGTACCGCAAATATACTATGTATTATTTTTAGGGGGTATTTTAGTCTAGAAAAAAAAATCTTCATATTTCCAAAGTTCAAATATTCAAAAATATCTTCCTTGAAAGGATTTTACGAAATTCGCATTATTTTTAAAGTTATAACCATTTTAATTTCGCGGTTTAGACGGAATCTTACCAAAATCTAAATAGAACAAAATGAATAAATTGTGAAATAACACAAATTAATCAAATAAAATTTATTTGCCACGCCGGGATTCGATCCCGCGACCTTCGGAATGCGAGTCAATTGCCCTACCGCTGGACTCCGCCGGACTGGACTACCTACTTCTTTGTACTTTTTTTAAATATTTGGTTATTAATTATGACGTGTGTATAATATTGCAATAGAGCGTTTCGTGAATAAAGTTTAAATTTAAAATTAATTTTATTTTGTTTATGTATAACTTGCCCATGCTGTTCATACTTGTGTTACATCTCTGAACCTAGCACCAATCAAATCAAATATTTATTTGTTTACTAGTGGTCGCCCAATGGTCGAAATTCGACCATAATTGTAATGTTTTTTTATGTTTGTCATTCAGTAAGACCATAGACAAATAATATTAAAGACAAACAATATTAATCTATTCTCAATTTGACCATAGACTTTATTTATTTATTTTATTTTATTTTAGGGAAATCAACAGTTAACAGCTTGCTTAATTTGTACATGTTTAATTTACCTATCTGATAAACCAATTATAGATTTCCTCATTATACTATTACATTATGTATTGTTACGTTACAAATTGTCACGTGGCGGGATTCGAGAATAGACTTCTCCACGGACTGGAGAATAAGGCGCCAATATAGAGGCGCGCGCATTACCCCCTCCCGCGAGCGACAAACCGAGCCGCCGCTAGACCAACTCTCGAGCGGCAGCCCGGGCAGTCTTCAGCAAGCGAGCTTACAGGGCCCACGTTCCGCGCGAACATGGGTGACACCAGTTCAGTTTCGCCGTTTGTGCACTTCCGGTCCACGCTGTTGGCCCATAAACCAAACGTGAGTCAATTACCATGTTACCCTTTGTGTGCAATTAAATGTTTTAGCCCATAAACCACGCGTGATAGAGAGTAGAGACGGACATTCGAACTAACTTTCAGCTAGGATCGTTCCTTTTATGTATTATTGTGTCTCCTAGAATTGAATAAACTGTTTATGTGATAACCTACCGTGTTTTGCTTGACGAGAGAGGCCCTGGGAGAATGGAGAAGCGTGAAGTTCCGGACCACAAGCACTAGCCTTGAGGTTACGAGAAAATCCTGCTTGCACCGAATCCTGAGCTAGTTTTTATTTGGGGCAGATACAGCAGCTAATTGTATTAAATATGTGGGAGCTTTCTCCAACCCTGCCGATAGCATCAGCACGCCCGTTGACGCTAACAGTATCTATAAAATAAAAAAGTAATCTTACAATAGCTAAGAGAAATTACATTATTACAACAAGAGGCAGTACATAATATAAGTCGTTACATAAATATATCATACAGTTTTGTACTCATTTAATACATTTTTAATACATTTTTAATAGATTTTTTATATTTGTTTTCATCACAATTGAAGAAACAATAAACAATAAACAATAGAGTAAAGACGCGAGTGTGTGTGTCAAATACATGGTAGTGTGTGTAATGTTTTTGTTATTGATTTAATCTATTTTTATGCATAATTTTTAAAAAATATTAGCATTCTGCACTCCTCCTCTATATAAACTATAAGTGTGCGAAATTTCATACTCCTCCGTCCGCGCAATTTTCGTAAAAAGGGGTACAAAGTTTTGGCTTCACGTATTAATATATTGATCAATGGCGAGTTAGGTCACATCACGTATATAATAAATATATAAACATTAATATATTTTATAAAGAAATTGAAATTTGGCAAAAATATTGTTCAGTTATTTCGTTTCCAATTTAAGGATAATAAATATGTCGTAGACCGATCGTAAAATGGCGATTATGAAATGGCAGCAGGAAAATGGACTTGAATATAAAAGTAAGGGTGAATAAACTTGGGAACCATGGATGATTTTAAAGAAATTTTTATTGAATTCGTACCAAATTCACCTCCTCATCGCATCATTTCGAACCAATTTTACCTCCTCATCTCAATCAAAACACCAACCACTCTTTCGAAATCGTAGGGAAATGGATTTGAATTTGAAAATAAAATGTGATTCAAATTCGAAACCAAAGACGATTATGATGAAAATTATATTGAATTAGAACCAATTTCACCTCTTCGTCTAAGAATCATAACTAAAACACCAACTACTCTTTCGAAATCGTAGGAAAATGGACTTGAAATTGGAAATAAGGGTGATTCAACTTCTAAACCAATGTCGATTTTGATGAATTTTTTATTGATTTAGAACCAATTTCACCTCTCCATATCAGAATCAAAACCAAAACACCAATCACTTTTTCGAAATCGCAGGAAAATGGATTTGAATTTTAAAATAAAGGCGATTCAACTTCGAAACCAAAGATTTATTGATTAAGAACCAATTTTACCTCTTCATCTCAGAATCAAAACCAAAACACCAAGCACTCTCTTCAAATCAAAGGAAAATAGATTTGGTATGTTTCGTTCTAATGACGTTCTTAGTTGCGTACATCAGAATGACCTCCTTAACTAGCTGACTCAGAGTAGTAAATCATTCTTAGGTTAAGAGTAAAATAAATAATTTATTTCTAAATTATTACAAATCAGAATGTTGGTTAAACGCGCGTTCTGACGTCATAGTGTCCTTTTACGGGAGCTTTACGCAACTCTCTCCCGAGAAAACGACGACATAAATCCAGATAAATTCCGATAGATATCATTCGTTGCAAATGAAAATTTCTTCACAGTTTGTCAATAGAAATTGAATGGATTGCATCGTGTTTTCTTGGGCGTATTTCATAATGTAAAGTATGTGGCAAAACGTACAGCAAAACTGAATATATGCATTTTTAATTGCATGCCTCCGATATAGTACCTACATTATCTTATTAAGAGGAACGTATGCGCCGTCCGTTTCAGCCCGTTTTTTACAAATCCTAATTCTGGATTTGAGATCAAAATACCCAACCAAACTGATTTTTTTTTTTGTAAAACAAAGGTAAAATATTAAATATCTAGTACGGATGTGAGCTACTTTATTTATTTTTGCTTTAAATTATAAGATAAAGGCCATTAGAGATTTTAATGTTTCATGATTTTAGAGGCAATTTGGAAAATTATTTGTGGTTAAATGAAAAAAAATAAAAAAAAATAATTTTACTTTATTTATTTTAAAAAGGATAAAAATTAAAATAAAAAATAGAACACCCTTAAAAATGAATTTATTGGGTAGTAATTTAAATACATAAATTACTTTCTTTTTCCACCGTAAATAGGTCATTTGTATTTTAACTTTACACCCATCAAAATAATGTTTTTTATTAATTTTTATTTTTTTTATATTTCATCATACATTTGTGATAAATAAAAATTTCAAATAATAAATTCCAAATTGCCCCTAAAATCATGAAACATTAAAATCTTTAATGGCCTATATCTTATAATTTAAAGCAAAAATAAATAAAGTAGCTCACATCCGTACCAGATATTTGATATTTTACCTTGGTTTCACAAAAAAAAATAATTCCAGTTTGGTTGGGTATTTTGATCTCAAATCCAGAATTAAAATTTGTATGAAACGGGCCAAAATGGGCAGCGCATTCGTTCCTCTTAAGAGGGCGGCGTTTTGTCTATACAAACGTATTCCCCAATTTTCTCTCTTGGTTTTGAAACTACTGCAAATATATTTTTAATATAATATATATCGATCACTAGCGTATCGGTAGGTTTTGCTTTTTTTGATAAGTTACTTTTTATTGGAGTTAGGACCCTCCGAAAATCATCAAAATTGCCTGGTTTGTACGACATCAACAGCCGTCCAGTATGCAACACAAACAATGTATTATTTAAAAAAGCAAACGTACAGATATAGAGTATTTTTTTCTAATATGATAAGTAAAAAAGTCTTAAAAATCGGTACAGTTTAAGAGGAGAAAAATGAGGAATAGAAAACCTCGTTTTTCATGATTTTGTTCAGGTATTATTCGCCTGAGTTTCAGTTGTCATTTCGTTCAGTATTCGGGGAAGTAAGAGCGATATACAGACACAGTTTCGTAAAATACCTATTGCTTAATTTTCTCGGCGACTGTGTTTTCTCTTACTGCCTATTTGTAAATGTTACAAATAAATAGACATAAATAAATTAACATGTGGGACTGTTTAACTGATGGACAGCTGTGGTAAGGATCATTGAAAATTGCATAAAACTTACTTAACAAAGAACTGACGGCCTCCGTGGTTGAGTAGTTATGATCTTCGCCTAAAAATTCGGAGGTCGCGGGTTCAAATCCCAATTGGTTTATCTGTGATGTTTCACATTTTTTTCATCAAAAATAATACACAGTAGGTATCAAAATATTATTAGTTGAAATACCACTATTCAGAATAGAAACATTGCTCGAAATGGCTTTGTCCGTATTTGGTGACCAAATCTGAAAAGCCAGGTATTCCCCCATCTTCCTCTTCTCCATCTCCTTCATCTCCCACTACCTTCAGCCTTACAACATCCTCCAATAGGAAGTGACGTAGTCTCATTTTTTTACATTACCTCATCACGAGAGGCCCTGATCAAAACCATTTCCCTCGGGGCCTTTGTCATGTTTGGGGGATGTTGTGTGGAGGGTCTTTTTAGTAAAATGAAGGAGAGGAAGTTCTGAGATGAAAGAGGTACGAGGAATGGGCAGGAATCTGGAATCAGTGTGTTCAGGAGTGGCGGACGAATGAATCCATCCCTCACACTGCGGTACAAAGCGATGGGTCGAGAGGCCGGCCGGAGAGGTAAAAAGGTATCCATCGCACAGTCTCTCCGATCCGGTCCGCCACACAATATGAGGACTAAAACATTTGCCGCCAAGACCTAGGCAAACCCAAACCCATGAACCTAAATCACCGAACGGAGCGAATCACTCGGGGTGACCTATGGCAGGAGTGTTGGTTATTCAATAAATGGTTCCCAGGATGGCGGTACTCATACCCACCTCCCTTATTCAATTAATCCACTTTAATTCACTGGCGGCTTCAGTTTTATGTGGGTTATTGAAAATGCTTCGTTCTAAAAGTCAATATCTGAAATTTGCTTTTGGCCTTTGGCTCTTGTCTGTCCGACACCATAACATAACAATAGACTAGTTTGAAAGTATTGGTTAACAATATAGTTTGAATACGTAAAGAGTTCGTTCATTTAGTTGATATTTTTAGTTGGTATTAACAATATTGCAAAAGTATTGGTTAACAATATCGGCGACACCAGAAAACACAGTTCCACCCAGTAAAAACTGCGGAGAGCCCATCACTAATATTTCAATATCTTTGATTAAATTGTAACATTTTTTTTATAAGAACGAATCTTCAAACCATTAATTTTTACTTATAGCATTGTTATGACTGTTCATACTTTTGTTACACACCTACATAGTTTAAGAATCAGTACATTATCAGTAAAACAACAAACAAGATGATAAAACTTACCTGACATAACCTAATATTAAATTCCTACGCAATGCGTCCAAGTCTAACGGATTCTGAGAAATTCTGCGTGCATCAGCAGGTGTGGGGACTTTTCTACTAATTTGCATGGGAAATATGATTGCTTCTGTCACGGTCATGTTTCACACGTGAATTCCCCTCCACGCGGGAGTTTAACAAACTGATGAGTGTTTCTCCGAAACTATTTACGTTATAAGATAACGTATTATAGCAAAGAACACAATATGTTAGAATTCAACGGAACTAACTGAAACATTGTGATTTTTACATTTATATTGTCATTATATCACTAATTATCTAATGTCATTATAACCAACGAGTCATTATAACAAAATAGTTAATTATCAACTCATTTTTTAGCATGAGTAGATAGACTTCAGTCAGTCAATGTACGACATTCTTTGTTCAAATTTAAGCGGGCTAAATCGACCACTTAAGCCTTGATAAGCCGCAGGATAGTTATTTTTTAGATGTCAAAGCGCTAGCTTTTAGGAGAAAATACATAATATGCAGATGTCAATATACAATATACAAAACAACATTTAGAGAAATCACCTGCATCCAAACTATTTCTCAAGAATTAACTTGAACAGCAAATAAAAACATAAAAAAATATTTTTCTTATAAATAGGGAAAAAATATATCCATAAGAATGTTATTTTCAAATAGAGAGATGAGAGAAATGCGCAATATCCAAGTATTAGAGGCATTGATTTTGATTGAACGATTCGCACATTCCTCCGATTGGATCCCTGACACCAGCATTTGTATGCGTCTGGCTAGTGTGGAATAAGTCGTTAAACAAACCCTATTTAAAATTAGTTTACTCGCATTATGCTGATTGGAGTAAGGAACTTTATCAAAAATCAGCTTATTAACCTATACCCACCTAAAAATAAACTGCCATCGTTTTTTGAAAGATCGCGATCTCCCGATACGTAGATACGTCCCGATGACGATGGCAGTAGAGAGAATAGATACACGACACATGTGGTCAGTAGTTTTGTTTTGTTTTTCTGAGAAAAAAAAACATTGAAAGTCAAAGACAATACATGAAATAATTTTGTTACATCTAGCCTTTCGATCTAAATACGGATTATGTTCCAAGTTCCAAGCCGTGCTAAAGTCGACATTCCAACCAAGCCGAGCTTAAAATCAACTACTGTACACCGGGTCTATGTATAATATATGTAGGTAGGACCAAAGATATTGAAATATAAGAAGATATGCTATGATGTCCGCCTGACCATCGACGGAACTACTACGTAATGGGAATAGTTTGAGTACGGAATTTAGTTGATTTTTCTAAGGTGTGCAGTAGTATTGTTACAATATAGTTTGAATACGGAGAGAATTCATTCATTTAGTTGATTTTTTAAGGTGTGCAGTAGCATTGGTTAAAAAATATAGGCGACACCAGGAAGCACAGTCTCACCAAAAACTGTCGATAGCACCATCTTATATTTCAATATCTTTGGGTGACCCTATAATCTTGGAAACCACTCCTTGTTTCACAAAAATATCATGTCATCTCTATCATACACACTCTTCTTTTATTCCGTCTCTCGACATTACTCGACTTTTAAATATTTTTTTCTTGAAGGTTCCATTTCATAAATGTTTACATGAGTATGTAAGAGTGTTAATTTCTCGGCGAATATTCAAAGTAGAGCACGCCCATCGAACTATTGCCCAGGTCTAGGGGAATTCAACAATGCTAAGAAAAGTAGGACAATGACGTCAAGCCCACCAGCGAAATGTCAAAATGGCGCACAGTGAGCAATTTAGTGTGACTCTCAGTTGTTTAGTATGGCAGATGGGACACCCTGGATTTAACTAGCCTTATCACCTCGCACATACGGTACCCGTGATAGAAGACTGATAATGTTCCTAATAAGGAAAAAACATTAAAAACACAGTGAAAAACATTAAGGCTTAAAAAAATCAGAGTGTGCAATTCACACGCGGTAGAAGCCTTCAGAAAACTAAAGTAGACAAGAGTGGGGAGACTTCGAAGCACTTTTTTATCAGTGTGAAGGATACGATAATATAATTAGATTTTCACGGCCAAAAGTATTTTCGTTATTTGTTTTGGGGTGTTAGGGGCCATCCATAAATTACGTCACATCTTAAGGGGGGAGAGGGGGTGTAGCGAAGTGTGACATTGTGTTACAAGGGGTACGGAGGGGTCATCAGCTCAATGGCGTCACATGTAAAAATCTAAATTATTAAAACGCGAAACTTAAATGTAAACGAAAAAATGTTAAATTGCAAAATATGTGACGTCACACTAGAGGGGAGGGGGTCTTACAAATGTGACAATGTGTGACAGGGACGGGGGGGGTCAAAAATATCAAAATTCGTGTGACGTAATTTATGGATGGCCCCTTATGCCGTGTTGCGCTACCTCTTTCTTTAGCCAACGTTTCGGATAGCGTTACAGTGTCCATCATCACATCTGCCCTGATGATGGACACTGTAAGGCTGTCCGGAACGTTGGCTAAAGAAGGAGGTAGCGCAACACGGCATAACACCCCAAAAACAAATAACGAAAATGTGAAGGATGATTTTTTTCCATATTTTTGTCGTCGAATTCCAGTGCACCTTTTCCTATACATTTGGTCATAATGATTTTAAAAAAAAAAAAAATTTTGGATTTCGTAGGATTCGTCCCTTGGTCCGCTGAATGTATGACCGCTGAGTTTCGTCAGGCGCCTATACCACTAGGCTAGAGGAGCCCTGCGTGGGACCCTGAATTTATATACTAATATCAGTTTCAGTGCCGGCAACCTGGGCGTTTATTTTATTTTCATTTATGTACGTAGATTTCTTTTACCCACCTTACTAGACAAAGTTTGTTCCGGGGCGGGTAAATAACATGAGTATTTAGTAAAAAGTATATGTATCAAAGTAGACATGTGTATAAAAATATAAAAAGACAAAATAAAAAGTTAAAAAAAAACATAAAGATAAAAATATATTTAAATAAATAAATATGTTTTGGCTATTTCATTCTCTCGCAGGCCAAGTGTAGTAAACGTAGGTAAATGCTCGCAGGCTAGATGCATGTGTTTGTCACTTTTTAGTGTCGCTCGCTTCGTGTCGAGAGTCTTACCCCTCGACATCTTCATGTGTATCTTCTGTAAAGATGGTCATAATAAGATAAGAAGATAGAACCTGAGAATAGAAATTAAAATTCTCGTAAATACTGCCTGGAACGACAATGAATATTTAAAATATCAAAGATAAATATGCAAAGTACACACTTACTCGAACAGGTAATAAAGTAATCGCATTTGTGAATTCACGTGGCAGGTCAGTACTTATATTGCATAATAAGTTGTTATTTAACTAAGTGCATACAAATGAGAAGAATATTTATGTTAAATGCTTGCCGATAAATCTATAATAACATGTGCTAACTGAAGACGTTCATTTTATATGCATTTTGAACTTCAGAAGAACATTTGTTTCAGATTCAATTATAATTCAAGAAAGGAAAAAATATTTACATAATTTAGTTTTTTGACGATGTTGCATCAGAAAGTGCTTACGAATTACAGCATCAGACGCACTTGGAATACGTGGACTCTAAATACTACAAACGAAACGAGGCGAAAAGACGTTTGCTGGAATTAAGTGAAAATATGAGTAGGAAAAACTAGGGATGCAAGGAAAAAGGATAACCAATCATTTACCTCTGTACCTCTGTGAAAGAGCACATAACACAATTACAATATAGATATCTAGTTCCGCCGCGATAATAATAATAAGCCTTTTATTTCTTTCAAATAAGTATGTTACAAAGTTATAAAAATTATAATTAATGCTATTTACAATCTTGTTGAAAAATGTAACATAGGTATCTTACATTATTTATAAGCAAGAACCCCTCTCTCAGGCGAAGGTGAAGGCCTCCTCTAAAGAAAACGTTCGTGAATAGATAAAGTTCTGAGTCATAGGTTACTGTGTAAAGCTCATCTTTTGTTTTGTTCGTAGGGTTAAGTATTTATTGTGTTTGTGTCACTTCTTGTATTTTTGAGGATGTTTGGAATTTCTTCTTCAGAGGGTTTTGGTCTTGATCTTCCCCGGTGACTAGCCGGGTTGGAAGATGAAGTTTGGTTTTTAGGGTTGTTTTTGCATGTTACCTGTGTCGGAGTGTGCCGCGATACCTCGACATAATTACCGCCACAACAAAACGAATAAGTACTAAACGATATTGTTTACTTTCGAGGTTGTCAAATACCTTCTTTTTAATTCAAAACCGTGATTATGTACACGAAAAACACCAATAACTTGCTTCCAGGGTAGTCCCAATTATTTTTGTTTTTCAAGAACAAATGCACTCGAATTTTCCATTTTTCTTTGAATTTCAAATACTATCAGGGTTATGTATATATCATGTGTTAGGGAGAGGTAGGTACTGGATAAATGACATCCGGTAAGAACTATTCATATTCTCATTTCAACACCAAACAGACGACCTCCGTGATCAAGGGGCAAGGCTCTCGACTATGAGTACTCGTGTATAGATAATTTTAATTAACAATATTTAACAATTTTCCGTTTGGTTATTATTGGACCGCTGGACTTAGAAGAATTATATTATATTATGAAGTCATTGCCAATAATACCGATGTATAATATTTTGAAGGTTTTGATGTTATTAGAACCTTCTTCGGTACTCGTGTGCTTGGCATTCGGTGCACATGTCCGGCCCATCTTAATTTTTGGAGCCTTAAATGGATAGAGAGTCTGGGAGCTTGATAAATATCATAAAGCTCATTATTGTAGTGGATTCTCCATGCCTCTCCCTCTCGCACCGCTCTTAAGATTCTTCGAAGTGCCTTTCTTTCGAAGGTGTCCAGCTGTTCCGCAGACTTTGCTGTCAGTGTTCCCGCCTCACATCCATGGGCCACGACCGTAAAATGCTGGTTCAAACTTTCAATAATGCGTTCACTTCATAACATGAATAAATTATTGTTTTATATGGCCATAATAATTTTTCTATGATTGGCAGCATTGATTGATGATTGATTGTTTATGAAATGTAATACAAAAAAAGATGAAAAAAAATGGCGTATACCGCGCGAGTGAAATAATTTTAACAAAATTAAAATGTAACAAGCATTTTTTGCATATTTTTTCGTCTCCCCGGTTATAAATACTCACCTTTCGTGATAATAAAGCTAAATCTAACTGTTTGAGTAAGACATATTCCGTATTAACCAGTAAACGATTCAATACATAAATAATTAGCAGTAGGTACACCACAGCTACATTTTTGCTTGTGTTATATATTATTTTAAAAAAACATTCATTGTAACATTGGAATAGTCATACGTCGCCGGATATTGAACTCACGACCTCTGAGATCAGGATCTTACCATTCAGTTACGGAGGTTGTCAGGAAGGAAAAAATACAATAGGACAGTTTTTATGATGTCACTACGTTCCTACACAATAGTATTTTATTTGAACCATGCATTTTTGTTTTGTTGTTTAGAGACTAGTAAAACTTACCATAGGGTTGCTCTATGATATATTTATTAAAAAATAAAATATAAATTATTAAAAAATAAAATATCCCAATTTGAAATATTTTTTTGTTCTTCAATGTCTCGTTGCATATTATTTTATTGGTTCCATGCCAACTCAGAATCAACTCAACTCAACATCTCTTTGAAAAGTCATTAAAAGCTATGAAAAAATAGCCCATAACCTAATCTTACGTAACCTATTTAATTATTTTTAATACATTTTTTACATCAATTTAATGACTTGGTTCTGAGTTGATTTAATTCTGAGTTGTCACCGTTTTGTTGGTCACCGTTTTATTATACCTAATATTGACGGCTGCCGTGGTCGAGAGGTGAGGTTCTTGACTCACAATCCGAAGGTAGCGGGATCGAATCCCGGCGTGCGCAAATAAATTTCATTTGATTAATTCGTGATTAATTTCACAATTAATTAATTTACAAAAATTATATATAGTACATTTGCGGCAAGTTCCATAGT
The DNA here is from genome assembly GCA_936435175.1 of Glyphotaelius pellucidus. Classification (NCBI taxonomy): domain Eukaryota; kingdom Metazoa; phylum Arthropoda; class Insecta; order Trichoptera; family Limnephilidae; genus Glyphotaelius; species Glyphotaelius pellucidus. Next base: position 32,452,045 of record OW386547.1, read on the forward strand.
GAAAGATACTCTCAGTATCGCTCTAGTATAAGACCACCATTCAGAATTGAAAATTTGCTTGAAATAGCTTTAGCCATGTTTGGTAACCAGATCTGAATAGCCAGGTACTTCTCCACCTACCTCTTCTCCCCCTCCTTCCCTTCCCCACTACCTTCAGCCTCATAACATACCCCAATTGGGGATGCCGTAGTCTCGCTGGCTCCAGACGGGAGCAGCTAGGACTATTGTGAAGTATTCACATAAAAAAAATAATGAAAAAAAATTGTCAACTTTATTTTCACCTTTCTCTTCCCCGTCTTCATCCCCTTCCCACTACCTTCAGCCTCAACACACCCCAATTGGTATGCCATAGTCTCACTGGCTTCAGACGGGAGAAGTTGGGACTCTTGTGCGGCATGCACATTAGAAAAAAACCTCTCTCTGAGACAACTATAATACGAAAAACTTGTATTGTCTTCCCTGGAAATATCATTCCACTCACAAAAACTAGTACAGAGATTTAGACTAGTACAAAAACTAGTACTAGATTTCGCTTATTTGGTATACCGGCTTATCGGGACAGCCGGTTATTTGGGACAAAATGTGTTTGTCCCCATGTATCCCGATTAAGCGGAATCGATTGTTCAATTCAACATAGCTGACAAGGTTTGTTCGAATGACGCGGAGATAAATTCTTTGTTAATAACAATCAAATTGTGACGAAATAGTTCATAAAATGTAAATTTTTTGATGTGAAATATCTTTAGCGCCGCTGCGAAACGACACTAAAAAGAGACAAACACGTACGTCTATAGGATTTAGCCTGCGAGAGAATGAGATTGAATGAAAACTTACCGCATTGGTAGCTTTGATTACGAGCTCACTTTTCAAGGCACTTATTGGTTGAAATTGTGTGTAAGTTATTGTGAACGTTTCACCTCTACCGCGTGTGAACTGCACTCGATTTTTTTAAATTCCTAAATCATCTCAGTAGATATTTTTCGAGATATATATTTTATTTTTTACCCAAGTAAAGTTACCCCATCAGCTGTAAAGTAAGCCTCTTTTAAGACTAGTGAAATGTTGTTAATAAAAGTATTCTCATGTGAATAATAATCTGTTCACGGTCAGTGCATTGTCTGGCGTAAGTTACAGATAAAAGGTAAAGTAACTTCTGGTAATCTCCTGCATTATTTCTCGGACAGACTTTCATCTCGTAAAAAAGGTCCTTCGGAACTCCGAACAATGCAAAGAACAACAATATTATTATTTTATTCTTCCGACAATGGGTCTGCCTCTCGCGTGTTTATCTCGTTTTATTTGCATAAGTCTCTGTGATTAGAATCCTCGATCGATTTCCAGCTATGAATAAAAAAAATGTGGAAATATTGTGGCATATTATTTGTTATAATGAAACATTACAATGAGTATGAACGGAATGCTAATTTTTGTACCAGCTTTGTGTCTACCAGGTGGTCTTGCACAGTAAATCGATATCTTTCAAATATTGGATCGATAGGCCTAACTACCGATGTTTTATACCGATTTCCCGAGCACGGTCGCAATTTTAATAGCCAAACTGGTATTGATAGGGACTAAATAAGAAATAGATGTACGATTGCAACACTGGCGGATCTTTCTATGGGTTAACAGTCCTAAATGTCAAACGGATATGAAAAAATTATAAATATTAAAAAATTGACAATTTCGAATCGAAATACTAACTTTAATATACATTGGCACTTCGCGTGTACTTTTTGACAATAAACCGGAGTTGATTAGTTAATGAGGTATTCAGTCATATGTCAACGACTTTCGTTTCTAAAGATCGAACGGAATAAATTGATCGCGTCTTAGATGAATTATTTATGTCTATGGATTGCTTTCATAATTTCTTTCATTTCTAAGAGCTTCGTTAGTTCATCTCCATTCAATAATAAGCCGAAATAATTTTTCAAAATGTTTTGTACATTGACAGCTCGTCTGACTCTCAAATAAAAACGCTAAAATTTGTCAATCGTCGGTCGTAATATCTCTTATCAACAGTTGACCGTGCTAGCAGATATTGATAATGACGGATTGAGTTAATATCATGTTGATATAGGATTTTATCGATCGTGCTAGACTTCCTGGTGTACCTAAATAATACATCTTCAAATCTACTCAATGTTGATGTTTTAGAACTTAAGATTCCTTCAATAGGTTACAAAATATAAACACTGCCAATTATTTTTATTTAATTAAAATAATACCACAACACGAATTTACAATTAATGAAGCAATTTCGTTTTTATTGATATTCACATGGAACATAAAAAAGTATTGTTGTTATTAAGTATGTGTATTGTACCTTTTCACAATAAACAAAGCGTATTAATAGCTTTTCTGTAAAACTATTTCTATTTATGAACGCTTCGTAACTTGTAAAAAATAACACAATAATAATTCCTGGGTTTTACTGTGACTGTAGAGCACATACATAACACCTCCACAAATTGTATTCGTTCTACAGTCACAGTAAAACCCAGTAACAATTATTGTATTATTTTTAACTCACAAACATAACTTTTCACAATACTATGAAATATTCAACCTGCTGACGTATTTCGTTTAATTTTTTACATTCAAGTTTCCTCAATACGTATTATTTCTGTTACGAATAGGATTAAATCCGAGAAAGTGATTCACACGAAGCGATGCAACCTTGAAGCATCTTCGTGGAGGAAAATCCCTTTGGAGTTTGCGGTTATCATATATGTGATTATTTGTAAACAAGCGGAGTAATCATTAGTTAACATTTTTTCTTTTCACACCAAGTAAATACCGTCTGTCTGGACCGAATCCACTGTACTCGGATTCAAAGGGACATTATTATGAATTGATAGAACCGCATTATAAAACTAAGATCGCGGTCTAGTTTGCAAATTCTTTCCTTGGCCTGTCTTTTCCCCCAAGTGCAGTGTAAAATAATATTTAATTTTTATTTATAGACTAGTACTTCTACATTTTTACTAGTAATCTCTTCACTGCATTGGTAAGAAGCAATTTAGAATACAATGCCACTGTTAGTAGGGGGACCAATACTATTGTAGAGCAAATCAAATTAATATTGAGATAGTTCAACACAATTTTTGTACGTGTTACTGGCGAAACAATTTCTTTCTTTGGCATGCATTGCAACGCCAAAGAATGAAATTGTTTCGCCATGTGTGTCCTTTCCCATGCGTCCAAGTTCCTGCCGATATTCCGCTCCCGCGTCCCCTTCCCCTACCGCGTTCCCCTTCCACCACCCCCCTTCTAGCATCCTTCTGTCCCATGAACCCCCCTTCCCTCCCCTATCCCGCGTTCTCTTTCCACCTTCTTCGCCTTCCTATCTCTCTCGTCCCCCCTCCCGCGAACCCTCCTCTTTCATTCCCTTCCCCCCTCCCGGATCCCACCCCTCCCGGATCCCCCCGCCCTCTCCCTGAACTAAACTATATGAATTACACTCATTTTTCTAACAACTTGCACCTTCCATTGCAAAATATTTATACAATTTTCATCACGCCAGAGCTCAACCTTCACGGGCGTGCGCACAACAAATCACCAAAATTTCATCACAATCAAATGAATTGTTTAGGAACGCATAAGGGACAAACAAATAAACATTCATTTTTATATATTAAGAGTTGTTTTACCAAAAGGATTACAACGAGTATCTTCATTTAGTTTCGGGGTAAAAATTAACCAATAGCATCCCTCGCCCTAGTTAGTAAGAGACGAAGCGATGCGGGAAGGAGAAAGTATTGTCGTTGAAATAATAATCAATACATGCTCGGAAACAATTAGACGGTTTGTAACAAACTAAAAATTTAAATCCGAAATTTCTAACATTTTTTTTTCTCTTATATTATTATTATATGCTGTTATCTTTAACATACTTTTAATTTCCATTTTTATCATATTTATCAAATCCTTTTTCTTATCTTTGTTTATCGGTAGCAATACTGGTTTCATAAATTGAATGCCCTTATGTAATTTATTAAGACTGTATAGTGTCTGTTCTATTCACATTCAGACATTAGTGAAGTGTTGAGCTCTTCGATGAATAATTAGGTACTCGGTTACAAGTTGGGATATTATTTATCGTGTATATTTACAATATTATACCGGATTCATGTCCGAACCTGACTGGCTAGGAATTATATCTGAAGCTCGCTGCGGCAGCGGCCCACTCTACTGAAAGCCTTCGATTCTCGTCGTTCACGACACGAACGACGCTAGGTGGTACAGCTCTAACTGTTGCTGCTTTAGCTGACATCCATATTTGTTTCCATGTCTTCTTTGACGATTGGATTTCTAGTTATTTGGACATTAACAGTTGACATAATTAATAATAGTACTACTACTACTGGACAGATATTATTTCTAAGCGTTACAATATGCTTAATTAGCGTATTTACTTTGCTTTGTAGCAGCTCGTCATACGCCGTCGTCTTGCAACGGGCGGCGGGCAATAATGTACTCTACTTGAAAGTAATGCGAACGATTTTTGGCGAGTCAAGTAGCTAGTATACTCGCTACTTGACTTACTAATTGCTCAATGCGAACAAGCCTTAAGGGCGAAAATAAATTATTGCAGCGTTGATTAGGTTAGGTGTTAAGTTAAATTAGTTGTAAGGTTAAATTGGTTATGTAAGATTAGGTTAGGTTGGGTTAGGTTAGGTTGGGTTAGGTTAGGCTGGGTTAGGTTAGTTAAGGTTAGGATGGTTTAGGTTAGGTTGGATTAGGTTAGATTAGGTTGGGTTAGGTTAGGTTCAGCAATAAAATAGTGCAAGTTAATCATGGAGAAGTATGCTTAAAGTGATCCAACGCAATCCTTATTCTTAAAATTTCGAGTGTTCGGAAACTCGAAAAAATACTATCTTTATTTTTCTAGTCCTGTGTAAATAAGACAAGATTGTCATATGTTATCAGATATCACACTTTCAGAGTACTTACCACGAGCTGTGTTGAACAATGACATTGTTTCTTAATAAATATTACATTATTTTAATATTCAAACAATGGTGACCTTTCCAAACAAGAAATTATTGTATAATGTGTTTAACGTGTAAAGGTAGCCGCGGGAACTACACTATTAATATTATGCAGTCATAAACAAGCATTATTTCATAAGTTTTTAATCTATTAGAGATTACAGTCATCTTCATAAATAGCCGAGCCCAAACATAATGTTATCCGCATCTTTTACATTAACTTTCTGAAGAAAATTATTTTTCTGTGAGGAGGGTTTTTTTTATTAAAAAAAGGTTCTAGGAATGAAATAGGTTTGATGGTGGTTTTTTTATTAAATAAAGGCTCTAGGAATGAAATAGGTTTGATGGTGGGTAGGAATCAGGAATCGGGGTCAGTGTGTTTAGGACTAACGGACGTATGAACTCATCCCTCGGTGCAAGACCAAGAGAATACTGCTGGAGAGGTCAACTCTGTTTGTCAGACCGGCATTTCTCGATCCGTACCGGGTGTACGCAGTTGGACAGACGCATCCGCTGCCAAGATCTGGACAAATCTCATCCATGAACATGGACAACCTACTAAGTTAACAAACGTAGTGAACCACATAGGGTGACCTATGGTAGAGGTGTTCGTAATATAATTATTAATGATTCTGATTCTAAAAAACTTTGTCCGTTCAGAACATGGTGTCTGTGAAATAGCTATGTATCATAAAAACCACACGCTTTTTCCCTGTATTGTATATTCCGTTCTCTATTATATATCAAAGTGATTTCAACCGGGAGCTAAGGAGCTTTGAAATACCATTTTTATCGTTAAAAAGGTAAAATTTCCGTCTTGTTAACGTGATTATGATGAAAAAAATGTTATCGGTCGGTAATAATACGCCTGTCACCGGGAGCCTAACTGCAGTGGCCGGCGTGACGTCAAGAACGCCTTATTCACCAATAACGCAAACATGATATATCGTTTCGGCGTCATACCAAACATGGCACATTTTAAATCGTTATAGAAAAAAACCATAATTCTTAAAAAAAAACTCAATATCTATTAATGGCGGTATTTTTATTTTGTTTTTTTTTTACAACAAAAAATCGTGAAAATACCATTTGAAATGATTGTTTACAACTCGTTGTAATATGTTTAATGTTCACATTTAAACGACGCTGACTGTTTATATAATAATTATTATGTTTTGTGTACACAGTGACTAGATGTGAATTCAACCTTCGGATTTATTTTATCTAAATTACCCAAGACAAATTATTATTATTTTTGTTCACACTTATGAGAAATTTCGTATCTATTTAAAGAACATTCCTGCGTTTATAACATGAGTGATTCAATGCATTTTAATCATAATCTAAACACAAATAAAGTTTTTTTACTTCGAGACTATTGATTCTCCGATACATTATATATTACGATACTACACATGGTTACACGAATTGCATTTAACAATATCGACATAAATTAGGCCTCTTCTGAACAAAACCATATCCTAGAAATAGAAAATGATGTAAGGAAATATATTCCTGTATCCATCCTTGTTCTTAAGAGGGAATAACCAGAGAAAACTAGAAATATGTCATTTATAAATCTAGTTTTGGACGTATTGACTCTTTTCCACAAAAAATTATAAATTGATTTCGAAAGGCTGTTCTTTTATCTAATACCTTTTTTTAAATTTTTAGAAAATATATTTATTTTTAGTACAATAAGGTTTTACCGTAGGTCGTTGGCAGATTTGTAAAATTTTCAAACAAAATTTTGCATTATACAACATACATTTCAAATCATATAATCAAGCAGCAAAATAAATCAATAAATTATTTGGGAAAGCTACTTTTCAGAATTTTTATTTTAGTTCAAATATAATCATTAAAAAAAAGATTCGCGCCCTAGTTTTGTGACGAAAATACTTCAGTTTGTCCATTTATTAACGGTCTTACAAACTAATGTATTTAAAAAAAAGTACATTCTTATTTTGCTTAGACATTATTGAAAAATTATAAATACTTATGATCAAAAAAATGATTACAAAAAGTAGATAATTTTAATTGTTTTATCGTCACGAGTTGTGGGCATTTTTGAATGTGGGTATTTATCAATGCAAATTTCGAGTGAAAAAAATCGATATTGAGTTATTATATTAAAATGCTGGTATGGAGAATACTTAATCTTTCTCATAGGAACCGCCCTGTACCGTTGCAAGGGTACGATCGCAAGATCATCGTTCGACGAAATTTAAATCAGGAATGCTCGATTTCAACACCTTAGAAGCCCGCCGAAAAATGTTTTAGGTAAACAGTTTTTAAGTTAGTCTCAGAAGGTTTGCATGGCCAATCGATAAAATCCTATATCAATACGATATTGATCAAATCCGTCTTCTATGGTCAGTTATCAATATTTGCGAGCAATGTCTACGATTGTTAAGAGGTACTGAGACCAACGATTGGTACATTTTAGCTTGGCCTCTTTAGTATCATGTAATTATTTTTGATTAACTATCAATGTACACAAATTTTTTAATTATGTCATTTGTTGTCTTCCCGAGTGGAAGATACTCTCAGTATAGGCTTGATGTAAGACCACTATTTAGAATTGAAACGTTGTTCGAAATCGCAGATTTTAATAGCCAGGTAGGTTCTTCCCCAACGTCCTCTCCCCCTTCTCCGCAATACGTTAACTGGCTCCAAACGGAAGCAGTTGAGACTCTTGTGCGGTATTTACATAAAACCCCGTTATTTATGGATTCATAGGGAAGGGTGTACTGTAAATGATTCGTATGTTATTAAAATTGTATCGTGAAAACCTCACTAGGAGAACCTGTCCTATAATATTCTCTTGTTTTTGATAATGAATTGTTGGGAATTGATTGTGCCTACATATTATTATGTTAAAAAATATTATACAATATTATAAGAAAACCACAAAAAAATTACATAATGTAAACTTTATTGGGTAAAAGCTGGTTCACACACAGCTATCAAATATAAAATATCATAGCACGCCAAATAACGCTCTCCATACAATCTCTTCAAACCGTTCACACCTAAGCGTTTTTAAGGGCAGATCAATCATAGACAATACATATCTTAGACGTAACCGCTCCAGAGGCGATATGCCCAGAAGATAAGTCTCCTCCTCTCCGACTAAAACAGGAGAGGGGGTCATTGTAATTACGGAGCTGCCTAGACCCGTGAATGACAGATGTCAAGTTGACAGATTTCAGTACAAAAAATGTGCATTCCGTTGCCGCTGCCTAATTCAACTGACCCCCTCTCCTACCACAGGAAGAAATAGCCTCGTGTGAAAGCACAAAAGATAAGCGCTCACGATTCAACAGATATCTGCTCGCAGATTTATATCTCTGTGTGAACCAGCTTTTATGCTTGATTTGGTGGAATAACATTAAAAAGTATGAAAAGAATCGGTACCTTTTTGTTTTTATCCAGACCGAAACACCATGCTTGATTATGTTGAGTATAATTGGTGTTATCTCTGTGGGTTGTTAGAATTATGTATTCATGTCGTGATCATAATGTTAAATCGCGTAGTTCTTATAATGTCTTTGTCCGTTGGTGGTATAATATTATAATTGGTCATTAAAAGGGTGTATTTTGTTGAATATCCAAGTGATTGAGATTTTGAGGGAATCCGGTTTTTGGTTTAAAGAGATGAAGGATTGCGGATTTAGCATAACGCCTAAAAGCTTGAAGATTTCAGATACTCTTGTTTTTTAGCGTTGGTCTGATGAAATCATTTATCCATAATTCAAGTTTTCTAAGGAAGTTTTTTGGGAAGTTTTTTGGGAAGTTGAGATTTTGAGGGAATCCGGTTTTTGGTTTAAAGAGATGAAAAATTGCGGATTTAGCGTAAGCTGTGGAATTGTCATTACACCTAAAAGCTTTAAGATTTTAAGTAATGCAAAAGGTATGTCGGATTTTTTCGGCATTGGTCTAACAATGGCCGGATGTAATAAATCTTCTTTTCTTGTATAAAATAAACAATAAATTTTAATGTTCCAGCCAGAAACACAAGGTCAGTACTACTGTTTATTGTGGCAATACTGCAACCATGGCCCATTTCATTATACCACTACATAGAATTCAAAATTTAGGCAATATGTATTCGCACATGTATGGAATGTGTCGCTGATAAAATTTAAACACGAAATAATGAAATCATTTATCCATAATTCAAGTTTTCTAAGGAAGTTTTTTGGTAAATTTGTGAAATAAATTTACCTAATATATTTATAACATATCTCTACGTATCGTATTAATGCATCTAAGTAATTAATTGTATGATTTATATTGGGATCGGGCAATATTTCAATAAAGTTGGCCAGATTTCATTCAAAATAAAGGATTACTTTTATTAAACCAAAATACACCACATTATTTGACAGAAAACCGGAAGGAACAGTATCGCCACGTACGGCCAAGAAACAGAAATTTAAAAAAAAAATGCATTTATAAACACACCTTTGATCATATCTTATCTTTGCTCAACAATTTATAGTAATTTTATATCATTGAAGAAGAAGATAACACTTATAATCTAAATGAAAATATGAAAGAAAACAAGACACAGAAAAATAGAAACAGACAATGGTCGCAACTGGGACTCGAACCCAGACCTCTCGTCTAACCGGGACGTGCGCGTTATCCAATTTCGCTATTGCCACCTTCTGTCAAACCGTCGATCTCATATTTCAAATATTTAGAATCAACAATATTATCTTCAACTAGTTCTTTTTTTCCATACTATGGTAATTATTAGTAATTTTATAAACCATCACAATTATTAAAAAAAAATTAAAACTTTTTTTCTTTTCATCATTGTTAGCAACTTACAAATATTGGTACTAACTTACAATAGTGGCTAATCTTATTATTTTGTTCACAGATTTTCTTAATTTTATTATTTCATTGGAAATAAGGTTTGTTACCTAGCTTGTAACATATTTTACTTATACCTACCATTAAACATTTTCAACGTACCTCTTAAGGTAAGTTATTTGCAAATATATCATATTTAAATATATTTTTTCATTGTTGCAATATTGTAGTATTTAAATAAACAAGCTGACTTGAGCTTTTTTACAAGTTGTTGCTATACCTTATCTATGTTATTATGTAAAAGCCGAACGGAGTTAATTTTATGAATAAATAAATAAAAAAATATTTCTGCCATTTTAGCCATTCAAATCATTCAAAGAGGTCTTATTATTGCATCGTGGTCTCCCTAGATGTCTTTTTCCTTTTGGCCTCCAACTCAACTGGGTATTGGTACATCGCATACAAACACATTGCTTTTGATTCTTTGAATTGTCCCAAAATTACCAAACAGTTTACGTGACTTGTGGAGGTTACGAATCCCCGATTTACCTATGAAAAGGTTAAGTAAAATTAATTGATCAGATATTATAGAACCTCATCTCAGTAAGACTTGGACGTCTGTGTCATTTCCTGGAAAATCAAACGGGGCCGGTAGTTACATAAGGTAAACAGAGCTAGAAATAAAGGAGTGGTTTATTTTACTTTCATTGGATTCCATTCAGAGATGTCTTTACCGTTAGCGGAGAAAAAAATCATTAAAAATGTTTGTTTACTCAAAACTCACATTTTAATCATTTTCGGCGAATTCGTAAATATAATAACTTTTTTACTCCAATAGATCCCTAGGGGTGTAAGTTCTTTACATTTTAAATTAATAAAAATAATATCTCACCATTAATATATTTTATGTACAACTATTTTAAAATTTTATACCAGTTTTTCAACTATAAAGTTAGTGGTAAGCACCAGATTTTATTTTTCTAGACAATGAATTGATAACTTCGGGAGGTATTCATTTAGAAACATTTTAAATATTTGTAACACGTTCTTCAGGACTAATCAAAATGAACGCAGCGGAGAGGTCAAATCTCCAGGCCTGGGCGAATTCGACCGTACGTTCGTCTAACATGTCGTGCCGCGGGCGTATATTTGTTTACGCGCTTTCTACACTTACGTCGTTAAGATTACCACATTATTTGTATTCTTCTTCTTTTCTTAGATAGGGCAAATTCGACAGCAGATCCGTCCAATACACGGGTCGCGAGTCGCAATTTGTATATACAGCTTCTTTACTTACGTCGTTTAGATACTGAATGTATTTTAGGGTAAATTGTCGTCATTAGAAATAATTAAAAATGTTTGCCGCTTATAGTTATTGGTCTTCTACGGATAATTTGCCGTTGAATTGGGAAGTAACAGATTCGATTCCCGCGTAACACGACAGTATAAAGAATATTCGAATGGAATTTATCAAGAATTGTGTACATTTCGGGAAAATATGTTTACCTGTGATAACACCGATAAATCTACAATTGAGTATAATGATTTAAAATAACGTGGCATTCAATAAAACTCTCAAAGTTGGGTTATTGATTGAATTCTAATTTATGTACCTTTCTTTACCATTTTTTCGATTGAAAATTCTTAACAATTGTTTGTTTATTGTCTGACAAATATGAAATGAAACTAGTTTGGTTTTTTTCCATCTTTCCAAAATACAAAAATATTTTTGGATAAAACGATGTTATGGGCAAGAGCTCATTGTTAAGAAAGGGCACTGAAATTTTTTAAAACATACTTTCATTGGATAACCAACACCTATGACATAGATCACCCCAAGTAGTGCGCTACGCTTTGTGACTTAGCATGGGTGCCTGGGTTTACGGGGAGAAGTTTGTCTAGGTGTTGACATCGGATGTGTTTACCTACCTAATTCGGATCGGGAGAGACTGGTTGAGGGAAATATTTTGACCTTTTGATCTTGCACCGCAATGAAAGAGATGACTTCAAGTCCGCCATTCCTGGACACATTGATCCCCAGATTTCTACCCACTCCCTCATACCTTTTTTTCCTTTCCAGAACTTCCTCCCCTTTTTTTACCTAAAAAAACCCACTACACAGCATCCCCAACGATAAACTATGCCCCAAGGTTTTGTTATTTCTCAAGGCCTTCTGTGTGGATCTACTATAAAGTTAATGTATTTTTATCGACCACCACAACACGGGCATGTGCCTAGCATGGTGGTCAAAAAATCCTCAAATTCATGTAATAAACAATGCAATGAATAAAGAAAACTTTAAAAAAAAATGTAAAAACAATATTGGACCAAACACGCTACCCTGTGGGACCCCGGGAAAAGGATCTTATTAACTCTTGCATAATATTTTATGTATCTCTAGCCACTTGGATACTTGCTGTGTTATATTACAATAATAAGATCTGAACTAACCCATTTCTGTATTGGTATTGCCAAAGAATAATAGTTATAGGAGTAATTGTGGGACAATAACAATAACAAATAAGTCATAATCCAGCGATTTTACAATACGTACAGTGCAAGAACCAATGAGGTACCTGATGAAAAATCATACTAACAGCCTAACAAAATAAATAATGAAGAAGTTTTGCATTCGCAAGCTGCATTATGCTCTCTCGGGGGATTTTCGATGACGTCAAAGAACTGTTTGGGGGTTCACCTTTCTTTTTGAGGTAAATGATCTGTTAAATAACTTGTTGACCCGTCAGGCTAATTTGTTGCCTTTTCGAAACAACTCATATAGGTCTCACAGAAATCGTTTTGTCTTCCTTTATAGCATAGTGAGAAATATGATCTAAACAGTGTTAGAAATATAAAACACCACGCATTACATTCAAATTCTAAAAATTAAACACGAAAGAAGAAAAATTTAAATCTTTATGAAATCAAAGTTTCGGTTCGCAATTCAAAAGTAAAAACTTTGCGAATTTTTATTAATTAGTTTTACGTGGAACCACAATAAATTGAGATGATAATAGCGTTTGTAATACATTTGTTTAATAATAATTTTTTTTTGGTACCAGTAATTTTTTATTAAAAAAAACATAAGATGAGCCATTTTAAAAGTTTTTATATAATAAGTAAAATTTTTGTATTTAAAAAAATTATGTGTTTATTTCGAATCACCATATTTGAAAGCATTTTTATAAGCTTTCAAAAACAGTTTTCAGTTTTCAGATACGTTCAGAAATATTCCATTTATTCGGATTTTATTGCAAAGCAGAAATATTTTGACCCTCCCACAAAATATGGACGAGACCCGAAGGGTTAAGGACGTTCTCGAATATATGATAAAGAATATTGCAAATATACTTAAACTTAAATTTCAAATACTCTTTATCTTTTTAATGAAAACATAACATAACTTCCAGAGTGGAAGATACTATCAGTATCGCCCTGGTGCAAGACCACCATTCAGAATTGAAACGTTGCTTGAAATGGCTTTAGCCGTGTTTAGTGACCAGATCTGAATAGCCAGGTACTTCCCCACCTTCCTCTTCCCTATCTCCTTCCCCTCCCCACTACCTTCAGCCTCACAACATACCCCAATTGGGGATGCCATAGTCTCACTGGCTCCAGACGGGAGCAGTTGGGACTCTTGTGCGGTATTCATATAAAAAAATAACAATTGGTTTACGCCACTATTTAATCAAAATAATAATGATTTCTTCATCAAGATACATCTCATACTGACAAGTCATAATTATTTGGTCCCAACTAATAATTACGCAAAATATAAGGAGTTGCTTTCTACTTTCTACGTAAAGTCTAAAAGATCACACCATCAGGACCAAAGATATTGAAATATAAGAGATGTGCTATCGGCAGTTTTTTTTAGGTTAGGTTGTTTTCCTGGCGTCGCCGATATTATTAACCAATACTACTGCACACCTTCAAAAAATCAACGAATTCTTTCCGTATTCAAATTAAATTGTTAACCAATACTATTTGTGGTTTTTCACAATTATTTAATTAAAAATAGAAGTAGAAGATACTCTCAGTATCGCCCTGGTGTAAGACCACCATTCAGAATTGAAACGTTGTTTGAAATGACTTTATCCATGTTTGGCGACCCCAGGTACTTCGTTACCTTCCCCTTCCCCATCTCTTTCCCCTCCCCACTATCTTCAGCCTCACAACATGCTCCAATCGGGGATGCCATAATCTCACTGGCTCCAGGAGGGAGCAGTTGGGGACTCTTGTGCGGTATTCATATAAATAAAATACGAGTGTGCATGACACGACTGAAGTAAAACTTCTATGAGAGGAAGAGAGAAAGAAAATGTGCGCGCGCAATGCTCTCTCTTGCTCCTACAGTGTGGTACAGAAATTAGGCCTGCACTGTGTCTTAGATATACGAAACTGGCTATGAGAGAAAGAGAGAAAGAACATGTGTGCTCGCACCTCTCTCTCTTGCCCCTACAGTAATATACGAAACGTAACTCTCTCTCTTTCTATCTTCACTAACTTATATCACCCTCTCAACTTCCGTTCGCCTCGCCCGACACTTTTCGTAACGCTCTCGTCACGCATTCACCAGTTTACTCCCCAAGTTAAGCGTGCGTAAAGAAGTTTTACTTCAAAAATACAAAAAAAATGCAGACCTTCAAAAAATCAATTAAATGAACAAATTCTCTCCCTATTCAAACTATTCCCATTAGACGGTAGTCTGCCGACGGTCGGGCGGTCATCATAGCATATCTCCTGTATTTCATTATCTTTGATCAGGACGCGAACGAAATAATCGACAAAAGATATTTGGCTTGATCTAGATATGTGCAGTTTTGTAAAATAAATTTTATGAAAATACAATCTCTCAATAAATCCCCCAACATTCTGATGAATGTTTTCTACTACTCATGACTCATGACAAATATAACATCTACATTTTCCTTGTAGGGGATTATAAATGTATTTCGTTTGGTCTTATTTGCATTCACAAAATATTTTTGATACCATTCATCACTGAGATGTTCCGTCTTGTCAAACTGTTACACAAATCTTGTTTTAAAGGGTTTACCCGTCCCACAATCTGGCCGGGATTCCCCCAAAACTGTTTTTGCGTTCTTTAGCGCTAAGTGTTGCCAGTAACTTATTTTCTCCTCGTGCTTTCTCTACACCCATCTCTCAACCGACCTGCAGGGAATTCCCGGCGGGCCTTTCCGCATTTAAAGCCTTCCTTCATCGTTAGTAAGATTAACGTATTTAGTATTATAACATCAAATATTCTTGCAAATTCCGATTAACTACGAGTTATAAGAAACTTGGTTCCATGCCAACTGAGAATAAAGTCAACTCAACACCTCCTTGAAAAGTCATTAAAAGCAACGATAAAAATTATTTCAAATAACCGATAACCCTAACCTAACGTTACCTATTTTTAACCAATTATTAATATGTATTTTTTTATCACTCTAAATTACTTATCTGAGATGGTTCTGAGTTGGTTTCATTCCGAGTTGTCCGGTCACCAAGAAACTTTGATGAAAGGATAATTAATATATACATTTTTTTATTTATTATAAAAACATAGTAAATACAATATGACAGCAAAAATAATATTGTACAGAAAAAGAAATGTCCCAATAAAATACTTTTAAGCAGTTTGTCGATGGGTACTAATATTATTAAATTGTGATGTAACCAATAAGCATGGCCAGCAGCAGTGCAAAACATTTTTAATTTTTTGTTTTACCTTTCTATTTTATTTAAGAAATTTATTTTTCAATGTTAAAATTAATGTTTTGTTTACCTACCAACACAACGTTCATAACGTAATAGAAAATCTAGGTTTTATTAACTACTTTTTTATCTGTTTTTGTCATTTTTATTTGACTTTAACATAATTATGTGGGTAGGTAACATACATTACATGATGTTGTAGGAAGGGAGAAACACAGAAGCCCCCAAATCGTTCCATAGCCGAGCTGTTCAACTCAAGAACGAGTCATAGAAGCGTATTCGGAGAGTTAAATAAAAACAACTAGACAAATTACAGCAAAACGAACGGTCTCTGTGGTTTCACGGTTTAAGTTCATAATATTTTTATTGTTAAAATCATTTCCAACCATACTCACAAAAATGTTCAAAAGTTGCCTCTAAAATCATAAAATTTCGAATATTCTAACGGTCTATATTTAAAAAAATAGCCCATATCTAGGTATTTAAATAAAAGTAGGTCTAGTCAGTCTAGGGCAGAGATGAGCAAACTTTTTAACGAAAGGGCCAGATAAATTAAAAAATTATCTAGGTGGGCCGGAAAAAAATTTAATAAAATAATTTTTTTTAAAGTTTTAATTTTTACGTCAAAAATAATATTAAGTATATTATATGCTACAATGGTAAAAAAGTAACAAAAATTGATTATTCTTTAGAAGAGTATGAAGGCGTATGTGACAGATAAAACTGTGAATGAGCTTCTAAAAGTTTTTCATATTCTGGTAGAAACTGGGATGAGCTGATTCGCAGTAGTGAAGCTAAATGGTGGTCAGTCAATCGGTTTCTAACGTTGTTTTTGCGAAGCTTCATAGTAGAAAACACCTGTTCACAGATGTAGGAAGAAGCAAACATCGCAATTATCTTCTGAGCGTGAGATTTCAGGTTTGGGAAACTTGATTTTGAGAGGGCCTTGTAGATCTCAATTTTGGAAACGTTGAGAAACAGTTGTTTACCAAAAATGGTAGCGCCCGATTCGTCCTGAACTTAGCCGAGCAACACACGCATTGCACATCGCCATGCTACCGATCTGCAAAGTGACATATACTACGGCACTACGCCTTCGCGAGGTTGCGTGCAAACTAATATTAGATGCAATAATACCGTACTTAAAACGCAATGAGAAGGAAACCGTTAAGTATTCTATTCTATCTACGCAAAAAATACATTTTGTTCAATTGGTAAATTGTGGTAGGGTTATTCAAAACAATGTCGCGGGCCGGATTGACTAGCCTGAAGGGCCGGACTTGGCCCGCGGGCCGTACTTTGCCCATGACTGGTCTAGGTCATTCGATAACTTTACAATGTTGGATCATAGGCGTATGATTTTATATCGATTTCCCGAGCACTGTCGCAAAATGATTTTTATCTATGTTTTTATTTTTTATTTTATATTTCACTATATTTCTATGATAAATATAGTATAATTATTTTTTAATGTTTTTTATTTACTCACAAATAATTGCTCAAGTTGCCTCTAAAATCATGCAACATTAAAATCTTTAATGGCCTATATCTTATAATTTAAATAAAAAATAAATAAAGTAGTTCACCTCCGTACTAGATATTTGACATACCTTTTGATTAAAAAAATAATTTTTCAGTTTAGTTGGGTATTTTGAGCTCAAATCCAAATAAAAGATTTGTATGAAAGTGGCCGAAATGGGCCGCGCATCCGTTCCTCTTAAATGAGTATGACTTGTTCATGGACATTTTTGTTTGAAATTTTATATATTATCCCGGTAATCATGCGGTAGAACTTAAAAAATCCATTTCCCTGCCATTCAAGAATGCTCAAGCCACCGCTGAAACAATCATAAATGGATCTATATCTTCTGTAGGAAACCTTGAAAGTTAAAAAAATATTTTTAAATCAATGCAAGCACTAACTAAACTACCAATAATTGATTCCACGTCCATCAGGTGCCTCAGATCGTAGCTCAGGTCGGGGAATCCGTCTAATTTTTAATTTACATCTAACCGCAAGCATTGTTCATATTATCAGTTGAAACAGGTCTGTACACGAACAATCGATTATATGCATTGCACCAGAAGAATCTGTATAATATAACATATTAAAGAAGATTCTATATTATAGAAGATGCAAGCCAAACCACAATCCCAATTATCTATACTATACAATATTATAAATGCAAAACTGCGTGTTTTTGTTTG
Organism: Glyphotaelius pellucidus; assembly: GCA_936435175.1. Classification (NCBI taxonomy): domain Eukaryota; kingdom Metazoa; phylum Arthropoda; class Insecta; order Trichoptera; family Limnephilidae; genus Glyphotaelius; species Glyphotaelius pellucidus. Next base: position 32,469,798 of record OW386547.1, read on the forward strand.
TTACGTTTTCACGCACAAACTAATTAACCAATTTTAAACATTCTTTCACCAATAGAAAGCTACATTATATGCGAGTAATATCGGCTGTATATAATGGTAAACTCTGGCATGATGAAATTATAAATATTAATATATTATATTTATTATACGTTTTCTGACTCGTAAATTTTATTTCAGGCGCGTAGTTAATATCTATCCCTAAAAATGAATCGCCGAAATATTTGTACGCGCATAACTCTTTTTTTACTACTGGTGAGCTCTGGCATTATGAATTTTTTATAAAAAAAAAAAAATAGGTGGCGAGCGAACTGTTTGAAAACTGAATGTACCGGGAATGAATGTATGGGAGTGTGGAGGGGGAGGGGGGTGGGGGGAGGTGGGAGAAGAACTCGAGTAGGGGTTCGCGGGAGGGGAACCCGGGTGAGGGGAGGGGAACCTGGGAGGGAGGGAGTGGAGTAGGGAGAAGGAAGGTGAAGGAGGCGGGAACGCGAGAGGGGAAGGGGATGCGGGAGAGGAAAGGAAGGTGGAAGGAAAACGGGACGAATGGGAAAGGACACGCAGGGAGAAACAATTTCTTTTTTAAATGGCGTAGCAACGCACTACCAGCTAGTAATATTATAAATGTGAGTGTTTTAGTTAGTTAGTTCTTCTTTCATGACGCAACGAAAAACTGATCGACGTGATTCTTTGCATAGGAATAGTTGGAAGACTGGAAAGTGACATAGGCTACTTTTTATTCCGGAAAAACATTTTATTCACATAGAAAAATTCTTTTTACATTCATTTCACCCTGACCCCACACTAGAAAAGCCGCGGGTACAAGCCAGTATTTATATGAAATGGAATCAATATGTTGGCAGTGAATATTAGGCAAATTAACCCGAACGCAGTGTAGGTGCCAATTTATCATTACTCTGCAATGTCGGTCTAATGCAATACCAATCTCCGAGTGCTTTGTTGAGGTGGCATATTTGTTTGTGCTTGTTCGCAATTTCAATGCATGTGCAGTACGGGCACTGAACCTGCAACCTCTTGGCTAAAAAGGCAAATGCGTATATCACTCCGCGATACTAGTAACCGCCTCGATGCCTCTCATGTTATATGCCTCGAGAAATTATGGATCTACATAGCAATTGACCCTATTCAAAAAATACAAAAAGCAATAATTAAACTCATCCTGCAAGTACCATTTCACACAGATTCTAGCGAAATCTACAAAACATTAGAAGTCATGTCAATAAGACAACTTTATGCCAAATCTGCTATAATATACCTTGTCCAAAACAAACAACATATTCCAATTCAACCAAAATCCATAACAAAAACCAGGTCCTCAACAAATAAAACAATGAACATACCGATAACCCACACCACACATGGACAAAGACACTTTCAGTGTTATGCAACCAAACTTTTTAATTGCATGCCCATTACTTTGAAACAATTACTATCTGCAAATACATCTTCAAACATTCATAAAAAACATATATATAAGACTAGATTAAATATCAAGATATTAACTTTATACAAAACATTATTATTCCTAACCAAACATAACAAAACTATAAAAAGTATAAAATTAAATAAACCTAAAAATTAAGTTGTTTTTCAAGTATCCAACAACTATACATACACTTACAATTTGTATATGTGTGTACATATATGTATGTGTATGTGAATGTGTATGCGTTTGGTATGTTTTTAGGTTTTCACGGCCAAAAAGTATTTTTGTTATTGTTTTTGGGGTGTTATGCCGTGTTTCGCTACCTCCTTCTTTAGCCAACGTTTCGGACAGCGTTACAGTGTCCATCATCAGGGCAGACACTTATCTGCCCTGATGATGGACACTGTAACGCTGTCCGAAACGTTGGCTAAAGAAGGAGGTAGCGAAACACGGCATAACACCCCAAAAACAATAAAAAAAAAATTTAAAAAAAAAAAGTGTATGCGTTTGTATACATATGTATATATATGCATATGTGCATGTACATATATTTATATGAATGTGTATGTATGTGTATGTTTATATATATATATAAATAAACACGTAAGCACCTCAGCACAGGTTCTCCTAGTGAGGTGTTCACGAAACATACAACAATACCTATCCACAGTTTCACCTTCACAAACCTACCTTACACACAACATAATAAAAATGCAAAATATATTATGTAAAAATGTTTTCAAAATTGATGTATTATGTAAAAATGTTAATTAATAGGTAAATACTGTAAAACATAGAAAAAAAAATGTGTGCAATTTGGTTTTACGAATCAGATGGTTTCTTCTAAATTCTGATTTGAAGAAGTTAAGTATTAAAAAATATCTTTCTTTTGTGTTGTTTGTTTCCTTTGTTTTCTTTGCCCTCTTTCAGATCAGAGCCTGAATCTTCTCTGTAATAATTATTCAAAGATGACTAATTTCATTAAATGTTTTTGAGAATCAGCAATTTGAAAATTTTGGAACTTGTAAAACACATTGAGATACGCATCATTATAATATTAAAATTAATTGCGAAGGGAAACAAGTGTTTTTTTGCTGTAAACTAGTTTTTTTGAAGCTTGTATAATTATCTTTGGTAACCTCCAATTTTTTTTTTTTTCTCACGTTTTTCTCTCACTATACGGACTAATTTTACAGAAACTTGTTTAACGATTTTTCTATAACTTGGGTTTATAAAAATAACATATTGGCACGACGTACTACGTACTAAAGATCAGATGTTAAAACAACATTACAAAGTAATAATAACACATTAATTTGTACCAATCTGACGATTTGGTACCGAATACATTTGAAAAATCATGTTTAACCCTTCGTTTCGTAGTTTAATTCATTATGAAGGGCGCCAATGATCGAAGACTGCGGCCAGCATAATATTATAAGATCTTTATAAAAGGAACGAAAAATCTACACAGCAATATAAACTAATCCCAGTGAGAACTCGTACGGGCGTCATTGGCGTTCGTCCTCTTCCTTACTATTCGTCTTTTTTACATTAACTCCACAAAGGAATAAATATTCCTCAAAGCCTAAAGTATCCTTGGAGATGGTATCTGGAGGATGTTTTAAGGGAAATGAACGAGAAATTCAGTTCTAGCGAGTACCCGGCATGAATTGCAATGTCACTCAAAGAAAGAGAGTGTTTGTGTTTTAGTTTTGTTTATTGGAGTGCTTTTGAATACACTATTTATTTTTGTTTGTACATCTGATGTAATAAATCAGCAGATTTTCCGACGGGTGAACAGGCCACATACATGGATTTTACAAATTTATTCCTGCTATCCTCTAGCGCTACTATGACTCTTTTGCAATCCCTCCCTCTGCTTCACCCTCATCCCCCACTCCTCCATCCCCACCCGTGCGCCTCCCTTCCCATGCGTTTTCGTCTCGTTCCCCTCCCGCGTCTCCTTCTCTACACCACCTAACCGCTACTGTCTTCTTTGCAATCCCTACCTCTGCCCTCCCTCGTCACCCAAACCTCCGTTCCCTCTCGAGCGTCCCCTCCCCCGCGTCTTGCGTCCTTCCCATGCTTTTTCGTTCCCGCCTCTGATCCCCTCCCTCTTCTTCTTCCCCTCTCGCGTCCCTTTCCACTCCCGCGTTCCCCTTCTCCTTCCCCGCCTCCCCTCCTCCAACGAACCCCACCCCTTCCAGTTCCCCTTCCACTGTCACGCTTTCCCCCTCCCTAATTTCCCTACTGGAAACCCCACCCCCTATCCTTCGTTCCCTTCCCCCCTACCGGATCCCCTCCGGTAAGATGAGAGATTCTGGGCTCGAGTCCCAGTTTAGACCTTTTAATCTTTCTGTTACTTTTTTTGTGTCTTGTTTCCTTTCATATTTTCGTTTAGAATATTGGTGTTTTCTTATTTTTCAATGGTAATTTATTTCGCTTAGAAAGGGTGCTTCCGAAACCGGTAGAGTGTTAATAAAAGAAAAGTGGTCTATAACAAATGTATGTGTTTTTTTATTGGAAATAATGCGAGACACAAAGTTAATGCTTTTTACAAATACATAATACATTTGATTCGCAATTCAGCGGATATGAACCCGCAACCTCTGGTTACAGACAGAGGATGTAATAATGATTTCATTATCACAATATTATTAAGTTGTTTCTAATTAAGATCTACTAGTAGATATCATGCATTATAATAATTTTCTTGTATACCTACCTTCTTATAGCTGCATGCAATAAACTCGTTCGTATTATACAATCGCGTGTCAGAAAGACGCCTAATCTTCGTGAATATTAATACTGAATGTCCTTGATATCTTCTTTACCTAAGCTGTCAGATTGCGAGCAGTGAACCATAGATCTACCGGTTTTCAGCCCTGGTAAAAAACTAGATTGTGTTAAACCGTGGCTTTTGCAGTCAAGGTTTTTGTTCCCAGCGCATACTTTTAAAAGGAACGGCTGCGCGGCCGTTTTCAAACAAATCATAATTTTTGATTTGAGGCCAAAATAAAAATAATTTCCCTCAGGGCCTATGTAATCTTTGCGGATGCTGTGTGAAGTGTTTTTTTTTTAGGAAAGGAAGGGGACGAGAGTTCTGACAAGGAAAAGGGTTTAAGGGTTGGGTAGGAATCTGGGGTTCAGTGTGTCCTGGTCATCCGCCGCCAAGACCTAGACAAATCTCACCCCATGAACCCGGGCACCCCTGCTTAATCACCAAACATAGGGAACTACTTGCGATGACCTACGGCAGAGGTGTTGGTTATCCAATAAAAGTTCCCGGGGCGGCGGTACCCATTCCCACCTCCCAAATTTAATAAAGAAATTGTTTCTCCCTGCGTGTCCTTTTGAATTCATCCCGTTCCCCTTCCGCTTTCCCTTCCCCTCTCTCGTTCCCACTCCGCCTCCTCCACCTTCTCTCTCCCCACTCCACTCCTCCCTTCCCCCCCTCCCCCGAACCCCCTACCCGAGTTTGCCTCCCCCCATATATCAACATAGTTACCAAGACAACGATTTGTTTTGGTTTTCGTCTGACGTTATCGATAACTCGCTTTTGTAAGGGACAATAAACGTATAATAAACACAATATATTAATAATTATAATTTCATAACGCCAGAGCTTAACTTTATATACAGCCTATATTACTTGCATATAAAGTGGCTTTCTAGTGGTGAAAGAATTTTTAAAATCGTTTTGGTGGTTTAGGCTTGAAAGCGTAACAAACAAACTCATTTATGATATTAATATATATTGCGTTACCTAATTTGGATAGGGTTCAAATTGGCATTTTTTTCAAAAATGGATTGCATATGCTTTATTCTATCATTTTTATATTTTTATTATTTTAGAATTCATCAAATTTATTTAGTAAATAGAGCAAAATCATTACCATAATTGCCAAAGTTGCCTTTTATTAATACTTAATATTATTATTTAATTATAAATATTTTATAATTTAAAATAAATAAAAAATTAAATTAGCACGTACCCGTAGTAGATTTCCATTCCTTTCGATTAAAAAAAAAATTCAGTTTGGTTAAATATTTTGCCATTCCCTTTCATAAAACAAGTATGTTGACGCGTTACAATTTCCGTCACAATGATTTTGAACTCATTATACTGTAAAGTAAAGTAAAAGCCGTACTTAAACACCGACATGACGTTGATCAGAAATTGTCGCAATAGGCGGGTTTCAGGACAGAAAAGTGTCATGCCCCTCCGCTCACGCCTTTCTTTGTCTCACATATGTTCTTACGCATCTTTTCTTTCGCTTACGTTCATTGTAAAGTCAGTAACTGCACGAGAATGGAATGTACCATGATCAGGCCAGTCTTAAAGTTTGGCGTGTACTATACCTTGTACATTTAGAGAATTATCTATGAATGGTGAAATTTGTCAAAAGTTAAGTGTGCAGTTAAAGAATATCATTATTCAGTTTTCGTTATTCATATATTTATGTAATTTTTTAGGTTAGGAAGTGAATAGATTCAGCATTATTTGATCATCCTGGCACTCTGTCTCTTCGTCTACTTAAAATAATGTTCCGTGATTTATCTGCCGTGTGTACATATACATACAATGTAAAAGTCAAAATCGTCGACAGCGAACTTTTTGCAATAACACCTTCGAAGAAACAAAGACTTGGTCGAAGAATAGCACTTAGTTTCTAGCGCGAATGTTCGAACGCTAACTTTCACATCTGTTATAAAATACTCCTAACTTAAGGCGGTACACAACCCCAATAATTTTTGTTTGCTCAAAACTCACAATTTTATAATTTATAATAACTTTTTTACTCCAACCAATACCTGGGGAAGTAAGTTCTTTATATTTAAAATTAATAAAAACAATACCTTACCATTAATATATTTTACGTACAACTATTTTAAAACTTTATAACCAGTTTTTCAACTTTACAGTTAGCGGTAAGCACCAGATTTTATTTTTCTAGACGATGAATTAATAACTTCTGGACGTACTCATTTAGAACCATCTTAAATATTTGTAACACGTTCTTCATAATTAATTAAAATGAAGGCGGCGGAAAGGTCGAATCTCCAGGCCCGCTAGAGCGATTTCGACCGTACGTTTATCTAATACGCCGTGCCGCGGGCGTATATTTGATACACGATTTCTTCACTTACGTCCTTAAGATTCCCACATTATTTGTTTATTTTCTTTGATAGGGCAAATTCTACAATAGTTCCGTCCAATACACTGGTCGCGAGTCACAATTTGTATATACGGCTTCTTTACTTACGTCATTAAGATTCTGAATATATTTTAGGGTATATTGTCGTTTTAAAGTTAATTTTTAACTGTCCGAAATGAAACTTTACTTACTTTCATACATTATTATTATCTGTTATGAAATTTTCCTTCACAATATAAATAATTTTAAAAACATTCAGATGTACACGTGCTTTCGCAGGCAAAATCCTATAGATGTATGTGGTTGTCTCTTTTTAGTGTCGCTCGTTTCCATGTCATCGAGTTTCAAATCACAATGGTGCTAAAAAAGTTTTCACTTCAATAAGTGATTCCAATGCGCAAGATTTTTGGCTTCCATGTATTTTTTTACTCGTGCCACAATTGGTAGTAACTAGTAACAATAGTTAATTAACGAGCCAATTATAGGCTCGTTCTGGCTTGCAGTGGATTGTGTTGATCCTATTTAGGTACAAGAACTGGTTTCAGTGTCTGTGCTAGGATTTCCTGAATCTTTGGTACATTCGTCACCGGATGCCACATTGTTCGGGCAGTTCCCGTGCGAAATTAAAACCAGTAGTAAAAAAGTGGGAAAATTTACATGACGTCCGCCATTAACCCATTATTCTAAAATTCAATCATTAATTCAAAATGTCTACTATTTTTAACTAAAGACTACCTTCTATTTTGTTTAAAATTTCAATCTTTGTGCAACGATGAATTAAATTGAATAACGAAATTTAGTTTTTTGTAATTCTAGGTTATGTTTTTTGTTAAAACAAATGAATTCTCCCAGTCGTAATTTAGTTTTGAACGGTAGTGCAAGACATTAATAGTAATGGGAAATGTGAAGAGTTTTAATAAAAACCCATTTATCTATAGTGAAATGGGACTTCGGTACCGGGAGAGCCATAATGTTGAACCAAAAGTCATCATCAATCACCCGATGAAAGCTCTTTTGAACGTTACTATAAGGGACTAGGGACTACTACTGTCAAAGGAAATAATTGAACATACGAAATATCAATTTAGGAGGCGGATAGCGCTGCCTCGGGAACCATTTATTGGGCAACCAACACTTCTGCCTTAGGTCATTCTAAGTGGTTTACTACATTTAGTGACATAGCAAAGATGCCCGGGTTTATGGGGTGAGGTTTGTCTAAATCTAGGAGGCGAATGCGTTTGCCCTTCACTGCGTAGCGAGCCGGATCTTGAGACTTGTTGAAAAAGGCTGTTTGAACTCTCCGGCCGGATTTTCTCGACCCATCACCTTGCGATGATGTTAAAACTGGGGGTCAGTGTGTACAAAAGTGACGGACGAATGAATCCATTCCTCCCACTGCGATGCAAGGCGATTGGTCGAAAGAGTTCGGCTGGAGAGGTGAAAGTGAAACTTATATTCAAAAGCAAACGTACTACGTTCATTGAACCGGAGTTACAGACACACATACTATTTATTATAACACTAGCTTTTCCCCGCGGCTTCGCTCGCATGGTATTACGGGAAATTACTGTAGCGGTTGAACTTATCAATTATCCCCCCTCCTCCCCACCCCCACCCCTGCCGCATTCGATACATTCATTCCCTTACATTCAATTTTCAAACATCTCGCCTGCCACCTAAATTTCATTAAGCTATAGTTCAAAGAAAAAAAGAATTATCCAATTTTGTTCATTCGTTCGGAATTTATGCTTACGCTTACAAACATTTCGGATGTTTATTTTTAATTAAATATTTGGAAGTTTCTTAATATAATAAAAAATTAAACTATTTATTTCAGTCTTTATAATCTTTACGAATTATATTTTTAATGTAGGAACTCTTATCTGACATTTATTCCAAAACAGAAGCTTGTCCAAAAAAAACAAAACATATTCTAATATTTGAATTTTCTGGAGCAGTAGCTGACCAGGGGGCTGAGTACCTACCACCTTAGAGCCCACAAATATATCAACATCGTTTCCATGGAAACGATTTTTTTCTGACGTTAGCAAAAACTCGCTTTTGTTACAGAAAACGTATAACAAATATAATATATTAATATTTATAATTTCATAACGCCAGAGCTTGCCATCATATACAGACTATAGTATTTGCATATAATTTAGCTTTCTATTGGTGAATGAATTTTCAAAGTCTTTTTATTGGTTAATGCGTGAAAGCATCATAAACGAACTCTAGCAGTTTTACATTTATAATATTAGTATGGATTAAATGTGTAGATTTATTAAACTCCCGATTAAAAAAAAACTTATTTATTCTAAAGCGTGATATTGTGTTAATATTTAAATCTGTGGTTAGTTTTTTTTATTATTTATTTATTAGGGAGAAAACACAGATACAGATGTTAATTGACAAGAATTTTCTCAAGACAACAACTAGAGAACTCACCTGCATCCAAACTATTTCTCACGAATTGACATTAACAGCAGATAAAAACATGTACAAATATTTTAACATATAAATAGGGAAAAACATAAGAATATTATTTTACAAAAATAAAGATGAGAGAAATGCGCAATATCCCTACAAAAGTTTAAAAACTATATTTGCAGAAATTGAGATGGTAAGACAACAAGAAAAAAATAATAACAAAATACATAAATAGATAAAAAATAATGTTATACAGAATTTAAAAGAAAAAAGTACTTAAAATCATAAACGAAGTATGTCTAAAAGAAAATAACTTAGAATTATAAACGAAGTATGATGTCTAACTTGTTGTACTTTGTAGGAAAACAGCATTCAATTTTCTACTAAAAGTACAGTATGTATCGAAAAATATGTCGTAATCCTTGAGGTTTTAATTTTGATTAAACGATTCGCACATTCTTCTGGTTGGATCCCTGACACCAGCATTTGTACGCGTCCGGCTAATGTGGAATAAGTCATTAAACCTTGTTACTCTGGGTGGTATTTTGAAGTTTATTAGTTTCTGCAGGTCAGGACAGTCAATAACGTTGTTGCAGATTTTATATAGAGTCATGAGGTCAAGGTATGTTCGCCGGTTGGATAGAGTGGAGACGTTATAATTCAAGAGCATGAGTTGGATGGTAAATTATTACAGTTTGTAAAATGATTTTAGTGATTAAATCAAAGCAGTGATACGTGTTACTCAATTTTTTTTATGTATATTTAAATGGAATTTGCACTGACAATTTTAATTTATATCTTCACTACGAGTGGTGTATTTAGAACGAACAATTTTGTAGCTAAAATGTAACATTTTTGTGGTATTCAGAACAAAAGGCTTAATTATGTAATACGTTTTATTGTAATTACGTTTTCATTTAGGTATTTATTAATTTGAAGGATAGTATTTTTTAATAAATCAGAAACCATTATTTAAATCTCCTATCCAATATTTTCCAAAGAAATGTTTCTGATATTATTTTAAAACAGAACTGTTTCAATCAGATAAAGAAGAGATTAGTCATAAGTTGCTATTCATAATTATGGACATAGAATTATGTAGACATTTTTTTATTGTTCTTGTCTTTGTCGACTATTGTCTTGTGTCTGTGAACGACCTCTGCCTTGTCGTCGTTAACTTACCTAGACTGATTTAATTAACCGTGTCGTTAAGCCAAACACTTGTGGCTCTTGAATTAAATTCTTCTAAAAATCATCGTAAGCTTCCTAGCATTGAGTTTTGAACAAGGGCCTTACTAGAATGTCTCCAATAATCCTATTCGTTAAGGTTCCCGACTGAGACCAGATGGGTTCTTTAGCTCGTCAGCCCATCTTAATCGCTAAAACAATCACGTTATTCTTGATAAACTTTTTATATTATTCAATACATATCTCTAAGACAAACAACCTCGGACCTACGACTTTTTCAAACCGAGGCAGAAACTTGATATTGGCGCCCCCCTCTCACCACCAACCCGATAAGCATGTTTTTTAAGACCATTTTTTTTACCTGCCCACGCCCTCACTGTGCCATCTCTACGCCCCCTAATTTTCTCAATTGCCCCCTCTGAAAATCTCAAATGGCTGCAAGGAGGCCTACGTCGTACTCTACGCAGTTCAAAATTGACTTAGGATACGTTCATAAAACGACTTAGGATGTGTTAAAAACCAACTGGGCATTTTAAAATCAAATGAATAATAGACAGAACAACGTGCGCTGGATGCCAGGCGCTTTGTGAATCAAGTTTTTTTTTACAATCAAACATAAATTACGATATTGGCGCCCCCTAAAACTGCCGCCCGGGGCAGGCGCCCCGGTTTGCCTCCCACCCCAGATCCGGGGCTGATGACAAAGCTATTGATGCATATACCTATAGAATAATTAAATATTTAGGAAAGAAATATAAGTGTCAACGTAAAACATAACAGAATTAGTATAAATACTCATTTTTATATAGAAAACACCATTTTTTTTTTCAGATACGATTTTAGATTTTCACGGCCAAAAGTATTTCCGTTATTTATTTTGGGGTGTTATGCCGTGTTGCGTTACCTCCTTCTTTAGCGAGTGTTTTGTCCGTTTCGGACAGCGTTACAGTTACATCTGCCCTGATGATGGATACTGTAACGCTGTCCGAAACGTTGGCTAAAGAAGGAGGTAGCGCAACACGGCATAACACCCTAAAAACAAATAACGAAAAGAAAAACCTTTTTTCTTGTGATTCACGGCGAATTTTATAAAGGTTAGTGATTAAATTATATTTTTTTACCAAACAAAAATCTATTGTTTATTCATTGGCGATATGCAGCCATGCTAGGGAACGGAAGAATGAGATGTTACCGAAAGTTATCGATACAATCCTTATCGATCGACGTGCTAGGGGTCCAGGGGTCCTAGCGTGATGAATTTTTAAGAATTGATACGATAACTTTCGATAACTTCTCATTGTTCCCTAGGACAACCGCAGATCGCTAACGTACGTACGTAGGGAACGATTAGAATTTACCGAATGTTATCCTATCAATCCTTATCGATCGACCATGTAATAACCCCTGGGAGGTCTTCAATCTTCTTTTAACTATGTACTCAGCATAGTCCACGTTAAGATTCTTGTATCAATTTCAGCTAGCTCATGTATTGCAAAGTTATTGTGCAACCATATTACATAACGCTGTACGTACATTATCATCTCGGGAACACTAAAATCGAAACTAAGAATACCCATGAAAAGGTCATTCATACCGTCCAATTTTTTTGCCATGATTACATACGCAAAATTGAAAATTTGCATGTCGTGGTTGCGTGGTTTATATCAAATTATTGTGAAAGTCATTGACGCACATATCAAGTTATGCATCAACGCTTGCCCATATAACCTTTATTACTGGATCTCATGTCGTATAAAGATTTAATTGTTTGTTCGTTTTTCCAGCACAGATCGCGTGGGCTTGTTCCAAATGATGATGCTGCGAATGATGGACCATTATTTACCTGCATATTAATCTCTACGAAACCGCAAAGGGATTTCCCCGGACGCAGATATGATCAAAAATGGTAAATTTAAGTCGTTACTTTCAAGCTGATTTTGCCTTTATAGGTTCATGTTTGTTTGAAGTTTCTACCGTTTTTGGTTTGAAGTATACTTAGGACTTTGTTTAAACTTTGCGTTAAAGCAGTTTGAAGAGGAATTTGAGAATTACCTTGAGGCAGGTATAATATTAAGATATCTGAAATACAGTAAAAAATGTAAGGCGTAGGTAGCTATGTATTTAAGTAGGTACAGTTAAGTAGGTAGGTTTCGTGTTAGTCCATTGTCTCATGAGTTATTCTAGACTGTTTCCGTACTGAAACAAGCAAAAAAATAGGCTTTTGAATTATTTTAAAACGAATAACGTATTTTTTTACATTAGCTCCACACGTGATGAAACAAAATTTCCCTCAGAGCCAATGGATGCTGTGTGGAGGGTCTTTTTAGGGAAAGAAAGATATGAATATATTATAAGGATATAGATATGAGGGTTGGGTAGGAATATATATGTCCAGGAGTGACGGACATATGAATTCATCCACTGCGGTCCAAGACAATGGGTCGAGAGTCAAAAGGTCTCCTCAACCAGTCTCTCCCGATCTAACTTGACATGCAGTAGTTTGGCAAAGACCCAGACAAGCCACAAAGACTTAGATAAACCTCACTCCATGAAAACGGGCACCCCGGCTAAGTAGCCAAACGTATCGAACCATAAGGATGTTGTTAATCAATAAATGTTTCCCATACCCGCCTCTCAAATTGAAAAAAACCTAAATTCAATAAATGCATAATCCGAACGTTGTTCAAAATATCAGCTAGAGGGTTTGTATATTATTGATCTAAGTATGAAGGTGGTCCTCAATTTATTTTCCTATCCCTTACTCCTTCGACTCCCTATTTAACTTCACCTCATAACATTCGGCAAACGGGAATGCCATAGATCACTTTAGAGCGCAGAGTCTCTTATTGTCACGTAATTAAAATTTTTATAACGCGGCCATATTAGCTGTGCCACCAAGATTTTCTATCATGCACTGGAAGAAGATGAGATAGAAAAAACAGAGTTTGCAATTCTCACGCGGTAGAAGTGAAACCTTCAGAAAAATAAAGTAGACAAGAGTGGGGGAGGCTGCGAAAAACCGCATAAATAGGAGACCGATAGACTACGAAGCACCGCACAAAGAGGAGACCGATTATACTTTCTCATTCTCTCGCAAGCTAAATCCTGTAAATGTATGTGTTTCTCTCTTTTTGGTGTCGCTATTTTTCGTTTCATCGAGTTTCAAATCACAACGGTGCTAAAGAAGTTTTCACTTCAAAAAAACACAGTGTGCAATTCACACGTGGTAGAAGTGAAACCTTCAGAAAAATATAGTAGACCAAGGTGGGGAGGCTACGGAACACCGCACAAAGAGGAGACCGACGGATTTCGAAGCACCGCACAAAGAGGAGACCGTTTATACTATCTCATTCTCTCGCAGGCCGAATCCTATAAATGTAGGTTTTTGTTTCTTTATAGTGTCGCTATTTTTCGTTTCATTGAGTTTCAAATCACAACGGTGCTAAAGAAGTTTCACTTCAAAAATATTATTTAGGTTTCAAGCTTAACCCCCCGTCGATGTCTTTCATTTAGTGGAAAATTAATGAAATATTCGTGACATGTTAAATATTTTGTAAAAGAGTATGACGTCATCCGTGAGCGAGGGGTAAGGCTCTCGACTAATGAATGGGAGGTCGCGGGTTCAAATCCCGGTGTGCGCAAGTAAATTTTATTTGATTTATTATAAATACAAAGTACAATATGACAGCAAAAATAAAATATTGTACAGAAAAAAGAAAAGTTTCAATAGACTACTTTTAAGTAGTTTGTCGATGGGTACTTTTACTTTGAAGATATAAATAAAATTAACACAAATTATTTCTTTCGGCGAGCCAATTTTTCACCATAATATTTTTTTACCGTTTGCACATTTTTTTAATTTCGGCAGGTAACATATTTAAGCAATTAGGTATCATGTAGTCCAGCGTTCTTTGTCCATATTTGTTTAAATGCTATAAGTACAATTAATCCTTCATTTAACTTAAAACGAGCATTGTAAGTGTGGTCCAGTTTATTTATGTATATGGAGCTATTCACACACTGAAATATAATTTTATACCACAGAATTGCTCTTACTGAGAGAATTTTGAGATTCTGGTACGGAAAATTATGCCTTTGTTCATATAAACTTTTATGAGCTAATTGATTTGTGTTTTCACAATTTTATCATTAAACATAATGTAAGGCTATTTTCGGCACGTTTTGGAGTGTAAGATACTCTCAATATCGCCCTGCTGTAAGATCACCATTCAGAATTGAAACGTTGCTTGAAATGGCTTAAGCCGTTTGGTGACTATATCTGAATAGCCGGGTACATCCCCACCTTCCTCTTTCTCATCTCCTTCCCCTCCCCACTTAACTTTAGCCTTACAACTTGTCCCAATCGGGGATGACATAGTCTCACTGATTCCAGGCGGTTGGGAGCAGATGGTAATCTTGTGCAGTATTCACATAAAACAAAAACAAAACAAAAAAACCGCTAACTCACAGTGGCGTTTCGTCACTTTTCCGTGAGCTAGAGGGGGAGTTCACGGGATGAGGGTATCGGGATAGGGGAAGACGGGGAAGGCGGGGAAGGTGGAGGGTGGAACGTGGAAGGGGAAGGGGGATCGGGAGGGGAACGGGACGCTGTAGGGGAATGGGAGACGAAAGGGACGAAAAAAAATATTTTCAACTACAACAACATCAAAGATATCGTATTTTTTAATCTTACCACTCTCGCTCACTGAACAATCACGGACCACCACTGCTAACTATGCGAGTTTTTTTACAATATTCATAAACGTAAACCTCTAGTTTCTCGTTTAAGCTTTATACTATACTAGCAGACCCGGTCGCACGTTGCTGTGGCCAACGAAACACAACGCCATTACCCAACCTTCATAACCGACGCCATTTGTTAATTTGCATACATATCAAATTCACACCGCCCGCTTGCCAGCCCGCTGCCCACTGCCTGAATTGAATCTTTGAATTTCTTGACTTTTCTCTACTTTAACATGCATGTATTATACATATAAACCTTCCTCTTAAATCACTCTATCTATTGGTGAAAACCGCACGAAAATCCGTTGCGTAGTTTAAAAGATCTAGGCGTACAGACAGCGGGAGCGGCTTTATTTTATACCATGTAAAGATTAAATTGATTTTGTTTATAAACTTTAGTTTTTAAATGTATTTGAAAATTCATTAATATTTATTCAACTATTATTTTATATTATCTCGTTTTTACTGGTTTGTTTTCCTTTCAAGAATTGCTCTACTGACTTAGGTATTTAATGTCAATGTTTTATTATGTCACCTGACATTAGTCATCGTTGGGTTTTTATTTTAAATATTTTCATATACTTCCTTAATGGTATGTCATTGTATGTTAAAAATATTAATAAATAATTGGGAATTGTCCGGGCACAGAAAGAATTACAAAACGTTCTTTAAGCAAGTTGTCCATCATTTTAACTGCGTATTATTGAGAATTATAGTTTTTTTTAAGTGAAACTTCTTAACTTCTTCTTTCTTCTTTCTTCTTTCTTTTAGCTCGGTTGTGATTTGAAATTCTGAAATGAAACGGAAATGACGCATTACAGTACCTACGAAGCGTCAAACTGCGCACATTGGCCGCTTTGATTATGATATGTTCTAAAGAATATGTATTGTATTATAAGATTATTCCAGTATAAAACATGTGTCCCTTCAAAAATCAATCCATCAATCAAATATTCCATATCATCAAAAATACAATAACGATTTGACAACAATAAAATTAGGTCATTTATAATTCATATTACTTGTAAATTATTCCCCGAACTAAATCAAATTAAGCTACAAACCCGAGGTAATTGAACCTACTGGGAATAATTAAAATAATTAGAAATTCGACGGTCAAAGATGACTTAGTAACAAACGTAAGAAAACCCATATATAAATTAATAAAATACTTGTAGATCACCCCTCTTCCTCCTCCCCTATATATTATGTATTTAAATCGTAGGTTACGAATATTTTGTACCAGTCTGATGATGGTTTTAACAAGCTGAAACCGGTTACGGTCAAATAAATTAAAGTGGAAATATGTTTCATATTTGTTTCATTATATTATTCGTAGTTTCCAAATCAACTCTGTTTTCTGCCTCACAATAAGGAACTTCAGTGAAAAATATTATGGCTTTAAAAAAATATGTTGATATAGACCAATATACGCTGATTCTGAATATATACGTTTTATTACATAATATTTAACGTAGAGTTTTTAAAAAAATGTTAAAAAGTCCATTTTAAAACGTGTCATTAAAACACCCTATTGCTGGATTTTGGCGGCGTGACGTCACCGCGCCGCGTCACCTGGGTCAAAGTTGTATAGAAATCAATAGAAATGAAGACGCAAGCCGTTCGGCATTCCGTGTTATTGGTTTATAGAGAATTGGACATATAATAGTTTTTGTTTTTATTGAAAAATTATTTAGGCCTAAATAATTCAGTATCAACAATAAAGTATCTCTATTAGTTTATCTATATTATTTAAAATATTCAAAAACTTTAACTGCACAATAACCGATCGTATTGCTCAGTAATGTCTATGATAACGCTCCAATGCTGAAATTCAAAATGGCGGGAGTCGAACAGCTGTTCCCTACAAGATTCATACTTCGGTTAGTCATGATGACGTCACACTAGATTCGGTGATTTTCGGGGGATCTTGAAAAATTAAAACTTTGACATTTATTTTAACTATTAAAACTAACTATAAAAATAAATATGCAGTTATTTAAGTTAGAAGGTCATTATTCATAAAAAAAAAAATTAAAAAAATGGACTGGAATTCTCTATTAGAAATGGATCAATTAGAAGTAAAATTGATGACAATGTTACATTTACATTTCTGTGCAATAATTCGTCCTAAATAAAACTTAACCGTTCCGTGACTAACACTAAGTACCAACGTACCTAGATGTTTTTACCGTGAATCCAATGACGTCAAAAGTCAGCAGTGAGATTTATACCAGTTGGTATACTCTGCGGGTATTTAGCCAGTCGGCTCTTGCGTATATCAGTTGGGTATTTTTAGAATACCAAACGAGTTTGTACGTAAATAGATTAAATATATTCTTATATTGTTGTGTTGCAAAATGGGGACTAACTCGTACGTCATGGGTATTGCAATATTATACTTATTATTTTAATTAAGAGATGTAAGCAGGTACTCGTAAGAACAGAATTAATAATAAATAAGATATTGTTTTGTTATTATTTTCCAATTCGAAGTAGATCTTCATAAAATAGGGTGAGATTTGGTCTCCTCTACAAATAACGAAAATAATTTCCCTTGGGGCCGATGTCATCTTTGAGGATGGCGTGTATGGAGGTCTTTTTGAGGAAAGGAAGTAAAGGGGGTCAGTGTGTCTTAGAGTGACATATGAATCAATCCCTTCCACTGCAGTGCAAGGCCTTGGGTTACGAGAGTCGGCTGCAGGGTACAGTTAAAAGTGACCGAATTGGATATCGACACCTTAACTCAGTGGATAAGAGCGCCCAACCCGGAAAGTAGGGAGGTCCTGTGTTCGAGTCCCAGAGGTGTTAATATATTTTTCTGATTTTTCTGTTTCAAGATTTTCGTTTGAGATTCGCTCATAATGTCTTCATTTAAGTAAATATTACAGTTTGAGGTTTTACTCATAAAAAGTTAAAATAAAAAATAATAAGATAAAATTAAGTTTCACTGCATTTCCCATTCTTATCATTACCACTCGTGTTATTTTAATGCTGTTACATTACCCAAGACCCATTTGCGTGACAAATTTTGTCTTTAACTTCATAACATTCATTCCGCCAATTCCCATATCCCAATTCTTACAAAATGTATTTTACCTCTGCTTTAGCTATAATCGAACAGTAATATAATGAAATTCTTGTAGAAATTATGCAGAAATTACTCGTTTATTTGAGATCACTGGCCCAGGGTCATAGCTCCTACCACTAAACACAGATGTAATATTTATTGTCTATAGCTCTGTAGTCGCGTATATTCTGCATATCAACTTGTGGACTATGTGTAACGTATAATCAATCAATTTTAAACGCATTTTAAGTTTACACAACTATGGGAGTTGGTAAAGATTGGGATAACGGACTGACTTATCCCTTGTCTTCTAATATTTTTGTTGATTGGAATCTTTATTATGACCTTGGGAGATGCGGGATGTATTCAGTGCACAATCACACAGAGTTTCGAACTTGTACACACCGAAGGAATACCAGATGTTCACTGCCCAGATTTCTTAATTTAGTCGATATTGAATTCACTAAGAGATCACCATAGGGGTATCATTGCACGGGCTCCTTTGATATACTAATTGTTTCATTATTTATTGTTGCAAATATTCACACGTTGGTAAATTGGCCATACACTGTCAGGGAGGGACAGGTACTTGGATAAAAGGTTGGGCGGAGGAAGGGGACATATTATGTTAGAGGTAGATATTTTTTTTTTTTTTAAAGAAAGACAAATATTCCCGGGTTACGAATAACCCAACAATGTTTGAAAATCTCCTACTACCACCACAGAAAGTCGAAAATGTTGCTTGTGTTGTAATGGAGGACTTAGCCAGCCGAGAAATCGAACACGGGACGCCCAGGTGGGACCCAAACGCGATGCCCACTCAACCACTGACCAGTCAAAGTCATATGTATCTATAGTTGCAACAATCTTATTTCAACATTAGTACACTCCTTGCATTATACTTGTAACAGCAATAACAGCAATAGTATATTATATAGAAACAAAATTACTACCTTTCAAAGATCAGTGACCACCAGAACCACGAGGAACCCGAATCAAATTACAATCAGGTCTGACGGGCAATTTACACGATTTTTTGTCCAGTTTCTAAAACATCTTTCAGTATATATAATCAAATCTAAGTCATATTTTATAAAATATAGATTCGGGATAAATGAACATACAAGTTTGTACCTACCTGATACATGCGTTTAAATGCGTTTTTAATGGTGTGTTGACGGCAACGTTAAAGCCCGGCTATCCGCATTTCTTACATATTTTTACATACTTACAGATTTATTACACATTTTCCTTAAATACTTGTACTTAAAAAATAAATGTTATTCTATATTTACTCTATTTTAAACCAGTCGAGTTTTATTAAACATTTTCACGATTTTCACTTAAATTTTATCGTTTTTAATATTAGCGCGCTCTCTCTAGCATTCGGATTTTCATATCTTTATTTTTAATTTTTTTTATTTATTTATTTATTTAGTATAGTATAATACATTTATAAACATTATTTATGATATGTTTTGACTGTCCAACTAGGATGATTCCCGTTTTAGAACAGTCAAATTAGGATTATTGTGAACATATGGAACATGATTTGTACAAAAAAGAGAAAATAAAAAAAAGAGAAATAATAAAAAATGAAGTTAGAAAGTTTAAAACATAGTAGTTAATATACATATGGGTTCTTAAAAACAGAGGATTAAAATATATAGATAACTTGTGTATGCATTGCATAATACAGTAGAAAAATAGAAAAAAAAGAGAAGGGAAAGAAATAAAATTATTATAAAATAACCAACAAATTATTATACAAAAGCCGTGGTTTGTTTAGCCTGGTTATTGAAATGATAATAATAACAAATAAAAGGAAAATAAATATATAAATAACACAAATGATTACAGCATAAAGGTAGCTGGTGTTTGCGTTTCATATTATAGTCGTACTAATGAGAACTATAAAGAAAACAGATACAATTAAAAAAAAAAAAAGCAATTAATACATGATTATTACTGTTTTTTGCTTGCATAGTTATCAAATAATAATAAAATAATAGGTATGGTATTATACATGGTGTTTGCATTACATATTATAAGCATACATATATATTATGTATAAATATGAATAAAAAGAGAATAAAAAAAAGAAGTGATAGAATCAAATGAAATATCCAATTAAAACAAAAGATTAACTGCTGCTTGGTAGCATTCTAATTTAAAAGTAATAAGTAGTTATATACACGCACATAGTAATAACGATTAGAACAGAAAGGTATCTTTTACATAGTTTATTTTTGTTGGAATTTTTGTTATTGTTTTGGTTTGTGTTTGATTTCATTTTTTATAAAGTAAAAGTTCACTCTCTTTTCTCCCCAATTGATGAAACCAAGTTGTGGTCAATCTGCGAATAACACCTGTGCTTTCCTTTTTCCAAGCATCAGGCATGAAATTGTATAGTTTTGGACCTAGGAATGAGAAGTGTCTTTGAGCGAGAGACGTTTTGGTTGTGAGTGGTACAATTGGATTTCTCTCCGTCAATTGGATATCTCTCCGTCTACTTCGTTTTGAGCGGGTAATAATTATTATTAAAATAATTGATATTGTCTAAAACAGCATTTAATGAAACTCTGTGAATTTTTTCATACATACAACTTGTAAAATAACTGAAAAAACGTGTTCATTATAAATAATATTCGGAGCATACTTTTGCAATTTTTTTGTATCGAGGGAATTTCATAAAATTGGTTCAAGAATAATATTTTCGTTAAGAGCTTTAAAACTTGTGTTTAAGATACATATGTAATAAATCGGTAGAAATTCGGGAAAAAATAATACAACTAAATAAACACACATTTGCCTCTTGTACCTTTTAAAAAAGCATTTAATATTGAGATGTCCAATGTGAAGGCTTCATAAAAATATAATGAAGGTTGGGCATCCACCCCAACCCTTTGGGGTATATGCCCTCAACTTTTTTATCTACTGCATACAGATCGACTGGTCAGTGACCGAGTTGGCATTTCGCTTGATTCTCACTCAGGTGCAATTCCTCGACTGAGGAAGTCCTCCATAAGAACACAAGCAACGTTTTCCGCTTATTGTGGTGGTAGTAAGAGATTCGCTAATATTTTTATGTTACTCATAACTCGTGAATATTTGTCTGTCTTCAAGAAAAAAACATACTTTAATGTTTTTTTTAACTTTCAAACTTCGAATAAACTTTTGATTTATCCTGTTAATCCTGCAAAAAGGATTCGCTTCTCGTTTAAGTAGAACTTTTAAGCCTCCAGACAAAGGAAAGCAATATCTGTAAGCTGTTCGCATTGTTGTGAACAGAATTGCAGCCAATATTCGTAATGTTAACAGAAAGAAATGTGAAGAAAACATTAAATCATACGATTTTTTTTTCTTATGTCACTAGTAAAAAGAAATGTGAAGAAAACATTAAAACATACGATTTTTTTTTCTTATGTCACGTGTAAAAAGAAATGTGAAGAAAACATTAAAACATACGATTTTTTTTTTCTTATGTCACATGTAAAAAGAAATGTGAAGAAAACATTAAAACATACGATTTTTTTTCTTATGTCACATGTAAAAAGAAATGTGAAGAAAACATTAAAACATACGATTTTTTTTTTCTTATGTCACATGTGAAAAGAAATGTGAAGAAAACATTAAAACATACGATTTTTTGTTCTTATGTCACATGTAAAAAGAAATGTGAAGAAAACATTAAAACATACGATTTTTTTTCTTATGTCACATGTAAAAATAATTACCTAGCAGAACTTGTTTATAAATAAGTTTTTATAAATTGAATATTATTTAATATATAAAATAAATAAAAATAAAAAAATGGAGTTCTACAAATTAAACAATAACAATAAATAAAAAATAAAAAAAACATACGATGATTTGGATTTTATTTTGATTTCTTGAATGGTTTTAGAAGCATTGTGCTTAAATTTCCATAGAAAATGAGATAAATAGTTGGATGTACTGTAAAGAACCCGCAGATTCTTTAATAGCGCACAACTGCTGACCCTGTATAAAACACAAGTGCACGCCACTGTCGAATTTGGCAGCCACCTCGGGTCTGGAGCACCGAAATACTTGAAAAACACACTTGACTCTTTGATAAAATACCCTACCTTAACCAGTTTATTGCAATCTTTAGGGCACAAACATCAGATAGGTATGCCATCCTTGTTCTACAGGTATTACAATGGAAGATGCTTCGAAAAACTAGCATCATTGATCTCTTCGACCTAGTAGAGAAACACGTCAAATGCGCACCCAACATACGTAAACGGTTGACGTTTGCCACGTGAGTGGTGAGAACGGATCGTCGTTCTTGTGTTCAACAGTTCGGCTGTGGAACGATTTGCCGGCCTTTGTCTGTATTTCATCCCTCCTACACAACAACCTCTTACATCGAGACCCATATTCACTCCTTCCTCTCCTCAAAAAGTCCCTCCTCACGACATATTCAAAGATGAGGTGGGCTTTGAGAAAAATTATTTTCCTGAGGGACTTCTGCGTGGGGTTATTGTAAAAAAAAATTTGGTTGTCTGTAAAGTCGGTTTACGGACGATAATTTTACGTGATGACGTCATAAGAAAACTTTTACATAGAATTTTACAGTCACAAGCCGAACGCTTAGGCCAATCGGGCCTCTCTATCGTTTGTTCCGCGCTCTCGCCGAACGCTTAGGCCGATCGTGCCTCTCTATCGCTTGTTCCGCAATCTCACTTGCACGCTCGGCTCAGGCGGAACGTGACAATTTTTCGTGAGTGCAGCCGGCGTTCACCGATTTATAAGACGTTATCACGTCAAAAATATTTTAAAATTACAGGAAATAAACTTTACACCAGTGTTTAATTAACATTGTCTTACTGCATTTTATCCGTGTTGGTATTTTCGTGGCCAACTTCAATCCAATATAACGTCATCGATAATTACAGTAATTAATCTTGAAATAGGAAATATGGGCACTTTGATAAAATTTTAGTATTTATTAATTATTATTTACATTTATGTCCGCCAGACAATATACAGCAGGACTAGTTTCAATCAAGTTATTTATATCCGCTTGAAGAAACGAGGAATTTCTAACGAGTCTAGACCGCTCTCATTTCCTACTGGCATCCTTGATCCTTGAGTGCATTCCTTTGTGATTTGTCCGGTGTCCTATCATTAGTGTCTAGATACAAATCGTTCAATTGTAAAGTGGTCAACGTTCTCGCTACGTATAAAAGAGATTTTAATTTATAAGCGCTTAGCTTAAATAGTGTTTAATGTGTATTAACTGTGTATACGTATGTGTGTATGTATATAGAATCACATGTAGTTTTGATGTGTCTCAGCAACTGTCGGTTAAGTTGGTGTAATCATTAGTGTCTAGATACAAATCGTTCAATTGTAAAGTGGTCAACGTTCTCGCTACGTATAAAAGAGATTTTAATTTATTAGCGCTTAACTTTAATAGTGTTAAATGTGTATATGTATGTGTGTATGAATGTGTGTATGTATGTATGTATGTATATGTGTATATAGGATCACATGTAGTTGTAATGTGTCTCAGCAGCTGTCGGTTAAGTTGGTGTAATCATTAGTGTCTAGATACAAATCGTTCAATTGTAAAGTGGTCAACGTTCTGGCTACGTATAAAAGAGATTTTAATTTATTAGCGCTTAGCTTTAATAGTGTTAACTGTGTATATGTATGTGTGTATGTATGTATGTATGTATGTGTGTATGTATGTGTGTATGTATATAGGATCACATGTGGTTTTGATGTGTCCCAGCAGCTGTCTATTAAGTTAGTGTAATCATTAGTGTCTAGATACAAATCGTTCAATTGTAAAGTGGTCAACGTTACGCTACGTATAAAAGAGATTTTAATTTACTAGCGCTTAATAGTGTATATGTATGTGTGTATGTATGTTTTTATGTATGTATGTATGTATGTATGTATGTGTTTATGTATATAGGATCACATGTGGTTTTGATGTGTCCCAGCAGCTGTCGATTAAGTTAGTGTAATCATTAGTGTCTAGATACAAATCGTTCAATTGTAAAGTGGTCAACGTTACGCTACGTATAAAAGAGATTTTAATTTATTAGTGCTTAATAGTGTTAACTGTGTATATGTATGTGTGTATGTATGTGTTTATGTATGTATGTATGTATGTATGTGTGTATGTATGTGTGTATGTATATAGGATCACATGTGGTTTTGAAGTGTTCCAGCAGCTGTCGATTAAGTTAGTGTAATCATTAGTGTCTAGATACAAATCGTTCAATTGTAAAGTGGTCAACGTTACGCTACGTATAAAAGAGATTTTAATTTATTAGCGCTTAGCTTTAATAGTGTTTATTGTGTATTAACTGTGTATATGTGTGTGTGTATGTATATAGGATCACATATGTAGTTTTGAGGTGTCCCAGCAGATCTCGGTTAAGTAGTTTCTTAGAAGAGAGTCAACTATCGTCATTCCTGTCTATTTTGTTTTATTTGTTTTTACCTCACAAGAGTCCCAGCTGCTCTCGTCTGGAGTCTGTGGGACTATGATATTCTCTGTTAGGGTATTTATTTATTGATCAACGCCATTTTTCAGGGCTTTTACATATGAATGGTAATAAATACAATATTTATTGTAAATAACTGAACTGCCTCAATAACATTATTTTATATTTGTTTAAAGATAAACTGAAGATGTCCACGGACTTGGTGTAATTGTTTCCTTCCATTACTATTCTGGGTAAAGAGGAATACATATGGTAGTTAGTCCCAGAATTTCTGCACTGAAATAAATCCTGACTTCTTGTATTACGTTGTGGAATCCGGAAGCTTATCAAATACTATATTAAATTCTCTATGCTCTCGGCTGAGATTTTTACTGGTATTTGGGCTGTCAAATTGGGTAGCGTCGTTCTCGTGAAAAAGATCGTAAAACATATAAACGCAAGTAATGTTGTTTTTACGCATAGCTTATTGTTCAAGGAATGTGTTTCAGTAAATATAATATTCGATAGCACAAAATATTACGTCAAACTCAAAACATCGCGATTTTACGACGTTTCCTCCCTGGCATTTAACGGGTGAATATGTGAATCTGGGGAATAGTTTTGATTTAAAGACTTTCACACTCTCATATTATAATAGCACGTACCCGAAGAATTTTAACCAGCAATTTTGAGCATAATATTTGGAGCGCTAAAATTAGATCAGTCATTTTGTTGTTCGATGATTTTTCTCACTATTAAAAACAACTTAAAAAATTTCGGTCACACGTCGCCACTACACTCCTACACGTCGCAACGGTATCGTGCTGCTAGAACGAGATGGAATGCTTATCACGTGAACCGCTAGGCTAAACCCGATAACTCAGTTAAATAGAAATAAATGATCGATTAACGAAATTGTAAGCGTTTTTTTATGAAAGCAAATAAATTCAAGATTCATTATTAATTTTTGGATCAATAAGATATTGGAAAGAGGTATTTTAGAAATGAATTCGGTAGCCAAAATCTTGTCAAGGAATGCAACGCTAATATTTTGACTTAGAATGATGCAATATACATGTATGTTTAGTTATCGATTTCAGTATAATCTTTTAATATTCATATCTTGATTCATGACACCGTTTTGTCAAAATATTAATTGATTTATTTGCGTCACCGGACCGAATTAATCCACATGACTCACTATTTTTAATTAATAATTCATAAAAAGAAAATTAATTTTCGGTCATGTTCAGTTCATTTACTTGTTTTCATGTATGCATCATCATTTTCTGTAAATGAAAGAGGCATTTACGATGGATTAGCCCGACTCTAAACTAAACTAGTCTTTTCTGACATGCCTTGAAAACATAGGAGCAAAAGTACCAAAGTAAAGAGCGTTCAAGTGTTTTGCGAGTTTCAATTAAAATTGTTTGTAAATTTGATAATGAGTAAAAAGTAAATGATTCGAAATCAAAGGATTACTTAGTTTTAACCATGTTCATTGTTAAAAAAACCGATGGGTTAATAGGGCATAATTTACAAAGGGAACAAGTTAAATTATGGGTCGTTTAAATATATTTTTAGAATCGAAAAGTTGCTAGAAATGGTTTTGGCCGTGTTTGGTTACTAGACCTGAATGGCCAGGTGCATCCTCACCTTCATCCCCACATCTCCTTCCCCTCTCCACTGCCTTTAACTTCACAACTTACAACATACTCCGATTGCGGATGACACACTTTAAATCATCAGATAAAAAAATATCACGAGAGATGGGAAGACTGATGGAGATATTGAAAGAAGGGTAAATGCCGGTAACTCCATTAATGGAGAACTGAACGCCGTTGGCGCCAACAAAAAACTGTCAAACTGTCTATAATAGTGTTGGTACCTACCCCAATGCATGGCAGTGAAGCATGGAACTGGCAGAGAAAGGATGAAAGTAGACTGAATGCTGTAGAAATGAGATCCCTGAGGATTTAGTGTGGTAAAACCATGTATGATCGTGTGTGAAATGTGAAGATCCGCAAAGAATGCAAGGCTGATGTAAGCGTAATGAGTAAGATTAAGAAAGGGACGCTCAGGTGGTTTGGGCATGTAGAGCGAATGTATGAGGAAAGGAGTTTAAGGAGAATATATGACGTAAATGTGAATGGTAGACAAAGTCGGGGACGCCGAGGAAGATATGGGACAACCAAGTGAATCAGATATTTGAGTCTGGCGATGTCAAGAGTAAGAATAATAGAAGAGCATGTATGAGGCGATGTATGAATGTGAACGAGGCAAGGAGTGTGTGCCAAGATCGAGTTGTTTGGCGGTCCGTCCTCTCTGCCTACCTCTGCGGGGAAACGGCGTGATGGTTAGTTAGTTAGTTAGTTCATAAAAAATATAGTCTTAGTAAACCAAATTTGATTGGTGTAAGTGACCCCTTAGTTAAATCCACAGTAGATAATTTTTTTTTTATTTTAAACACTGGTATTTTTAAATTAGCAAAAACTTTACGTTAAAATAATCGTGAAATTGAGTAAATGTTATAAGTCTAGAAACGTGATGTTTTACAAGGACATGAAACTCTCGGTATTAGGTAATTTAATGACCGCTAATGTATTACCAAACACCAATATTATGGCAATACGAATTATATAATAAATTGAAAAAAAAAACATTATTGTATCATTCTGTTTCCGTGTTATTTTTTTCGATCTTGAAATGAGGAAATTATCCTATAGTTCATTTATTTTAGCTTTGTTTGAGGTATGTATGTTTTTTATTAGATTAATCTGTTTGATTGTTTTGGATTAATTGAAAATTTGTGTTGTTCTTAATCGATGATTTTTTGGTAGGCTTTGTCCATTTGGAAAATAGATTTGTAAATATAGTGATATTGTAAATAGGAAAAAGTATTGTCCTTGCTCTAACCAGATCAAGGACAATATTATTGAGAATTGAAAAAGAATATATGTGACCGGTTTCTAAAAGGACTTCATTATTTGTTTTAAATTTTAGGAGACCTACAAAGACTCTTTTTGGACATTAGAAATACTCGATCAAAAAATCATTTTAATTGCAACAACAATATCAGGACTTAGTCATTTAGATGCTTGCTTGTACCTAGATAGACGTTAGCAATACTTTCTCAGACATGGTGGATGTGTTCAACTGCATGGAATTTTGTCACAAGAAAGCTGTAATAACATACCTCATAAATAAACCATTAACATTAACCTCGTGTTACATAAATATTTTGTAACAAGACAAACAGTGAATGGGCACCTTTAGTTCTCAGTGAATAGGTACTGGTACTTTATATTAAATATTATATTGGCGACATTGTAATTTTTGTCTGCTGAGTTGCTTATTCTGGACAGAGGGTACTCAGACAGGACTGCCCTTGGAGCTGGCCATTCCTTGGCAAGCCACAGGCGACAGGCCACAGTCTCTGTGGCTGGTCGAAGCAATCACTTCGCCATAATCATAAATCACCATAGTACTTCAAGATGTGGTAAATTAAATCAACGCCCATCAGCGGCATCGGAAACTGAAGACCATCACAACAACAATTAAAATCATGGATTGGGCTCTGAGTGCCAGGGGAGCACATTATTTCTGGATTGGAAATCCGGCAACTGCAAGCGAAGTCATCACTTTAATCACATCAACCTTCCGACTACACCTGGAGCCAGAGGTGCGGCCCAAGATGTCCGATGATGGCCGTCAACAAACTAGTCGGCTGGCTGACAACCGTCCTGGGACTGGACGTCGCCGGGACACCGCGGGGCTGGAGCCCTGTTTGCTGCTCCAGTCGGCCGTTTCACTTTGTCAGCAGCGAAGGCAGCAGTGTGGGATCGCCAACACTTGGGATCGCCCACACGTCAACTCCCTGTATTAAACTGGTACTACCGCTCCATAATTATGACCATTTATATTTAACAGATTAGCCCTTAATCTATTACAAAGTTAATGTTTTGTGCTTGTTAGAAATATAATAATTTAACTGTTTCAAAGCACTATATTATTTGATAACCCTTCCTCACACCAAGTATTACACAAAGCCGCCTGCTCAAGGTCCTCACCTGAGATACAAATTCAACGGTAATAACTTATTTTCTCATGCTCTCTTTCAAAAGCACACAATGCCATACTTTGTATAACATTTATGGTGACCAATGTAACTATCCATAACACTCGCTTTTATTATTCTCCTGCATGTGTTCTATTTTATAATTTCTACTAGCGAGTTCCCGGCATGCGTTACAATTCCATATTAGGGCCCCTTCCCCTCCCGCGTTCCCCTTCCATCTTCCGCGCCTTCCCTCTCTCCTTTCCCGATCCGCCGTCCCGCGTTCCATATATTCAGTCCCATTACATTCAGTTTTCAAACAGATTGCGTGCCGCCTATTACAATTTAATTCAAATTTTCATTTTTATATTACAAATTTTTTTTTTTTGAAAGAAAGACAAACATTCCCGGGTTACGAATAACCCAACAATATTTGAAAATCTCCTACTACCACCACAGAAAGCCGAAAATGTTGCTTGTGTTGTGATGGAGGACTTAGCCGGCCGAGGAATCGAACACGGGACGCCCTGGTGGGATCCAAACGCGATGCCCACTCAACCACATATATCATTTTTAATCAAATATTATAAGAACAATAAATCAAATTTGTTACCTTACATAGGTATCTATTTAAAATATCTATATGAAATTATTATGTAAGTACCTCAAATTATTTCGGTAATTTAAAGAGTTTTGAAAATTGAATTCTGTGTTAACAATCATTGTCTGTTAACAAAAATGTCATTCTCAAATTTTTAACAGTTTCGCGAGAATTTTTGTGATGATTGAAAAATCTTTTCAGATGTATTGTCATTCTCAAATTTTTAAAGTTTCGCAAGGATTTTTGTAATGATTAAAAAATCTTTTCAGATCAATACATCATGTGGTTGAAATAATCCAAAAACCTTCACGGGGGCTTTAAGAATGTATTTTGAAAGTTTCAAACATTTCCTATGCTTAATATAACAATACACAATACTCAAACACATTTTGATTTTTTTATGCATATGTAGATGAAAATTTGATTTCTTTTTTTTTTTTTTTTTTTTTAATTTATTTGTTTATTTTATAAATCAACAATCCAGTCCCGCTAAGCCAATTGCAATTGGCTTGACAGCAGGTGCTTATAATTACTTACAAATATATTTAAAGTTATAATTTACATCTTTTATCTACAGTTTAAACATTTTTTCATAAATTTTATCAAGTATCAAAATAAATATTCTTTTTCCAATAACCAATTTTTCACCATATATTTAACCTTATTCATAGAATTATGTTGCTTTATATTGTCAGGTAATAAATTAATATCGTTCCACTAAATTACTACATATATGATATGTTTGTAAAAGCCCTTACGGCCGTATAATATAAATGAATATTGTTAGTCCCATTATAAGAATAAAAATTAGCACAGGCGAAGGAATATCTCTTATTATGAAGTAAAGACTAGATATTTTTAATGAGATTAGATTCAGTTAACTATGTAACGCCATTATTAATTGGTGTGGATTATTGCTGTACAGAGTATCACAAGGTCACTGTAATTTATTAGTAAGTTTAATTAAATTTGCAACCAAATTATTAAATTCCATTAGCTATAGTTATCTGGATTTGGCACAGTGTAATGTTATGACCTCGATCTATTTCACAAAGTAACGAAAGTGCCGTTCAAATATTTTTAATTTGTAGAGAGAAAAAAAGTGTTAATGAAATTAATTAACTAATTTTTGCAACACAAAAACATCCCTGTTAACCCATTGGCCACATAATTAATTTTGTACCAAAAATTGAAAACCTGCATTGGTGTACTAAATCTATTGTAACTTTTGAACCATGTATTCAAATGAATTAATTTCTTTAAATTTGTTTATACGTTGGATTAAGGTAAATAAAAACATAAAAATAAATTAATTTTAAATATTTAAATCTGTGTAAATAAGGACACAAATATAACCTTAACTTTTATCGTAAGTTTTTTCACAATTTTATTCTTAAAGTTACAAAAAACATAATTACAAATAAACACAAATGCGCATGCGTAGAATCCAAAAGGACAATAATAATTCCTAACAATGCCTAATATTTTTAGTAATTTTCTTTATCATTTTTGCATAATATTCATAAATCGAACATTAATAATTTTTGTTTTTTTTTTTTTTAAATATGAATACTTAAAACTATTAAAATAATTTTGTATGATAGTCCCCAAAGCAATCAGGGACGTGCAGGGTTACTGCCAAAAGCCTGGAACCACTCGCAGTTTTGAAGGATGGCGGCTGGCTGCATACAAAATTTGGAACCCAAATATCAGGGAAAAAACAAATGAAAAATACTATTGCCAATTCTACGAAATTAATGATTTATTACCTACAAAACGTTCGGCATTTAAAATTTTATCCAAAAACTTCGTTATCATGCTCGTTTTCCGTTTTTTTGGCAGACCTACTCTAACTCGGCAGGCTGCCGGGGTTTATGGCCAATGGGTTAACATCGTGAATGAAAAAATCATTATCTGTGAAAATGTGGTAGTTAAGATTACTTGGTCTTTATAAAGCTAAACGCAGACTAATTACAATTTCTCTCTGTAGGGCAGAAAATCAAAGGCATAAAGTTCGGAGCTTTACTAAAACCTACGGTCATTTATGTTAATTATATGCTATATCATAGGTCGGTAACCTTTTGTTGTAAAAGGGCCAAAAATTGTATGTGGGTACGAGTGTGGGCCGCACTTGGACCACATGTCATTAAGTATACGGGATATTTGGTGACTTAGCAGGGTTGCCCGGGTTCATGGGGTGAGGTATGTTCAGGTCTTGGCGGCGGATGCATCTGCCCATCTGCTGCGTGGCGGGTCGGATCGAAAAACTGGTTGAGGGAGGTCTTTTGACCTTTGGACTCTCTCGACTCATCGCCTTGCAATGCAGTAGGAAGGATTGATTCACACGTGCATCACTCCTGGACCCACGACTCCTAGATTCCTACCCACTTTTTCCTTTCCAGAACCTCCAATCCTGTCTTTTCGTAAAATGACCCACCACACGGCATCCCCTAAGATGATATAGGCCCTGAGGAAATTATTTTCCTTAGGGCCTCCTGTATGGAGCTATTGTAAACAAAAGCCTACAATATTTGAGAAAAAATATTTTTGTTTTAAAAATAAAACGCTTATTGTATATTTTACAACATTTATTGTAGTTAATAAAATCTACGCGATTTTTGTGGTTGTAATTTGACTTGCAAGTTTTCTTATATTAGCTTGCATTTTTGAATTAGAATCGGTAATTTTGCGTCTAAAAGTGACCCCGATAACCGAGAACAGTGTTTGTTTTCTCGATAATTCAGAATTGAAAAGCTTTTTCACAAATTTATGTTCTACCAAACATAGTAATTATTTGCTCAGCAAACCATTTTAACTCCTTGTAGTCTTCAGAAGGCAAACTCCCACAGTGATCCATCAAATTTTTCCTTTAAAAGCCATTTTAAGCGAGGTATCACTTTGCAAACCTTACACGTCGATGTGATAATCGCTCCCCCTTCGCTCCCTTTCTCGCTCCCTTTCACTCCGTTGTGTATGATATCGTCCGTCATGTGCGTTGCGGCGAGAATCTCGCGGGCCGCAGGTTGCCGACCCATGTGCTATATGATCAAGCAGTTCTCTCTCAGTCGGTAATGTCGAGTGTTATTGTGAGCTAAAACACACTGACAGTTTGTTTTTTTGCGATATTAGTTGTGTTGAGCCCGTTATTTTATAAATACGACAGGATTCCTTCAATCCATCTTCTTTCTAATTTAAAAGCGAGACAAGCATCTCCTTCAAAACCTAAAAACTGGTACCCGGTCGGTCTCCAGATAGGTAGAAATAAAAAGTGCAAAATCATCATGTAAACGTGTTATTGGAAAACAAACTTAAAATACTTGTCTAAACGGAGTGTGTTTTTTACTGGACGTGACCTGAAACCCCAACACTTGGCGTTGATTGTAAATATTCTGATGCGCGGTAAATATCTTCCCAACCTTCCTCTTACTTCTCCCACGCTTTTCAGCCTCATTTCTTCCTTCAAAAGAAACAAAGATATGGCATGCAAGGAAGGAAGCGTGCCGTCTGTCATCGAGCTACAACCAAACTGCACGGACTGTCTAAGCGGCGCTGGTGGAGCCAATTCCATGGTGGCGACATGCGTTGGGCACGCTGCATCATGCTAAAAATGGCTCATAGCTAGAGAATACAATCCCGGGCACTTTTTAAATCCCGGGATTAAGAAATGTGGTTAATAATTGGGATAAAATAAAATAAAAGCGTAGATAGTAAGTTCTTAAACATTATTTATGAATATTGTTTGTTACACAAGACATACTAATATTATAATATAATAAATGCGAAAGTGCGTGTGTTTGTTTGCTACGCTTTCACGCCTAAACCACTACATCGATTTCAATAATTCTTTCACCAATAGAAAGCTACAGCAAATGCGAGTAATTTAGGCTGTATATAATGGTAAGCTCTGGCGTTGTGAAATTATAAATATTAATATATCATATTTCTTATACGTTTATTGTCCCTTACAAAAGCGAGTTATTGATAACGTCAGACGAAAAGCAAAACAAATCGTTATTTTGGTAATTATGTCGATATATTTGCGGGAAATTTTATTGCAGGCGTCGAAGTTAATATCTATCTATATAAATAAAAATGAATTTTCGAAATGTTTGTACGCGCATAACTTCCGAACAAGTCAAGGCGCAACGGATTACGGAATGCAAACTAGACCTGATTGTGGCAATCCCGAAAATCCCGAGATTAGCCAAAGTGCAGTCCCGGTATTTTCGGGATATAAAATGGGCCGGGATCCCGGGATTGTATTCTCTACTCATAGCCCATCTCCTTTGTTTCTAGTACCTGTCTATGATTTTAATATTCAGTGCCTACAACTAACCATTACTTCGCAGTACGAGCACAAATCCGCAATTGAATACCATTAAATTGTGATTAGGTAGGTATTTCCCAATTGCAACATTGATTCTCTAGCAAAATAAGCTACAAAAAAATTTTACAGTAGCAAAATAAATTAAATCTAAATCATTTATTGATTATGTGTTATTATTATACCCGGACCAATGAATTAAAGGCAAAAGAAATTTGCGAACGGCGTCGAACGCCAAAAAAACAGATGCCGTTTTGTTATGACAAGTAAATCATAAGACTTCATTCATTATAAATGCTGACTTGCTGCTTTGGAATCTTTCATACAAATTCAAAATACTTATGATTCAAGATAATTAGTAGGTGCTGATATGAAAGCTTTGTATGTCAGATTAATTATAACTTCTTGGCAGCTAAGGTACTTAAATTATTTTTAAATAATTGGCGTAGATAACGTTTTGACAGGGCATAAGTATATTTTATATTTGCGGCACGTTCCAGAGTGGAAGATACTATCAGTATCGCCCTGGTGTAAGACCACCATTCAGAATTGAAACGTTGCTTGAAATGGCTTTAGCCGTGTTTAGTGACCAGATCTGAATAGCCAGGTACTTCCCCACCTTCCTCTTCCCTATCTCCTTCCCCTCCCCACTACCTTCAGCCTCACAACATACCCCAATTGGGGATGCCATAGTCTCACTGGCTCCAGACGGGAGCAGTTGGGACTCTTGTGCGGTATTAACTGTAAAAAAAAAAAAAAAAAATAAGTAAGCTTCCTATAAATATCTCAAAAAAATTTAATCGCATAGTCTACTACATTTTTGTCGTTAATAAAAATACAAATAAATCATGGTTGTATGAATCGCACTGTATCTGTACCAGAGGGTCAAGGCTAGAGAAATCGATAACTTTACAATATCGAAACGATAGACGTAACTTCCGACGATTTTATATCAACACACCGAGCACGGTTTCACTGTTGACAGCCGAACCAAAATTGACAGAGAATAAACTAGATATCGATTTACGCTGGCAACATTGGCGGATCTGTCTACGAATTCACATTTTGAAACGTCAAACGCCAATCAATTACGTAAAAATATTAATAATTTGTCAATGTAGAATTGAAATACGAACTAAAATATGCATTGTCAGTCCGCATTTACTTTTTGGCACTAAACGGCAGTTAATTAGTAAATTATGTTTTTGGTCGCATATCAACCATTTTCGTTTTTCAAAAATCGCTTGCATCTTATATGAATTATTTATGTCTATGGATCGAATACTTCATAAAAATCATCTTTCCTTATATTTTAAATGCTTTTTATATTTTTTATTTTCTTATGAATATCGACTGCTTGAAGCAGTTCGCATAATTCCATTCTACAATCCCAATGATATCTTACATTAATAATAAATTTCTGAGTAAAACCTCAAATTGTAATATTTAATTAAGCCGTCGCTATCCGAATTTCGACCGATTTCCTACATGTCTCCCTTAAACATTTGAAATTTTTAAGCTCTTCAAAAAATATATTTTATTTTTGAAGATAATATCTAGATACGTTCTACGCGGAAACGCCAATTATATGAAATTCCCTCGATAGAAAAAAATCGCAAAGCACGCTCCGAAAATTATTAAAAACAAGTCTATTTCTATTATTTTACAAGTAATATTTGTGAAAAAATTCACAATTTTTCTTTAAATGATACTTAAGATACCTTCCGTGAGATTTTTGCTCTATTTTAAACGAGTCATGTTTTATTAAGCATTTTCGCAATTTTCGCTTCATTTTTATCACTTTAACCCTCTCAATACCAGAGTGCTTTCTGAGGAACATGAAGGAAAAAATTAATATCTCTTGATTTTACGAAACAAATAGCCCCATATTTTGCGAATCGCTTGTGAAAGATATTGTTTACAAGGAATTTAACAAATCGCGTACTGGTAACACAAAATATTACAGTTATTTCGAATTCAAAACGCGTGTTTGACAGAATTCAACGGTTTGACGTATCTCGGATTTCAGCATAATTTTAAACAAACATTTTTTTTCAATGGCTGGAAAATTCTGGTATTGAAACGGTATATTAGCGCGCTCTGTCCAACATTCGTAATTACATATCTCTCCATCTTCTTCTTTTCGATCCGGGGAGCGCCTCCTTAAATGAAGACAATATTAGCGAAACTCAATCGAAAATCTGGAAACAGAAAAATCAGAAAAAGATATTTGCACCTCTGGAACTCGAACCCAGGACCTTTCGCTTTCCGAGCAAATGTGCTAACTACATAAAATATGTTTGTAATTACAATTCACAATTCATTACAGATTTTTTTTTGTATAAAATCATTGACGTTATATATATTAGTAGATGTTTTTAATGAAGTAATTAATTTTTAACTAGCAGATTGTTGTTACAGATGATACAATACGACACCACCTATTAGCCACTAAGTTTACCTTGTAATAAAAATACGTCCACTTTAACCTATTTATAATTGCGTCTGAAGTCTATATTCTAAACAAAACATGGCCGGCTTTTCCGATATCTATCGGTCTTACCTGATTTTTAATCCCTTGTCTAAGTTTCTTTCAAAAGATCGTGCAAACCACTTTTTAATAACAATACATAAACATTATTGTTAATGGTTTTTCCCATGTGGCATACTGCATATTGTTTCTAGCTGGTAATTCACTCGAAAATATTTATAACGAATTTCAAATACGATTGACTTCTTTATTTTTTAATTATTTTTAAAAGCTTCATTATGGAAATTATGTGGTGATATTCAAAATGTTGCACTGATCAATAAATAGTATAATAATTTTAAACATCCTATCTTGCTTCAAATGCAAATATTATGATTTTTGCTATATTGTGCAGGACGAAGGCCTAAAGAAAGTCAAAGTTTTCACCTCCGCAGATTTTTGGATCTTCATCAAATTTTAAACAAACTTGACCCATATCAGTTTTTGCCAAATTTACCCCAAAGGACTAATTTTTCGAGAAAAGCTTTTTAACAATTTTTAAAGTAAACTTAATACTCTTCAATTTGAGATTAAAGCAGCCTTTATAAATTTAATAATTTCTGAGTTACAGCTGTTCAAAATTCTAAACGCTCTTTTGATAGCAACACTGCATTCTGCACATTTTTGCACATTATTATTGTCTTTCCTTTTCTTTTTCTATGTATTATCTTACAATAAGTTTTTTTTTTAATTTTGATGTATTCTGTGCATAATTTGGAACTTGTGTGATTGCACCACCCTCCTCGAGATCTGAATAAATAATAAGTAAAAAAAAATTAAAATTGTTCGACTTTTACAGTGCCGGAGGTTACCGTTTAAATTTTTTGGTATTTACATACGTATCCCGGCTTGCGCTAATAAATTTCATTTGATTAATTTGTGTTATTTCACAATTAATTCATTTAAAAATAATATTTAGTATATTTGCGACACGTTCCAGAGTGGATGATACTCTCGGCATTGCCCTGGTGTAAGACCACGATTACAGAATTGAAACGTTGCTTGAAAAGGCTTTTAGCAGTGTTTAGTGACCAGATCTGAATATCCAGGTTATTCCCCACCTTCCTCTTCCCCATCTCCTTCCCCTCTCCACATACGT
Organism: Glyphotaelius pellucidus; assembly: GCA_936435175.1. NCBI lineage: Eukaryota > Metazoa > Arthropoda > Insecta > Trichoptera > Limnephilidae > Glyphotaelius > Glyphotaelius pellucidus. The sequence goes on from OW386547.1 coordinate 32,506,916, forward strand.
CCTTTAGACATAATATTTGGTGACCGGACAATTCAGAAACATGCTACTTCAACACATTTTAGAAAAGTCAATAAAAGTGTTGAAAATAAATTACGTTAGATTAGGTCAGGGTCGGCAGTTTGTCAAATGAGAAGAGCCGATTTGTCAAAGAAACAGGATAACAAATATATCAGAGAGGCAGAGGAGTGGGGGGGTTGTAATCGTGCTGTGGTAAAAATGTGGTGGAATGATAATTACGATTTGCTTTGTGTTCTGCCCGTTTAAATGTTTCTATAAACAGACTCGCGCATAGATTCCGTTTTAAATTAAAACCAGTTTTGTGTTCGGAATGCAAAAAAATAATGGTTTGGCGGCTCCAGCTCTGCAGGCTGGTTGAGTAGGTGAAATTGCAATTGATGTCTGAAGAGCCGCAGACGTTTATGCAAAGAGCCGCAAATTCCGACCCCTGGGTTAGGTTATGGGTTTTTTTTTCATAACTTTTAATTACTTTTCAAAGAGTGTTGAAATTGAAAGATTCTGATTTGTCATGGAACCATAATATTTGAGTTGTGCAGTGATTAAGTCCAAAAATAAAGACAAAACATAATTCAAAGAAAATCAGCTCTGAACCTTATGTTCTTTGCCTTTTTCTTGCCTTCTACGTCATAATATTTAAGGTTTGAGGAAAAACTTGAAATACGTTCCTGCGAAATACTGTACTTCGTGAGAAGTATAAAATTACTTAGTGCGGAAAAATTGTTAGATACTTTACAGTTCTGGGATTCGCCAACATTGCTCCATAATATTAAAAATCTTTAGTCCTGTGTTTTTCGCTATAGATGTAGTTATTAATTTTTCCTCCAACATCTCAAGCCTGGATATTTAAAATTTTTGTTTATAATTTCTTTTGGACGTTTTGTTAAATTAGTTATTAAATAACATAAATTTTGTACTGCTTCTTTTTAATGGCGCTACAACCTATTTCGAGCTTTAGTCTCCTTTTACAAATACAAATTTTGTTATGCTTCTTTTTAATGGCACTATAACCCATTTCGAGCCTTAGTCTCCTTCAAGATAAGCCTCCACCGCCTTCTGTCCTCGGCCGTCGTCTTCCGATCTGCAACATGAAGTAGTTCTCTTGCCTCCTTCCTGACATCATCCTTCTATCTCAGCCTAAGTCTGCCCACATTTGGTTTACATTTATCTAGGATTACGATAAATTAGGGAAAGTACAATGTTAATTACGTCATTTTTTATATTAGCTCTACACAGGAGGCCCTGAGGAAAATAATTTCCCTCGGAGCCTATGCCATATCAGTACTGTGTATCTTAACACGTTAAAGGTATGAGGGGTGGGTAGGAATCTGCGGCTCAGTATTTCCGGAAGTGAAGGATGTATGAATCCGTCCCTCCAACTGACGACGGCAAGGCGATGGGTCAAGAGGGTCCGTCTGCAAAAGGTCAAAAGGCCTCTCTCAACCAGTTTCTCTCGATCCGGCCCGCCACGAAGCAGGTCGGCAGACCCATCTGCCGCCAAAACCTGGATAAACTTCTCCCCATGAACCCGGGCGCCCCTTCTAAATCACCAAAAGTAGCAAACCACTTGGGGTGACCTATGGCAGAGGTGTTGGTTATCCAATAAATTTCTCGGGGCGGCGGTACCCATACCAACCTCCCAAATTGAAATTACAATTTTTTTTTCATTAGCTCCACACAGGCGGCTCTGAGGAAAATAATTCCCCTCAGGGCTGTGTTGGGAGGCTGTGTGGAGGGTCTTTTTAGAAAAGGAAAGGGAAGAATCCCTGGGAAGGAAAAATGTATGTGGGGTGGGTAGAAATCTGGGGGTCAGTGTGTCCAAGAGAAATGGATGTACGAATACAACCGTACGAATGGATGTACGAATTCTAGAGAGAGTCCTGTTGAAGAGATCAAAAGGTCTCCTTCAACCAGTCTCTCCCAATCCGGCCTGCCACACAGTTGGCGGACAGACGCATCCGCCGCACTCCTGCTAAGCTACACAAACGTAGCGAACCACTTGGGATGACCTTTTGCAGAAGTGTTGGTTAACCATACTTACTAATTTGTTAAATAAATAATTCAATTGATAATTACAGCAAAGCTGACGATTAAATATTGAATAGTAATATTTTAACGCCATTTATTTTGTCGATTAAAAAGCGGTCAGTGAAACCACGTATTGAATCATAGTTTCCAGGGTTTTTACGGATTAGCTCGGAGCGGCGTGAATTGATACATTCATAATCAGGATATTGGCCGCAAGCGTGAATCAGCAAGAAATCTGTATTAGCGAATGTCGCCGGCGAAATTTCAAGGTTCAAATCTGCCACGAATTTAGTTTGACTCCAATTATAATAAATTTAACAAAACCAATCGATTTCGAATTCAGTAAAACTTGGGTTAGAAATTTAGTAAGAAAATCAAAAAATAATGCCAAGCTTTCAATCGATTTCATTATTTATTTATTTAAGGTTTTATTCCAGCAGGACTGGGAGGGTTGTGCAATCCCTTCCCATGTGAAAGTACACATGGAGAGAATTTTGTGGAAGGAATTTCAAGTGGAGAGAATTACACACGGATGGAATTATACAGAAACGGGCGGTCCATTTAACAGATTCTTCTAACTTAACAAACGGATTGCAATTTTTAGAGCACAGGCGTCAGGTGGGAATGCTATCCTTGTTCTTCCGGTATTACAATAGAAGATGCTCAGAGGAACTAGCGTCATTGATCCCCTCGGCACCGTTGCATAGTCGAGAAACACGCCAAACACGCGCCAACATTTGTACATGGTTGACATTAGTCACATGAGAACAGGTCGTTTAAGGATTTGCCGGCCTCTGTGTTTCCTCCCTCCTACAACATGGGTCTCATCAAGACCTCCTCCTTCAGGGTCTCCTCATAGAGACCCTCCACACAGCATCTTCAAAGATGACGTAGGCCCTGAGAGAAATTATTTTCCTCAGACTCCTGTGTGGAGTTAATGTAAAAAATATACGTATATATCTATATGGAGAGAATTACAAACGGGCGGATTTACACACTTAAAATACGTTATAAAAGGGTTTTTTTCTGTATGTAACCTTTACAGAGTTTAATTGTGTACTAAATAAATTATCTATATTTGATTTAATTAACAAAAGTCGGTTAAGTTTTTATGATGTCCGTAATTTCTCGGATATGTAATTCCGTCCGTGTTTAATTCTAGCAGTATAGTTTTGATTGGTACATGTGAAATTCACACATGTGTAATTTCATCGTGTAACTATAAAAAACGACTCCTAGAGAAACCTCTAGGATTGCTGTGTGAGGGAAGGTTCGTAATATTTCTAATTTAAAAACTGGTTTATTTGATAACCAATTATTATCAATCTTCACTTTATTTTCATTTAGTAAATCTTCAAACACCGCGCCTGAGGTTAGTGTCCCGGTTGCCTCACCCTAGTCCGGGCCTGGTAAAAAACGTCTCGTGAGAAAGGCTCTATTGTTAGAAGGTAATCATACCTTCTGTCTACGCCGACAGAATTGAATCAACATCTTTCGACTAAAAATCACTTGTCTGAAGGTCACTTCATGATGTTACGCTCAGATTGTCATGTAATGAACACAAATAGTCTGTTTAACTCATTGTAAGTAGGTGAAATAATTAATTTCTGCAGTATTAATCCTAAGTCGACTGCAGTGAAATAATCTAATAATTTAATGACGAGATCGAGTTAGACGGGTTTACTTTACTTGACTTTAAATAATTTGCGTAATCCTTGTCATAAAATATATTATTTACAAGTTGCAATTAGTAATAAGCAATTGCGTGTATGTGGGGTTGTTCAAATTTGACCTTTTTTATTTATTTTTTATTTACTTATTTTACACACTTTACAAATACAAAAATAAGACAAAAAGTCCCGATAAACTGCTTTTTAGCAGTTTGTCCAACGAGTTCTTAACATTTAAAAATCTTGTTATAATGAGTTGATAGTTACATTTTTATAAAATAAAAATTAAAAAATTTACAGATATGTAGAGAAAAGAAAAATTATGAAAAACATAAAATAACTATTGTAAAATCTTTAGAATAATATGTCATTGTAAGCTAATACAAATGAATTCTTTCAGTAAGCCAAGTCTTCAGTAATCTGCAGGTAACAAACACATTTAAACAATCGGAAATCATGTAATTTAACGTTCTTTGTCCATATTTATTTGTATGCTTAGGTACAATTAGTCCTTCATTAAAGTTAAAGAGAGTATTATGGTTGTGTTCCAGCCTATTTATAAATAAAGGGTTATTTATGTGCTGAAATATAATTTTGTACCACAGAATTGCTCTCACTGAAAGAATGTTGAGACTCTTGATGATGCCTTTTCATTTGAATCATTGAAATACTCGAATGCAATCGAACTTACTGATTGAAATTACAGAAATATGGTTGGTAGAGCGGCGGTGATGATATCTAGATCTTTTTTAAATCATTTATTAATAATATACATAAATAAAAAAATTCCATTGTAAAAACATATTTACGGTCCTTATTTATTTATTTAATATCAACGGTTTATTTATACCATAAACACATTACATGTCACAAAATCATAGTTAAATAAGAAATAATAAAAAAACGAAAACAGTTCATGGTGGCATTTAATGAGAAATGATACCAGAGAAACAATTACATACAAAATTCTAGATTACGAATTAAAATTAATGTTGATTGAAAATTAATATTGATTGAAAATTAATATTGATTTGATAGCACAGCCTTCTTACACCTACCTTCCGTGCTGTAAAATAGATCTGCCACATTTGCATATCTATTATTAAGTTCATGCAACCTAGGTACAAGCGAATGTTTCGTATACTCAGTCCTGGTATTGTTGAATTTAAACAGGATTTTGGAACGAGTTGCACTCGTGGGAATATGAAATTAAACGAGGTTAATTAAATCAGGACTGTCTATCTATCATTTAAAATTTTGAACATAAATATTAAGTCGAATATAATTCTTCGATCTGAGAGTCTCAATAAATTTATTTATTTCATCAACTAATTAAAGTTTCGGTCTTCAATGGGAATACCGAGTTTAAAATTTGTGTCTTAGGAATTTATGTTGAATTTTTTCGATTGTAATTGATATGAATCTCAATGTATTTGAAAATGGGGGACCAGATCGAGGAGTTATATTCGACTTGCCTACGTACTAAGGATGTATACCAAATTTGAAATTGAAAGTTGAAATATTCCTAAAACGAATTTCGAAGAATGAACCCAAGCATTTTCATTAATTTATTATTGTGAGTGAATGTGTGTAACAGATACTCGAAATGAATCAAAGTCAACTATTCAAGTACAACAAGGAGACGGGTACGGGTACCGCTGCCCCGAGAACAATTTATTGGGAAACCAACACCTCTGCCATAGGTCACCTCAAGTGGTTCTCTACGTTTGATAACTTAGCAGAGGTGAGATAGACTTGTTGACATCTCCAGCCGGACTCTGTCGACACATTGTCTCGAACCGCAGTGGGAAGGATGGATTCATACGTCCTTCACTCCGGAAATACTGACCCGCAGATTCCTACCAACCCCTCATACCTTTTACTTATTAAGATACACAATACTGTCCTTGAATGAAGTTTAATACCTAATTAATGTTTTCTTATTATTTATAAATCATAATAATTTTTAAATGAAGGTAGTTGTTGCAAACATCTTTAAAAATTTTAAATGCAAATATTAAATCATAAATGAATACATTCATTTCCATAAACCTTGCTCTTTTGGGTCAATAATCCCTAAAAACCCGAAGTATTTATTTTGCAATAACATCAAAATTAATATTGAAAAATTTACAAAGATTATCGGAAGGTAAGGTCGCCAATTTTAAACACAAGGAAGTAAAACATATTATCTTCCAAACCGCAAAAGATGTTAATGGATTTAAGACATAGGATTTTCCCCTGAAAAACCACATTAACGATACGGCAGAATGATATAATTCTATGAAACGAGATTCTCTGGTTGAAGCAATTTATTAATTGGTAGCTATTAATTTTATGTTAGCGGGAATTCCTTCCAAGAACTGCGACACATTAATAATGGATTCATTATACCGTACAGGTAAATCATTTTAAAAAGGACTTGTTTCATTGTATTTGCACACCTATAGTTTCAAAAGTTTTTTAAAAGATTTTTGAACTAGTTTGAAACCCCCGCAGTCCCTCTTACCGCAAATGTCCTAGGATATTGGGTGAGTGGCGAAGTTTATCAATTCCGTTTAAATTTAGAACGGGGTTTTTTAGAGCATTTTAACAATCCATAAAATATCAAATGGTCAATTGCTCACTCACTTCGTTCTGTATTGTCTACTTCCCCACTTGGGGGTGAGCTAGACCCCGTCCCTGCATAGTCAGGCGCCGAACATCCCTGGAACGGAGCCCTCTCAGATCATCTGCGCCTCCCCCAGCAACATAATGTGTGAGCATGAGGTTTGGCCGGGCGACCTCGGCGACCTTCCGCCCTGCCTCCGGCAACTCGGCGCTTCAGTCCTTAGGGTCTTTGGGCATTTTGCCCCTATTTCCCAGTTACTTTCTTCAAGGCACAACCGAGGAACTGGCTAAGGGGCGCGGCAGCCCTGTCTCGTTAAGGTTTGACCGACCGCCACAAACATTCTTGCTGGTACTGCCAGACGACGAGAGAGTAAACCCTTTCAGACTGCAGAGCCATTTATTTGTATCTAAAACATGTTTGTATCTTCCCTTTCTTGCAGGTGCTTGCAGCATACGCAAGATACGATCCCCCGCGAGCGTCCTTCATCTTGTTTTTTATCATCTTTCCATGCTTTTATATATGTTTTACTAACACCATTGTATCAAGTTTATCATGTAAGCACTTGCATACTGCTTACTAACACTGTATGCAGGGACATTGGAGGTCTAGATTCGTTCAAAACTAAATGTAGCTTCATTCTTTCGAAAAAAATTAGAGTCCTTGCGAGAGCCTTGAAGGAGTAACCATCAGTTACTTATACCAAGGCGGGTAAGTGGTGGATAACCTCCAATGCTCACTCACTTACTCACTCACCCACTCATTCACTCACTCACTCATCCCCAAAGTTTCTTCGCAATCGGATGAACGGTTAGCAATGCATAACTTCATGATGCCAGAACTCACTTAGTGTATAGAAACCATCGCGGGCATACTCACATCAAATCCCTAAAGTTTCATCGCAATCGGATGAATGGTTTACATGAAACAAACCCATTTTGATTTTTATGTTTGTAGATATAGCAATAAAAATATGCTTGCTTATAAATATTTATATGAGTTGTCTATGCATTGCTATATTAAGCATAGGAAATATTTGAACTTTTCAAAATACTTTCTTTCCATTCCCGCGAAGGTTTCTGGATTATTACAAACACATGACAATACATCGGAAAAGTTTGTTTAATCATTACTAAAAACTCTTGCGAAACTGTAAAAAATGTCACAATTTGAGAATGACACGCAGTGAGAAACAAGCTCTTTATTAGTGGCATGGCAACCGTAAACTATATAAAGTTCACATCAAAATATTTATTTGCATTATCACGTCCACTCTATTATAATGTAAAAATAAGATTAGTGAATCTAGATAAAAATAAAAACAACGTAAAAAAATAAAATGCTCATTTTTTTCAGTTCCAGTACCATACAAAAGAAAGGATCTCTTTAAAATGATTTACCTGTACGATCTTGTTCATACAGAATTTAGTACTTACTTACTATGTGTTTATAATGTAAATGTCACGTTATTTTATAGCGTAAATTATGAATTTAAGAACCAATAAAAAAAACAGTGCATATAACTTATTGAACTAGATTTTTTGTCTTGTTTTATTATTTCCGTAAGCAAAATCTATTTGATAAATATTCCACTTCAATAAATTGTGTTACTCAAATAATTGTGTCCGTACATGTTCACGTTAACACAATGTGCCTATAAATAATATTACATTTGCATATTATTGTTTAAGTGGGTTTTTTTTTTAATGACAACTCTCATCCTCTATTCCAGCTTTCTCTTCCAGGAGGTCTAGCAAGGCCGATCGATAATGCTCTATATTTTTTTTTTTTTTTTACAGTTAATACCGCACAAGAGTCCCAACTGCTCCCGTCTGGAGCCAGTGAGACTATGGCATCCCCAATTGGGGTATGTTGTGAGGCTGAAGGTAGTGGGGAGGGGAAGGAGATAGGGAAGAGGAAGGTGGGGAAGTACCTGGCTATTCAGATCTGGTCACTAAACACGGCTAAAGCCATTTCAAGCAACGTTTCAATTCTGAATGGTGGTCTTACACCAGGGCGATACTGATAGTATCTTCCACTCTGGAACGTGCCGCAAATATACTATATATTATTTTAAATGAATAGATTGTGAAATAACACAAATTAATCAAATAAAATTTATTTGCGCACGCCGGGTTCGAACCCGCGACCTTCGGATTGTGAGTCGAGAGTCTTGCCTCGGGACCACGGAGGCCGTCATATTGACTAAATTCATCAGCTATGGTCAGTTATCGATTAATCAATCAACAACTATGTCTTGAAACTACTACAACTAACATATATACTCGTAAATATTTAAGTAATGAGAATTGTAGATTACAAGTCTCTTATAACTATTGACTTATGTCTTAGACTTATAGATAGCTAGTGACTTACAAATAAGACTTATAATTAGTGACTTACATTTATGACCAGGCGGTATACTTGACCAGGTGGCATACTTAACCAGGCGGATCTTAATACAAAACACTGCTATAGGACTTACAACTATGATTTAATACTAAGGGCCGTCTGTTTCAACAGAAAGTTAAATCGTGTCCTAAAGTTAAATTTTAACTGTCTTTTAAAGTAACGAGGATGTTAAATTGGACCGCGCGCTGTTTCAAGTGTATTTTCACTAAAGTAATAGTTGCCAGTGTGGCCAGTCTAAAAAGCAGAATATTCTTCGGAATTATGAGAAAAAAACGCACCGCATTATTTTTTGGTGTGGCCACACCATAAACTAAATTTAAATATCAGATGAACTGTCAAAACATCCGGCCGCATTTGGTTTCCCATTCTTCATTAATTCAACTATAAATATGGCAGAATATGTATGGCAGTAGTTGTAATGTCTCCTTGTATTTGATGCGTAACAAATTTGACGAGATTTTTCGACATCCTATACCGCGCCAAAAATTCGGGATCGTCCCAAATGACCATATTATTGAAGCGGGGTCGAAATGTTTTTGGTTTTCGCTGCAAGACATATTGAATGAGGAATTCATTGTCACTATCATCGTCTTCTACAATATTTATCATGATTACTGATTAAATGTTGAAGCGCGCAAGGTAGCTTCCCTCGAACAGAACTGTCATAAATATACCAAACCACCGGCACAGAAATGTCAAATATGCCAATATGGCGGAGTAACTCTAGAGTAACTATCGGTTTTCAGAAAGTAAATACAAAAGTTAAAAGTAACGTAAAACAAGCAGTCACATTGATTGAAAAACGCATTTTGGTGAAATTTAACTTTAGTAACTGCTTTTTGTTTAACTTTTTAACTCTAGCGAGCGTTGAAACAGACGGCCATTTTAAATTTCAGTTTCGGGTCAAAATAACCCAAAGAACCGAGGAAGGTTAAAATAACAAAAGTAGTAATTAAAAAGTAAGATGTATAAGTTTAAAGTATAAAATACAAAGTATAAAGTAAAAAGTAAAAATAAAAAGTTAAAAGGTAGGAAATAATATAGTAAAAAGTAAAATGTATAAATTATAAGATATTATCTTAAAGAATAAAAAGTACAAAAGTTTTAAATATAAAGGGGTATAATAAGTAAGAAATGCTCTTAGACAACGCAATATGATAAATTTTACTTTCTTCTTCTTCCTTACACTGTCCCAACTCATTGCTTAAGAAGGCTGTTGGAGTCGGTTCTTCTCGTTCTCAGGCTATACCTTCGTGGATTCTGGGTATCGTACCTAAAATTGAAAAATAAATTTTACCGGTGATATATTTCTAATGCATTGATATTAAATTGATCATAAAAGTCGAAATAATTAATATAATTTATAACGACTTCATGACAATTATTAATTATCCATTCACTCATCACCAGTATTGTGAAATTATGGATAAGTGTCTTATGTTAAGAAAATTGGGTTTTTTCTATCTTAAATTCCTCGGGTTATTATGACCCAAAACTGAAATTTAACTGATCATAAAAGTCGTAATTATTAATATAATTTATAATGACTTCATGACAATTATTGATTATAATCAATGGAAATTATCCATTCTCTTATTATCAGTATTGTAAAATTATGGATAAGTCTCTTGTGTTAAGAATCCCCGAGTATGAAAAAGTTTCTCGGGTCAGAAATGCCCGTGTCTTGTAAATAAAAATGCTTTGTTACAACGATAAGGTTTCTTAGAATACACTTACACACTTATACTTACACTTTACTTGTGTCCTTATTTTTATTTAAGAAATATGCACTACAAATAAATTAATTTAAAACCATCACTTCATTTTTTGAAATCGGGTCAACATGACCCGAAGGCCTTAAGTGTACATATAGTTTTTGATGAACCTAGGAAGGTTAACTCCTTACTTTTTACCTTTGTTTTAGATTTAACTTTACATTTATGCTGTTACATTCTTTACGCTGTTGTACTCTTTATATGTTAATTTAATGGCACATTTTGTGCAGGAAATAAATAAATTACCCCTGCTGTCATTGGGTAAGTATAAAAAATGAAGTGTAAGAAATTATTATAGTATATTTTCTAGGTAATCGAAAAGAAAATGATGATGTTATAAATCTTTGGTAATTACTGTTGGTCATTAACACATTTATTCCTGCAATATTTTAGCATTAATTTTATGAGCCAGTTCTAGCAAGGTTATAAAAATGTAATTAATGAAACATCATAAAACAATTGAATGTAACCTTTATAATTTCACGGAGAAAACTATATTTAAGGACACAATATCAAGGAGACCGAAACAATCGTCAAGTGCTACGAACTCACCAAAGAACAAGGTTCACTGACTCAATTATGTCCTTAGATAACGAGGTCTGCTATTAAGTGGCTCTCTCTCTCTCTCTCTCTCATTATCATTATATCTCTCTCTCTCATTGTTCATTATCTCATAAGAATTGTAATTTTTGGCTCATTATGATAGCATAATATGAGATAATATCTATCATCCAGTTGATTAGGCAGACATCTCCGAAAAATCGAAATTTGAGTTGAGTATGCAGTTATATGTAAAAGAGTACCCGCTATCTGTTACAATACTCAGGTTACTCATAAACACCACCAAATTAATTAAAATGCAGAAAAACTTGTAGAGAATTAAGCTAAATTTTAATGTTTTCTGGGTCACTAGTAGGTTATTTCAAAATGCCATAGTAATGTATCGAACCGTTATACCTCCCTTTTTGTTATTTATTTTTGGGGTGTTATGCCGTGTTTCGCTACCTCCTTCTTTAGCCAACGTTTTGGACAGCGTTGCAGTGTCCATCATCAGGGCAGATGAGCCTGATGATGGACACTGTAACGCTATCCGAAACGTTGGCTAAAGAAGGAGGTAGTGAAACACGGCATAACACCCCAAAAATAAATAACAAAAATACTTTTGGCCGTGAAAACCTAAAAACGTTATACCTCCCCTTGTTATTTTACAGAATTTTTAACATGTAAAATACAGGCACGTGTAAGTAATATTAGATTGGTTAGTATTCGAAAATTTCTATGCTTATTTTCTCAAAACTTAATATTTGAATATGTCTGACTAATCAACTAAACGATCGTTATGGTATGGTTTTTTGTATACAGTCTGGAGATATTACTCCAGATGTGCAAAGCAGCTTTCTCTAGAACTTGTTTCTAGGAACAGAGAGGCAAAACGGTTGCGATAAAACTTTGGGGATTTGATGTGTGCCTGCCAGCGATGGTTTCTATATATACTGGTGAGCTCTGGCATTATAAAATTTGTATAAAAAAATTGCAATAGGTGGCACGCGAGCTGAATGTACTGGGGAATGAATGTATGGAATGAGGGAGGAGGGGAACCCGGGAGGGAGGTGGGGAACTCGGGAGGGGGGAGGGAAACTCGGGAGGAGGATTCTCGGGAGGGGGGAGGCGAATCCGAGAGGGTGGAGGGGAACCTGCGAGGGGGGGAGGGTTCGCGGGACTGGGAAAGATGGCGAGGGGAGTGGGGAGAAGGAAGGCGAAGAAGGCGGAGTGGGAACGCGAGAGGGGAAAAGGAAACGCGGGAGAGGAAGGGGAGGCGGAAAGGGATCGGAACGAATGGGAAAGGACACTAAAGGGAGAAACAATTTATTTTTTAAGTGGCGTAGCAACGCATGCCGAGAACTCGCTAGTATTACATAAAACTATTAACCTTTTGTTAAGCCGAAAATAATGATACACTATTACGTTTACCGTGCTATAAAGTTATAAAGGAGTGATTGTAGAATCCTTGGAGCGACTTGATCCGTTTGTGTACTAAGGAAATAATGTATTTACGAGATTGGAAGGTTAGTACGAACATTAACAGAAGGGTGAATGAAGCTGTACCATTAATGGAGGACTGAATGTCACTTGTAAGTGGATGTTAACCAAAGCGAGGCTAACAAGTCATAACGGAGTTCCGATTCCAACCCTAATTTAAACTATTTTATGTTATTTACACCTCAAGCCTCGAATGTGTTCGGTCAGATTATTTCCGCTTTACAATAAAATCCAAATAAATGGAATATTTCTGAACGTACTTGAAAACTATAAACTGTTTTTGAAAGATGATGAAGTATATTTTAAAAATGGCTAAAAACAGAAAAAACATAAAAACGCATACACATTTTATTTGACAAATGTATTATAAACGTCATTATTTATTTAAAATTTACGGCACAAAGTGCCATTTACAAGCTTGTGTATATTTAATTACAGTCGTAGTACATTATACAGGCATTAAAAATAAACAATAATATCAAAAACTCATTATGTAGTGACCTCGTTAACGTATAATTGGCTGAAATGTTAGATCAGTACAACCTTATATTTCAGTATGGAAATATTAAAAATATCAGCCACATTGGCATAAAAATTTCCAATGGTTTGTAATCTATTTAGAACTGAATTGGAGCCTGATACCGACATGTAGTTGTCACAATAAAACAAACTAGGGAACCTTGATCTTATTGTAGGTATATGAAAGTGAATCAACTTTAGTATATCAGGGCTATCCAACTGATAGTTAACGATTTTATACAAAAATATCAGATCAAAAATTGTTCTTCTGTCACTTAATTTCAACAATTTTAATGGGTGCAACAAAAAATCATAATTTATTGATTCTAAGGGAATTCCAAGTCTAAAATTAATACACCTCAAAAATTTGTGTTGGACTCTTTCAATGGTATTGATGTGATTGTTGAAGACAGGTGACCAAATTGTTGAATTATATTATATCACCTCATTTTTTCTCTTCACCTCAAAAAAATATATTTTAAAGACATTTAAAAAAAGATGCATTAAAGTTTTAAAAAAAAATTTAATTGGTTGATTTTTAAAAATAGAATATTATAAGTAACGTAATAAATGACTGGTCGGTGGTTGAGTGGGCATCGCGTTTGGGTCCCCCCCCCGGGCGTCCCGTGTTCGATTCCTCGGCCGGCTAAGTCCTCCAAGCACAACAACACAAGCAACATTTTCGGCTTTCTGTGGTGGTAGTAGGAGATTTTCAAACATTGTTGGGTTATTCGTAACCCAGGAATGTAAGTCTTTCTTTTTAAAAGAAAAAAAAATTTAAAAAAAAATAGGAATGGCCCAACTTCAGAGATGTTCATTAGCTTAATATTGGAAATATTAACCACAAATGAGTAGTAAATTAATTAGGTAGAAAAAACCAGTTTGTTAACAAATTATCCATATATGTATAATAAAACCCCAAAGACATTTAACCGCAGTGAAGATATTAACCGCAAAACCATTTTGCGTGTTACCACCATTAATTTTTATAAATAACAACCAACCTCGCAGGCCTCTGATTTTTTTGCTTCTGGAATTATTTGCAATTTACTTGCGCCGGGATAATTTCAACCCGCAACCTCCCGATTCGTAGTTAGTTATCTTATCGGTGATAATGAAAACGATATTGAAGGATTGTACTTAATTTGAGAGCTGGGGTGCCCGGGTTCACTAGGTCTTGGCGGCGAATGCGTTTGCCCACATACTGCATAGCGGACTGGATCGGGAGAGACTTGTCGAGGGAGACCTAATCTTGTATTTTCCAGCCGGACTCTCTCGACCCATTGTCTTTCACGTCCGTCACTCCCGAACACATCAACCCCCAGATTCCAATATTAAAAAGACCCTCCACACAGCGTACCCAAAGATGACATAGGCTCTGAGGAATTTTTTTTTCACTACAAGAGGAAATTAATTTTAGCAATTTTGTTCTTTCTATTTTTTTTTACATGAGTTTCACACCGGAAGCGATAAGGAAAATAATTTCCCACAGTGCCTATGTCATCTTTGGGGATGCTGTGTGGAGGGTTTTTTTTTAGGAAGGGGAAGAGAGTTCTGGGAAGGAAAAGGGTTTAAGGGGTGGGTAGGAATCTGGGGTACAGTGTGTCCCGGTCATTCACCTCCAAGAACTCGACAAACCTCACCCCATGAACCCGGGCACCCCTGCTAAAACACCAAACGTAGCCAACCACTTGGGGTGACCTATGATGAAATTAAAAGTTTTTTTATTCATTAGTTTATCAATTTGTCTTTTAACGTAACAGTTCTAAAAATAAAAAATGTTTAATGTTTAAAAACTTTAGTTTACAATGTACAAAAACTTCCTTTTAATACCATTCCCACTTTTGAAATAACTAAAACTATATTACAAGTAATTCAACACTCGGCACATTCCAACACTACACTCTATTACAATTGCGACGTACACCAACACAACACAAGAAATCACAACAAACTTCTTATACCAAAAATCAAATCAACAAAATATGGACTAAGATCCCTAGAATACATAGCTCACACAAAATATAATCAACTACCCAACGAGATCAAACGTGCAAGTCAATGTAAAAAGACCCAAACTAACATGCTCAAACTTCATCTTATTAATGACTATCTGAAATAATAATGTTGTGTATGTCCCCATCATATGTCCATTTAATACATACAGCTATATGTTTCATGTAATGCGTATCATTCCCGCAATGAGTTTATTAACTCCTGGGAGTACAATGCTTTATATAATATACTATATTCTGTATTGTATACTTTTGATAAATAAATAAAAATTAAAGAAATGTCTTATTTTTTTCTAATATATGTATGAATTCTCCACTGCCCGAAGTACCAAAATATGCTGGTGATATGAAACGGAACTATATATAAAGCTCTAACAAATCAAACAAAAAATAAAGTAAATGTACATATATTTAAAACTAGATCAAAATGGCTGAAAGAACACACTAATAATCAACTTGCAAACTTGTATTTTAACGTACATAAAGGCCACTAGAAACTAAAGACAAAAGTATAAAAACTACAGATCGTCTCAGAACGCGAAACCTTTTAGAAGAGAACTGTAAAAACTTAAAATTTATTTGTACATTGTGCTTTATACTTATATCACGTGTAAACTTTGCCACGGAAACTAATAAAAACAGATACATTTTTTTGATTTTTCAAACACTAGCTAAACTGCCAAAGCAGTGTGTCGGCAGGTCATTTTAAGAATGTTAATTAAATACTAAAGCATATATACATATGCATAGCATACATACGAGACACCACAATGTAGAAAATAGATATAGAAGAATAACATTTCAAGTAACTGCAATACAAAGGCATAAAATACAGGCAATGTAGAAATAATGAAGTATTTATTTATCTTTTAAAGAGCAGACCAGTGAAAACCCACGTTTACTCTGAATTCTTGAAAAGTCGGTCACAATTTTGAAATTCTTTTTGTTAAAAATATTACGTAATAAGTTCTTACTTGTACAAAGCCTGTTAAGCTTGTCTGAATTCTTCACATAATCAGCTCCAATTTTGAAAATGACACTTTCATTCAAAGCAAATTTTAGTTTATTGAACCAGAGTTACGCAGGGCGCACAGACAACTGAAAGTGGTATTTTTTATCATTTTCTATTTTTTCTTAATGAATTCTTCACACAATCAGTTTCAATTTTGAAAATAACACTCTCATTCAAACCAAATTTGAGTTCATTGAACCAAAGTGCAGGACGCACAGACAACCGAAATTTGTATTTTTTATATTTTTTCTCCATATCATATTTTTTCTTACCGTTTAATACTTATTTTATAATCTATTAGCGAGTTCCCGACATGCTTTTGCAATGCCACTTAATAAAGAAATTGTTTCTCCCTACGTGTCCTTTCCCATTCGTCCCGTTCGCCTTTTCCCTTCACACTCCCCACTCCGCCTTCTCCGCCTCCCCTCTTCCGTCTCCCGCTTCCCCCCCTCCCCCGCAAACCCCCCTTTCGCGTCAGCCCCCCCTCCCGCGTTCTCCTCCCCACTCCCATCGCAAATTCATAAAGTTGCACCGCAATCGGATGAATGGTTAGCAACGCATAATTTCATAAAGCCAAAGCTCATGGGCATGCGCACATCAAGTCCTCAAAGTTTCATCGCAATCGGATGAATGGTTAGCAAAGCATTAGAAGCATACATACATAGCAGCATATTTTGATTTTTATATATAATCTATGAATATCTAAGAACAAAAGAATCGGCTTTGCTTTGTCCTAATCAAATAATAATGTGCAAGATACAAACGGTACGTGAATACAGATATATAACTGCCTTATTCGATGGCTTATACAAATACTACGTTTTCAGGTGACCGATAAAAGGGAATAATAATTAGATGAACGTTTTCAGTACACAGCATGTTTTTTCAATACCTTTTTCCAAAGTACCATTAAATTAATAGCCAAAAGGAAAGTTAATTTATTTGGTCATACAAGAAAGATTCACCACTGAACTTGTATCACTGACCCTTCTCAAGGCGATTTGGGATTCCCAACTCTCGGCAGAATTACAAAACCATGTGAACGTACAGTGCTGTGTGTATCTGCGGCGGACCAGAATTGGTCTGGTTTATCTGCTGCGGTATGCGCGTTAATTGGGACAGGCATTTTTCACTTGTATTGATTCAATGGTTAAATTTCATAATTATTAATTTACAGAATTAAATAATTCACGCCTGAAAGTACTAAAAATTATCTATTTATCACTAGTGCAATCGATTATCAGTTACGGAATAACGTCTTGGGGAACAAAGAAAAATTAAATCAACACAAGATTTAGTCAAAATGTAAATTCCAAAAATTACAAACAAATACGGGAAACAGACATTTACTTATCTGCAAGTATCTACTACATTTAATGAGATGCCATTGCACATAAAAAGCTTATCAAATTGCACCACCAAACTAAAAAAAAATTAAAAAATGGTTAATAAGATCAAGTTTTTTTAAATTGATATTTTTTTCTAAACACCTCATAAGCATCAATTAATGCCTAACGCTTGCCTCATAGACATCAATTGATGCCTGATGCTTTAATGAACTAAAATGCTTACTTTGAATGAATGTGTCATTTTCAAAATTCGAACTGATTGTGTGAAGAACTCAGAAGAAGTCTAACAGACTTTGTACAAGTAAGTACATATTGTGTAATATTTTGAACTGAAAGAATTTCAAAATTGGTACCGACTTTTGAAGTAACCCATTAAATAAGTAACAGATAAATAAAATAACAGATGTCCCCTTTGACCACCCACCATACGAAAGAAGAAGTAACAGGTAAGATGAGGTATGGCTACGCTGCCTTTTTCATGAAAATGAAATTTGGGTGTGAGGCCAATATACCCAACAGAACTGAAAAAAAAATGAATCAAAAGATATAGCAAATATGTAGCACTGGTATGTGCTATTTATTTGTGTTACAAAGTTTTATTTATTTGTGTTTTATATCTGAAGGGTTTTTTTGGCTAAAAAGAGTGAAATTGTTTTAAATCTAATAGAGTCGTTCCTTCAATATCTTTGTAACATCACGAGGGAACCAAATACAAGGTCAACCCAACTGAAACGTTCAGGGAAAGAGGAGAAGGAAGATGGAGGAAGATGGAAGACGTAACAGAGGAAGATACATCACTCAACGTCTTAGAAAAGGGAGATCCTACAAAATCAATGATTCTTCGAATGCCTCCAAGAATGAATCACACTGAATCGTGATAATTGGGTAGATGTTTCATATAATGACTTTGAGGTTTCAAATAATTAATTATATATAACTAACGTCAGTGATTTTTTCTTAGTTAAGTCTACAACCAATAACTTATAAAGATACAAATTACGTTCATCATACCGTTTGTGGTAATTCTTGAAACTGCTGAACAAGCAAATATTCAGAATTCAACTCCTGGAGTCGGATTGGCCATAACTTAAAACCGCACATATTCTAGAGGTGAGAAGATTTTATATAAAATCCTCTCTCCAAGCATCTAAGACAGCAAATTCACCATGTTTTCCTGTGGAAAAATTGCAGAACTTCCCGGAATATGTTAATATTAATTTTATAATTTGGAATTTACGCACTCGTCATAGGAATCCACTGAAAAATTGATTAAAATATTTATGGGACTTTCAATAAAGCAAAAAATAAATAAATAACAGTGTTGTCAAAATAGCATTCACAACAATTCGATGTCAAAGCTATAGGGAATGAAACACAATATGTTTCTAATATATATATAATCTGTATATATTTCATATTTACTGGTAGTAGTTCTGTTAAGACCTCGCGTCCAAACAAGTTCGTTTCTAATATTCTGTATTTCTTGGGTAAGTCCGCTGGTAATCACTCAAAAAGAAGAAGGGGAGATATTTAAATGTGAATGTTAGAGGGAGCAAGCTAATATTTAAAACGATAAAATTTAAGCGAGAATTCTGAAAATGTTTAATAAAACACTATTCGTTTAAAATACAGCAAAAATTTCGTGGGAAATGAATTAAACAGCATTTAAAGAAAAACTAAGTTTGTTCATACATATAATTGAAAAAATTATGTTTATGACAATTTTCGGAGCGTACTTGCGATTTTTTTCTATCGACATAATTTCATGTTAATACTGTTTCGGCGTCGTATAGAGATTATCTTAAAAAAATAACATGTATATTTTAGAAACTTAAAACTTAAGATGTTCAAGAGGCTTAAGCATGTAACAATTTGGGAGGCAGTTACAGGTCCCATTTGATTGGATAACCGACATCTCTACCACAGGTCATCCCAAATGGTTCGCTATGTTTGGTGACTTAGCAGGGATGCCCCGGTTCATCAGGTGTGGTGCGTTCGGATCTCGGCGGGAGGGATGGATTTATGAATTTGATTTTCTGAAAAGATGAGTTACTTATATACTTAGGGCCAGTTGTTTCACAGAAATTCATATGTAACATTATCCAACCAACTTGTTGGAAGAAGAATTTGCTCCGTGCAGACCAACAAGTGATAAAATCAATGCTTCTTCCGATCTCTCGACCGGGACATAATGCCCTTTCTATTTAGCAAAAGTTTTCATATACCAATATTTTTGGTTTCGGTGTTAATTTTAAAATACACACGCCCTGTCTAGATAATAAATAATTGGTCGATGGTATCCAAGTATCTCCCGTGACAAAGTCTTACTACCGGCCGCGTCAAATGCCTGTTACCTGTTACCTGTTGCCTGTTGCCTGCTGCCTGACCTCGGCCGATCAAGGTCTCGAAGATCCGCGATTCGCATTCAGACCCAACTGCCACCTACTACCTCATTACCTGGACGAGATAAAACGGAGTTAGTTACATTGCATTTACTGTATTACGACCATAGAATAAAGAAGAACTCAAGAAATGCCATATGAAAATTTCGTGGTCCAAACATTTGGTTAATCGGGCCTTAAATTTCCAATACAAAACTGTGTTACGAATTCAAATGGGATGGAGATATACGATGACAGACGAGCGTAAGTAACGGGTCATACATTAATTACGTGAGCTCAAAATGGGGGGGGGGGGTTCAGTAAAATCTCACCAATGTAAAATTAAGTTGTTTCATTTGAAAATAAATATAGTAATTTAACAAGTTTAGTATAAGTCTCACGTGAGGGTAGGGGGGTCCCACCAAATATCACTTAATCTCTCCAAGGGGGGGGTCTAAATTGAAAAAAAAACAGCTCACGTAATTAACGGCTCCCCCTAAGAGAGAGCGCATGCTAGATGAGTTAAATTGAACATTGGATCCGTTTTCAAATATGTATGGAAAGCACATCAATTTTCTTCTTTATTTTATGGTTATGACAATACTTTAGGGTCTCAAAAGTACATTTCTTTTAGACAAAATAAAATATTGTTATATCTAAAACTTTCCTTGTTGACTTTTCAGGTATCTAGTAATTAATTATTTTTACTGGAGACCTGAAAATTTTTAATAATAAATAATAATATTATTTTTAATTCCAATACATACAAAAGCTAGAAAAAGCTTCAATGTATCCATACATATATATGTAAAATTACGTATGCCTGTAAAATTACGGGTTATAAGGCAACACAGATAAATGGTTTTGAAATCTTAGAAATAAGGAAAAATGTAAATACCAAAACTGACATAATTAATAAGCAAATAATTTTTATGAACCCGCTTTTGAATATTTTCTCACTTAACCGGTCTTTCCCTTCTAATGATATTGTAATCCCAAATTCCAATAAACTTCCCCCGCTCTTATCCCTCCCCCTCCCTTCTACCCTACCTCTGTATTTAATCTATGATCTATATTTAATTTGAAACTTCAGTATACTTAAACTCCTGATGAGGTGAACATTGTTCATGAAACATGTAGAGTGTGTATCAAATAAAGTGATATGTACAAAGTTATTTGTCTTTTAATAAAAATAATTATTTTGATTTATTATTGACGGTTTTTTTTTAATTTCAAGAGCTTCTAGATTGCTTAGCCTAATTCCAATTCCATTTTTACTTAATATTTTAGTCCCCTATTCTAGTCTTCTCATTCTTTTATTTATGTGTCTGTAATTATCTTTACTTGATAAAAATAATCCTTGACGAAGCTTGAGCTAAGCGAAACCTGGTTGGCTATTAAATATTAATTCAAATAAAATGTGCTGATTTACAAAGTTTGTTTTTTCATTTAATATATTTGTAATGTCAAATGACTAAATGACTTATCTGAGATGGTTCTGAGTTGGTTTCATTCCGAGTTATCCGGTCACCAATGCCCATATATGCGTCTATTAATATAAATAATTAAATAATAACATTTAAAAAGGGAAAGAGAGAGACACCAAGTATTAAAGATATATGGAATTTACTCGAGAGCAAAATTTCCTTGTTGAATTCTAAGCAACTAATAATAATTTTTATTTTTTGATGAGTAAGATTTTATTATATGTTTTCTTGTTTTTACGGTCGGTTTAACCCAACATTATACCACAGAACTGAAAATAAGAGTATTCTCTCTCTTGGCACGCACTTTTTGTTTCATCTGCATTTATAAATGATTTATTTCTTCTGTTATTTCGTCTCTAGGTAACATCAGACTCAGGTGCTTTAAGGTCACTACTTAAAGGTCATGTTTTCATAGGACCATCCCGACTTCTTCTTCCACCCACGTGTGTGTGTCTCCAAACGATCTAAGCGCCCCTTTCAGGTTTTCCCACGCAAACTTTGTCTCGAGGACTCGATCTCAACTGCATTGAATCTACTACCGATCGTTTTTTTGATTACCCGACAGTTTAAAAATTGTAATTATTGTAAAATTATAATTTTTTGCGTTATTTACCTTAAATCGGATTCAAAATTACCTTTCATAATAAGTTGGTATGGATATCAAACGAATTTATTTACTATCGATTTTTTGTACTTATACGCTGATATACACAATATGTATTTTGTGTAAGTAGTTATACCGGATTTTCCCTAAACAAACTGCATTTTGTATTTTTAAGTAGATCGCTGGGCCAACTGTCGGGGTATCCACTGTCGTGTAACCCATATTGACTGGTAATTTGTTGACTGACTTCCGTGTATCAGGACTCCATTGTAGACTGCTAGACTCGCTTCAGAGTCGATAGAATTTATATGTTCAGCAACTTTAAAATTGGCCTAGGGCAGGGGTCGGCAGTTTGTCGGAGACATATATCAGAGAGCCATTTTATGACAAGGGGGGTTGTAATCATACTGTGGTCTAAATGTGGTGAAACGATAATTAAGATTTGCTTGGTGTTATCTACATTCTTACTGTAATATCACACTTCTGCCGTTTAAATGTTTCTATAGAGACTCGCGCATAGATTCTTTATTAAATTAAAACTATTAAAGTATTGTGTTCGGAATGCATAAAAATAATCGTTCGGCGGCTCGATTTCGTAAGGCTGGTTAAGTAGAGGTGAAATTGCTGTTTGAAGAGCCGCAAATTCCGACCCCTGGCCTAGGGTGATATTTCACGAAAAATGACTCAATATATTATTATTATGGCAAGGATAGTACCCGCCTAACTTTAAGTACAGCCTGAAGTTGATCAGTTATCGTCGCAATTGGCAAGTTTCAGGACAGAAAAGTGGCGTGATGCCCTGCCATGCCTTTCTTTGTCGCACGTATGTTTTTACGTATCTTTCTCTTTCGCTTACGTTCATTGTAAAGTCAGTATCCGCGCGAGAACGGAATGTACCACGTTCAGGCCGGTCTTAAAGTTTGGCGTGTACCACACCAGCGGTGATCGTAAAAGTAAAAATATACCTCCACCAATTTATTTATTTATTTATTTCCTCATATACGGCACAACATGTGCCATTACATAATTGACAAATCACAAAAATAGTACAACAATCTCTAATGCATGAACAAAGAAACATTTGAAAAGGCTCGTCTGCTTTTTTTAAACTATTTTCCTGAAGGAAGTGGTTTTGCCAAGGGGTTTTCCTAAAATATAACAATTTATTTTATGGTTATGTTAAAATCAACGGTAGAGTAGAATAAAAACCTGTTGCACATAAAACCAATTGATTTATTATTTTATGACAACCCATATATTTTAATAATATTTTAACGAATATTGTTAATAAAATAAAACCGTTATGAACGCGTTCCCGCGAAGATCTGTACGCTTATATAATTTATGTTAGTATGGGTAACATCTTTTTTAATAATCCACGTGCTCGATTGCTAAAGCACGACCCTACATCAGTAATGAATTTAAATAATAATAATAATATATAAATATATATATACTAGCAAAAATCAGTCATATTAAACACATGTAGGATTACGAAAGATTTTTCAAATATTTATATTGAGGGATCAGTAGGATTTATCGATTCAGTTAGGAGTTCTATTGAGCCGAACCCTCTGATATGAAAATATTTGGAGTCGGTGAAGTATTTTCCCATATGGTCTCTGGTAGGTTGACGTGTTGTTCTTGTATAGTTTTGAATTTATTATACTTATACAGTGCAATTACATCGCGTGGATTGACTAGATGATCATTTGTGGAAAAGTGTGTGGAAGAGTTAAATTTTTCCTGTGGGGAAGATTTAACCCGGACATAAAGTCTAGAGAACATTGAACGAAATTTGTAAGATGTATAACTTAAAAAAAGGAAGTTACAATGGTTTGTAAGTTACATAAGTACAAAAGTTAACAACAGAAAACAATATACATATGAACAGTAGACACTTGAGGAATAAAAATTTGTAATTATAAATTTAGGTTTCTCGTAACCTGCCTCACTAGGCTAGCCTGTATTGAGGCAGTCATTTTAAGTCAATTTATAATACTTGTAAACATACTTATACTCTCGACTCACAATCCAAAGGTCGCTGGTTCGAATCTAGCGTGCGCAAATAAATTTTATTTGATTAATTGGTGTTATTTCACAATTTATTCATTTAAAAATAATAAACAGTATATTTGCGGCACGTTCCAGAGTGGAAATTACTATCAGTATCGCCCTGGTGTAAGACCACCATTCAGAATTGAAACGTTGCTTGAAATGGCTTTAGCCGTGTTTAATGACCAGATCTGAATAGCCAGGTACTTCCCCACCTTCCTCTCCCCTATCTCCTTCCCCTCCCCAATACCTTCAGCCTCTCAACTTACCCCAATTGGGGATGCCATAGTCTCACTGGCTCCAGACGGGAGCAGTTGGGACTCTTGTGCGGTATTTCATATAAAAAATAAATAAAAACTTATTTAAATATAGTCAGACAATAGATTGGTTGCATTAATAATAACAACCACATTGTTACAATAATAACAACATCGGATTCATTATTACCTACTTCGAATTTTGGTGAGTACACCTATAAAGGCCCTATCATTATTTTTTTATCCAAATGTTTGTTATTTGAAATTTTTTTTTGTGAATCACATTTTTTATTCTAATTGGAAGAATGTCGTAAAGTCTTGTTGCAAAGTATCTGAAGTTTCGCTGACGAAAAGTAGTATGTGTTATGGGAATTTGTAGTAAGTCTTTGTTATTGTTTCGATTACAGCGAGAATTTAATGTTATTTCTTTGTATTTATGTTTATTTGTGTACAGATGAGTGAGGATTGTTTTTGCATATATCTGTCGAACGCCAAACACATTCATAATATCTCTATATATCTGCTACGTATACCAGAGTATAAGTACAAAACATCGACACTGTTTATAAATTCGTGTGATGTTCATACCAAATTATTATTAAGGGTATTTTTGAATTCGATTTTACATTTGAAATTTGTAAATAGAGCAAAAAAATTATTATTTTTAGAAAATATCATTTTGGAGGGTAGTAAATACCAATTGTCGGCGGATCAACAATCGGGTCACCCCCATAGAGATCTGCCTCTCCCGGCTGTTATTTGTATCCGTGCTGGCCTCTAATGTATCGATATATTTAGTGGGATCGATATTGTAACGGGAAACCGGGGTTCGATGTTACAAGGCTGTAAATAATAAATGAAAAAGAACAAGACACAGAAAATCAAAAAGGTAACAGTCGCAACTGGGTCTTGAACCCGGGATCTCACGTAATATAAATTATAATATAAAAATATCTTGCATCATTATTATGTAGGTAACAAATCAGTTTTTTTTAATATTGTTATCATATCATCTTTGCAATTTGGGAGGCGGGAATGGGTACTGCCGCCCTGGGAACCTTTATTGGATAACCAACATCTCTGCCATAGGTCACCCCAAGTGGTTCGCTACGATTGGTGATTTAGCAGGGGTGCCCGGGTTTATGGGGTGAGGTTTGTCTAGGTCTTGGAGGCGGATGACCAGGACACACTGAACCCCAGATTCCTACCCACCCCTTAAACCCTTTTCCTTCCCAGAATTCCCCTCCACTTCCTTTCCTTAAAAAAACCCTCCACATCCCCAGCATCCCCAAAGATGACATAGGCCCTGAGGGAGATTATTTTCCTCAGGGCCTCCTGTGTGGAGCTCAAGTAAAAAAAAAAGCTAATAATCCTTAAAGATAGCACCCCTTACGCTAATAGCTAGGAATGCGCGTCAGTTGGTATTCTTGGATTTGCATTTTCATGAATCTCAACTGAGCAAAGCCGAACTAAAAGCCGCCTGCAGGAACTGATAGCAAAAACATGAAAGCGTGTTTTTAACTGCTAGTTACTATGATTATTGCAATATCACGGGTGTTAGAAAATCAATAGTTTATTAAGCAATATTTAATTTCACAACAGTGTAGTTATGGGTACTTTATATCAGACAACATAATTCTGTCAGGATTCTTAGCGAAAAGCTAAGCAGGATATTAACCCGTCGGGCTTCGGGCATATTTTGTCGGAAGATCAGAATATTTCCGCATTGCAACAAAAGCCAATTAAATGGAATATTTCTGAACGTATCCGACAAAAAGCTTTTTTGGTGATGAAATAGTTTCTCAAAAATTATTATTAGAAGTTTACATGTAATTTAAATGATGACGATGACGAAAAAAATAAAAATACACATATTTTGATAGACAAATGTATTATGTATTATAAATAATAAAAATCAAAATATGCTTGCTTTGGGATGTATATATGAGATGTGTATGCGTTGCTAAACCATTCATCCGATTGCGATGAAACTTTGGTGAGTTGTTGTGAGCACGCCTGCGAAGGTTTTTATACATACTGGTGAGCAGTGCCGGATTAAGACTACTTGATGCCCTAAGCAACCCATATATTTTCGTTTCATTCCTAGAACCGATCCTGTATCTGTATCCCATTTCGCCCCCTCAGTTAGAACCCGTGCCACCCAATACTCGATCCCGTCCCGCCCCATCCTATCCCATTCCGCCCCCACCGGCGTGAAATACGCCCCAGGTGCCACCACCCCGATCGTCACCAATGTAGTAGCCAAAGACGTGGTGCCCTAAGCAATTGCTTAATTTGCTTAAGGGCTAATCCGGCACTGCTGGTGAGCTCGGCATAATGAAGTTTGTATAAAAAATTGCAATAGATGGCACGCGAACTGTTTGAAAACTGAATGTACCAGGATTAAATGTATGTAATGAGAGAGGGGGGAGGGGAACTTGGAAGGGGGGTTCGCAGGACGGAGGAAGCTTGGGGAGAGAGGAGGGGAAGGGGACGCGGGAGAGGAAGGGGAGGCGGAAGGGGAACGGGACGAATGGTAAAGGACACGCAGGGAGAAATAATTTCTTTAACAAGTGGCACAGCAACCCATGTCGGGATCTAGCTAATGTACTATAAAAGTTATCTTCATCTCACTTTTTTGTCGAGCCTAGTAAAATATGTGTATGTTTTTATGTTTTTTTTTTTTTATATCAGTAATTTTATTTACAAAAAAAAACGTAAGGTGGTTTTAAATTTGTTTTTATGTGCAATCAAAATTTTTATCTTTAAAAAATTATAAAGGTTTTATCGAACTATAAATTTTACAAGTGTATTTCATTAACTTTCACAAACAGCTTTAGTTTTCGGATACGTTTAGAAATATTTTTTTTTTTTGAAATATTTTAAACTTTGACGAAATAAGCTCGAGGTCTGAGGGGTTTAAACGTGTTACCGAACGATTGCGCCAATATTGTTATTTGTAAATAATGACGGTGAACTTTATGGAGATGTAAAGTAATGGCGCGAAATAACAGCTTAAAAACGTCCGTTTCATTTGTGTTATTAAATTCAGTCCGTCAAACCGCAAAGTCGTGACCGGTGAGGTTAAATCATTATTACCAGAGTTTCTCAAACTCTCACCCCAAATAAAAGAGAAGCATTGATTCAATTTCCATAGTTTTTAAAATCTGTTAGATGCCTTTTTTATATTAACTCCACACATGAGACTCCGAAGAAAAAAAATTCCATCAGGGCTTATGTCAACTTTCGGGATGCTGTGTGGTAGGACTTTTTTGAGAAAGGAAGGAGAATAAGTTCTGGGATTGAAAAGGTATGAAGGGCGGATAGGAATCTGGGGATCAATGTGTCTAGGAGTGACGGAAAAATACTTTCAGTTTTGGTTAATTAACTATTGAGTTTTTCGTTCGGAAAGTTAAACAAAATTTATTCAAGAAAACTTTGGTGTATGAAACAGAGTCCTTTAAAATACACCATACATAAATCTCAACAAGGAAGCGCTGCGCTGCGAAGGTGATTTTTTTTATACGTGTTGAACAACGAAATTTTGTCTAAGAATAAACAAGAAAAATCTTTTTATTTTGAGTGGCGGATTCAAAACTTTGTAGAAAAACTTAAGTTTTCCGCTCAACCCTCTCTTAAAACAACAGAAACTGATAAATATACAATATTATTAAATTTTTGATATTTTATTTAGACAAATAGAAAGTTGTTGCTCATCACTGATCTAGATTTTCTAGATTGTAAAATATGTCCCGGTAGAACTTAACAATTACACCAAAAAGATCGCAAAAGAAATGGAAAATAATTGGAGGATAATGTAATAATCAACGGAAGTATGAGACTTAAAATGACGGATTGTAATGAGGTGACAAAAGCTCATTTGGAAGAGATGTCAGTTCCGGTAAAACCAAAAGATCTGGATTTGAGTCCCATTTATTTCTTGTATTCGTATGTTTAATTTATTTTTTTCACTAAATATTTCAATGAGGTACATAATTGGTATTTGTATGTAAAATATTAAATAATGCAATTGATAGTCCAGAATTGCTTGCATTGATTAGCTTTCGGATTCCACTACGTAGTACTAGAAGTCGGGATTTATTTCAGTGTAGAAATTCTGGGACTAACTACCATTTGTATTCCTCTTTGCCCAGATTACTAATGGAGGCAAATAATTATACCTATTCAGTAGACATCTTTAAACATCACTAAACAAATACAAAATGTTATTACTGAGCCATTTCAATTATGTACAATAAATAGGTACTGTATAATTTTTATAAGCCGTATGTAAAAGCTCCTAATAAGGGCGTTAATAAATAAATAAGCTTCTACAAGTTATCCTTTTAAGTGTTATATTCCCTAACCTAACCAAATCAATATATATCTTCAATTTAACAAATCCCATAATAAAGGGTCCGCCATCTAAAGTTTTTTTTTTCAACTAGTGCTTATTTCGTGAATGGTAACACTTAGCTCATGTCTGATTTGACAGATAATTAGTTTTATCCTTCCGCTGAGCGAATAAAAAAAAAGCAAAAATTGAAGAGGAGGATATTGGCAACATTTGGTTTCAACAGGACGGCGCTACGTGCCACACAGCCGAAGCTACACTCGATGTTTTGCGCCCTGTTTTTGAAGATCGCATTATCAGCCGCAGAGCTGATGTCGTTTAACCACCTCGGAGCTGCGATTTGACACCGTTGGACTTGACGCTTTAAAGGACAATATTCGTGAAGCCATTGGTGAAATACAGCTGCACACAATCGATAATGTGCTTAAAAATTGAACCGATCGTGTAGGCTACTGCATGGCCAGCCGAGGCAGCCATTTGAATGAAATTATTTTCCATTATTAACCGGAAGGATTGTACTTATAAATAAAAAAAGAAATTTGAGAAAATATTCAGTAGTTTTTTTTTTATAGCATTTTCAAAAAAAAAAGTTATTTGGCGGACCCTTTAATATGTATCTTCAACTTAACTAATCCCATAAATTCTTCAACTTGACTAATCCCATAATAATCGGATAATCCTCAATTTAACAAATCCCATAATAATATATATCTTTAACTTAACTAATCCCATAATAATCGGACAATCTTCAATTTAACAAATCCCATAATAATATATATCTTCAACTTTATTAATCCCAATCGGACAATCTTCAATTTAACACATAATATAAATTGAAGATTTTCCGATTATTGTGGATTAGTTAAGTTGAAGATATATATTATTATGGGATTTATTAAAATGAAGATTATCCGATATGATTTATCTTTAACTTAACTAATCCCATAATAATCCCATAATCTTCAATCTAACAAATCCCATAATTTGAGATATACTAATAGTAAGCTGACATCTATTTTGGAAACAATTGGAAACTTTAACAGTAAGCAAGGAATCCCGGGGGAACGTCATTTAAATACTCAAAAACACTTCGATTTGGTGAAAAAATTCCTCGCTTCTTCGAAACGTTTTACAAGCATAAGTTGTATGTATATTGTTAAAAGAATTATTATATAATGACTATAAAAACTTGGCTTAACCACATTTTTTTCTTATATGTTAGAATCCATGTTTCTTTTTTATTACCTACCTAGGTAGATATCTAATAAATAAATAACGAATCTTTAATTCTCAGATTAATAAACTAACCTGTGAGGAAAGAGGAACAAACGAAACACCGTTCTGTGGCTGAATTAACAAAGGCATCGTGTCGCTCACAGGCGTAGCGTCGTGGGTTCAAATCCATCACTGTATAAGCGCTCATAATGACGATGGTAGTAGGAGATTTTCAAATATTGTCAGGTTATTGCAACCCGAAAATGTTTGTCTTTGTTCAAAAATGAAAATAAATTACACACTTTGAATATTTTTGAATTCACAATATCCACAGTAGCGATGCCCTTTACTACAATTTAACACGTGTTCTTAAATTATCATTTCAATCAGACAGCTCTATTATCCCATTATCTTTGTTAAGAATTTGAAATGTTGTATAAGGGTAAATTCAGGAGAGACGCCATACTCGTAAAATCTTTTAGGGTGGTGAAGATAAGACAATTTTTTAAAAACTGTTCCGAAGAAACAAAATTACCAGGGGAGAGTGGACTGATGAAAATCTGACGAAGGTCATAAATAGAAAATATCAAAGCACGGAAGAGAGAAAATGTGATATTTCTATTCAAACCTTTACAAGATGACTCCGGTACGGAAACCCCATCAGATCTTCCTACCAATTCTTTACCTTTCAAATATTTATAGCGTATCTGTGCTTATAATTTATTTGAATTTAGTCAAACAAAATACTCAAGAATGTGAAACCAATTCCGACACTTACCTAATTTACTACTAAATTTAAGCAAATGGTATATACATATTTTGAATTTGGCTATAACTTTGCTGTTATCCATTATAAAAAAATTAAAACATATTTACTTCTTAAATCTTTGCAAATTCACTTTGTGGAATCGTTTTTAATTAAATAAAAACAATTAATTTTGTAAGAACACCACTTTTTAATTAAAATAATTAACACAGTTCGAAACCAAAGGTTTTTTCGTCAGGATAATAATATTGAAATTAAATGAAAATAAATAACTTCGTAAAAAAACACTATTTAGTTAAAATTATTTTTCAAGTTTAGACAAGTTTCGAAACCAAAGGTTTCTTCTTTATTTTTATTAATATTATTATCCTGACGAAGAAACCTTTGGTTGATAATTTTATTTAAATAGCGGTGTTTCACAAAGTAATTTGTTGTCATTTAATGAAACAATATTTCTTTGTTAGAACCACAAAATTTTTGTATTTACGCCGACCGGTTTCAGAATGACTGTCATTTTCTCAGAACAAAAATATAATGCCATTAGTATTTACTAAAATGGCTCTACGAGACGTTCATTATTTAGGAACTTTCGATATTGCAGCAACTGTGGAAGGGAAAATTTTCGCGAAAAATGTCAACAAGGGAAAAAAAGTCCCCTTCAAGGCGTGGCATCTAACCCACATATTTATGTATTTTTGTTACAATAACTTTACGTATGAAATTTTTTAATTTCATGTTTTTGGCAAAGGGTGTGTATGTATGTATGTATGCCAAATACTACAATAATAATTCGTTTCAAAATGGAAAAAAAAAACATTTTTTATCGATATTCTTCCAAAAGGATGACGTCTCTCCTGCTTTTATCCTAACTTTCCATTGTATACCTACTACAACACACATATATACATGTACAATTCATGATACTACCTCTTTACCTTAAAGGATAAATCACGCATAGCTATAGATTTAGCTATGGACTTACATGGTTTATCCTGTAGGGTACAGAACTAATAACTGCATTTAAGTTCACTCCCCTTCCACACACAAGCAAATTCTTCTAATGAAAGAATAGAAAATAATTCTTAAATATAAATTATTTTTAAGATGTATACCGTAAATAAATGAATAAATACATTGAAAAAAAATATGTAATCAAAATCAAATATCTTTACATTACATATATTTGCTATATAAAACCTTACCAGTCAACTGTGTACCTTATAAAATGCTTGTACCCTTAAGAGGAATTAAGGCATAAATAATGTAGATATTTAATAATTTTAATTGTATATATTTAATAATCCTGTGTGTATGGCAGGGGTGTTTGTTATCCAACAAATGGTTCACGGGGCGTCGGTTCCCATACTCGCCTCCAAAATTATAAACACGTTTGGTTGAAATAAATAAAAAAAATAATAATATTTTCAAATTTAATAAGTTCGGGGCCACTAATGTATTACATGATGGTCTACAATACAATATACAACATTTTTTGTGCACCACTTAAAATTCACAAATGAAAACACTGCAATAATTGCTTTGTTCGTGTTTTTACTATGAATTTCAATGCACGAATATTTTCAGTCTAAAATATCATAACATTCAAAGCTGTTCCTACTGTTTAATTGAAAACAACTACATGGAAAGTATATTAAAAGTTGATGTTTTTAATTACAATAATATTAGATATAATATTACTCGTCCATAAGTGATGAAGAAGATTGTGAAACAAAATAGAAAAGAAGAATTTGCGTGACAAAATACGTCATTGTAAAATTTATTTATTTAATAATGAAAAACAATTACTTTGTGTAACAACCATATATATTTTAGGTATATATATTTTAGGTAATTAATCACCTCTCCTTTCTAATATTTTGTCTATGTTCTAATTAGTCTATACTTGTTTGTCTTTTGTTATTTTTTATTAACTTATTATCCTGACGAAGAAAACATAGTTTTCGAAACATGTTGATATTGTTAATTAAATAGTGGTTGTTACACAAAGTAATTGTTTTTCATTATTAAATGATGACGCCACAAAGTAAATTTGCCTATTTTGAAGAAATTTATTTATTTATTTATTAATCATTAACGCCCTTATGGGTTTTACATATATTCACATTTTTTAATGATTTAGTGCATACAGGTGTATTTAGATGGCAAAGATAACATAAATAGGTATTACACATGGTACATAGAAGTAAAGATGGTAGGTTAAAAGTAAAGCATTATAATAAGAGAGAAAGAAAAAATCAGTTTTTGAACTGCAGATGGCATAATGTGTATATAACAAATAATAATAATGAGTTGGCTCTTCAAATATAATTTGTATGTGATGAAATGCAAAAGATAAAGAGCGACAGAGATATAACGAAAACCGCCAAGATCGAACTCATCCGGGCTTTGATTTTCCCCATATTTCTGGGGTGAAAACATGAACACTGAGGGCCAGCGAAAGAAAGCGAATAGGCACACTGGAAAGTAGTGATTGAGAAAAATGCTCAGGATTCCATGGACAGCCCGACGCACAAATCTGTTCATTCTTCAGTCCATTCAAGAGCTAGGCATCTACAATAGGCTTTCAACTATCTGCCTACAATTTATTTTAAGGGGGTATTCTAGTCTAGAAGCATGAATTGTACGTGTTTTTTCAGGTGCAATTAAAAAAATCAATAATATGTTTACCAGCCATTACTTAAACATATATTTATTAAACATTAAAGAATACATAAAAAAAAATCAAATGAAAAAATTATAAATTCAAAAAGTTATAAGGTGTTGAAGTGGGGGGTCTCAAAAAAATGGCGCGCACTGGTTGATACGATTGCAACCCTCCTAGTAATCAGAAAGAAAAAAAAAACAAATTTATTCTTAATCCAGACAAATGCTGCTATTTTTTCGCAAAATGGCGGCTGTCTGAAATAAAAAGACATTTTTTTACCAGTTTTTTTGATTTTCGGAATTTTTAAAAAAATAGTAAATTTTGAAATTTTGTTAAAATTCTGGTAGGGGTGATAGAATTACGTGTAGAGAAAGCTCAAGCAAATTGATTCCGTAGAATTTGAGATACCGGGTCAACCGTCTAGAAAAAAGTAGTTTTGATAAAAATGCGTTAAAAATTTTGTTCAATTTAGATTTTGGTTAGATTCCGTCCAAACTGCGACATTAAATGGTTATAATTTTAAAATAATGCGAATTTCGAAAAATCCTTTTAAGGAGATATTTTTAAATATTTAAACTTTGGAAATTTGAAAAAAAAATTATTATTTATTCAAAATTTGCAAATTCACTTTGTGGCGTCATTATTAACTTATTATTCTGACGAATAAAACATAGCTTTCGGAACATGTTGATATTGTTAATTAATTAGTGGTGTACACAAAGTACACCAAGTGTTTTCATTAAATTTAAAAAAAATAATTGTTTATTTTTTTCTAGACTAGAATACTGCCTTAAGGCACTTTGGATACGATGCTCGCCAAACTGATGACTTCAACTTGGAGAAACTCATAGTCACTGACAAAGTGAAAGCAGAGAAAGGTCGCCAATGCGCTGGAATGACCAAAGATCACCGGAGATCGGTAGTCAGCTCTTCACCCAGCGCAGCACCAGGACATGGAGTGGAGAAGCCTTTTCCACCATGGAAAGTAAAGTAGGGATCACCTTTCATTAGCAAAGAAGAACCGATTTAAGGAGAAGATTAGATGACATTTATTTTAAGAAATAGAAAAAGTTTCATGCTGAAAAATAAAAAATATTGACTGATACCGTAATGTTTATTTAAATAACATTGTCGGAAATGTCTAAGACAAAAGATAGAAATTATTCTATTATCTTTTGGCAATGTGAGAGGAATTGATTATTTCATGGTCAATTTCGTGTCACAACGTCATGTCCATTGGGCCAAGATTTGACTAGAGACAAAGCGCATTTGAAGTTGGACATCAAAAAAATTTTAAAAAATAATCGTTTTCATTTAAATACCTACGAAAAAATTCATAACACGTGCAATAAATTATATAACAAACGGCCATGAAAGTATTTATAAATAGCAATGTGTATTCTTCAGTCGTTCAAACCAAAATTGCTTTGAAAATAATCACAATATTCTTTTATTTAATGGCAATAACATACCAATAAAATGTTTTATTGTAATATTTTTAACACAGTAAATAATGTATTCAAATTTATAAACAAACACTAGAGATGTAAACATTGATGTTATAGCAAGGATTTTTATTTGACTTACTTTAACCGGTGATTTCTTGGGTTATTTGAAGCAATTTGGGAGGTGGGTATGGGTACCGCTGCCCTGGAAACCATTTATTGGATAACCAACACCTCTGCCATAGGTCATCCGAAGTTTTTCGCTACGTTTGGTGACTTAGCAAGGTTGTCCGGTTCATGGGGTTAGGTTTGTCCGGGTCTTGGCGGCTGATGCGTCTGCTCACCAGCTGCATGGCAGGCCGGATCGGGAGAAAATGGTTGACGGAATCCCTTTGATTTCTTCAGCCGTACTCTCTCGGAATATCGCCTTGCACTCCAGTGGGAGGGATGGATTCATACGCTCGTCACTCCTAGATACACTGACCCCCTAGATTCCAACCCACCCCTAATACCCCTTTCCTTCCCAGAACTTCCTCTCCTTCCTTTCCTAAAAAGACCCTCCACAAGGGTTCATGGGTTGAGTTTCGCCCTAATACCATGCAAGCGAAGTCGCGGGTAAAAGATAGTTATAAATAAATGAAACAATATTTCTACAATATTATGTTTATATACGGGACCGGTTCAAGAAGTATAATAATAATTAACCAAAAATATTATCTTTTAGTCCTATCTTAGATATGTTCCCTTTCACTGTCCGTTCTTTCTCCTCCCCCCACTCTTTTCTCTAGTCACTAATCCCTAGTCACGCCCCACCCCCACTACAACATTAAGGGCGTATTTCACCATCCTTCTTATAGATTATCCATACGATAACGTGCATTTTGAATTAATAAAACTCGATTTATTTATTTAAAATGTATTAATTTACTATTCGGTTCTTGAACCTACATACGAATAGTGACTACGTATAGGATAAGTTAGCTTAATGTTTGTGCCTGTTGCGAGAATTTATTAATAATTGCTATCCTATGGATAAGCTATCAGGAGGATGGTGAAATACCCCCGTAGTTCAACATTGTGCTCACCCATGTTTTATAATGACAACATATGTATGCACTGAGGAAGGAAACGCTCATTCTGAAATGGTCGGCGTAAAGAAAATATATAGTGGTTTTAACAAAGAAATATTGTTTCATTTATTTATCAAGTATATTAAAGTCATTTAATTTAATATTAACAACGAAAGATTTTCCTATCAAACACAAATTATAATTTAAAAGACGCCACAGAGGATTATTGAAGAAATATAAAGTTGTTTTATAAAGTAGAATTATTGAAAAAATATAAAGTAGTTTTAATATATAAAGTGAGTTCTAACGTTAACTCAACAATGGTAATTATTTTTCAATTAGCTAATTTATTTATTAAAAGCGCGTTCTTCTTCGTTCTCCTCCTTGTGCAGTGATTCAGTTTTATTGTTAATTTCTTTCATTGTAGTCATCTCTTCTGCAACAATAAAAATACTACAATTTAACACAAGCGGAAAAAATGTACAGTAGAACAGTATTTTAACTTTTTTCAATTATAAAATTGATGGTTCATTATATAATTGAAGTTTCAAAACTCCATATATTAAAAATAAATACAAGGCGGGGCAAAAGTAATGCCACAGTGTGAATTGGCTGCCATTTTGTTAGAAATGAAAAAAATTGGACTCCGTTTTCACGGAAAATTTATTGAAGGTGTAAAATTTTTAAACATTTCCTTGGAAAATATGAAAATTATCAGCTGCTACCCATCGAACGTCACCATCAGACGTGGCTATTTGTGGGCGTTGTGGAGGCCACAGTTTCATCTCAAATCAAATTTAAAAAAACTTTATAATACCTTAATATAATACTTTTTATAAATACATTATGTACAAATTTTGCTATAGATACTAATAAAAAAAAATTTTTAAAAAAATCAATAAAGTTTTGAATTTAGTTCAAAAACTTACGTCTCCTCTATACGAACCTAACTTTCACCATAAAAATTGAAAATTTAATTTTTTACAGGTGTATAAACATGAAAATCTGATTTTTTAACATTTTTTTACTTTTTTTGCAATTAAAAAATACTTTGGACAATTACTGTGTGGCAAATAAATTTTATTTGATTAATTTGTATTATTTCACAATTTATTAATTTAAAATAATATATAATATATTTGCGGCACGTTCCAGAGTGGAAGATACTCTCATTATCGCCCTGGCTCTTCTACACTGGAACGTGTCGCAAATATAATATATAATTATAATGTTTTTTTAAAATGAATAAATTGTGAAACGCAAATTATTAATTAATACTTGGGCACGCCGGGGCTTGAACCTATAAACATATTTTAACACATTGGCAAATCGTACAAATTTTGACGTACTATATGTAATTTTATGACCTGTGATCTACTACATAATATTTGATTTGCAAGAGTTGCAACACTATTTAAATTAAATAAATAAAAAAACAAAGGAAGCTTCAGTTTGACGTTTAACTAACGTTGTTCAGCAATTTGGTCCGTTAACTTTTTATAACGCTCGTTAATAAAGAGTTATTTGAAAGTGTCGTAATTTGAAGTGGTCAACCTTCTGGCATCGTGGGACTTGTCACTTGTCGATGGTACAACTATTATATCTTTATGACCTCTGCTAAAATTTAACCCACTTTCGATTTTGGCTATTGCAATAATAATTGCAGTTGACTCCGAGAACGAAATGCACAAAAAGCAGTTTCTTTTTAATAGATACATAGTTTATGCAAGTTCAGTCAATCAAATATTCAATGAAAGCACATCATATCGTATATCAGTTTCGTAATGTAAAAATGTTCAATTATTAATATTTCAAAACACAGTTAATATCAATTTGGAAGACGCGTATGAGTATCGCCGCTCCAGAAATCATTTATTGAATAACGAACCCTCTTCTATAGGTCATCCCAAGAGGTTCGCTACGTTTAGTGACTTAGCTTGGGTGCTCGGGTTCATCGGGTGAGATGTGTTGAATGTGGGCCGAATCGGGAGAGGCTGGTTTGGGAAGACCCATTGATCTCTACAATTGGTCTTTCTCAACCTCATCCCCAAAGACGACGGAGGCCCTGAAGAAAAAAAAATCCCTCAGGGCCTGCCCTCCTAATGCAAAAAATATATCAAAACACTCGCAGCTAGGTTAGCTAGGCTAATAATGAAATAAACTCTCAGTATTGCCCCAGAAGTAGACAACAATTCAGATTTAAAAAAATGCTTGAAATCGCTACTTTTAATGTTCATTCAACTTTCTTCAAAAATCCTGCTTGACATTTCTTGCAAATTCTAATATTGACCAAATTGTGTTCTTCGGGGGTTGAAAAACGCTTTTATTTAATGTGAATCTCACAAGAGTCCGAGCTGTTTCCAACCGCCTTTAGTCATTGAGATTATGGGCATCACCCATTGGCGTAGGTTGTGAGGCTGACGGTAGTTTGTGTGGGAGAAAAATTTAAATCTGGTCATCAAACACGGCGCAAGACATTTCAAGCAACGTTTCAATTCTGAACGGTAGTTTTACGTTTTACATCAGTATTGTACTACGCTAAGAAACAATTCTGCATCCTTAGGTAAATACCTACTTCCTAATCCCCGTTTCACTCTTTCCCATCCTCCATTTCCTACCGCCACACAACATTCCGCAAAGGGGGATGCCATATTTCAATTGGTTCTAGAACATGGAAATTCATATTCATGTGTGGTATCGTATGCAAGATTTCTAATAACGTTGTTATTATGAGCTGGCTAATTTCTGTAAATTATGTATTCACAATTATAACATGCAAATCATCTTCCGTAAAGGAATATTTATAAACAATATGACTTGTTAAATAAGAATAGAACTAGATACTGGTTGTTCTTGTTCAATTGTCACTCCCTAGTACAGCAATCGGTGATTGGCGGCCCGCGGGCCAGTTCAGAGACTTTCGCTGAGAAGGGAAAGTCTCTGAACGAACAATTACTGTTCCTTCCACCATACTTTGCTCACCATCGGTCACAATTATGTATACATTTTCATATCTAGCTCTTGTGAAGGAAACGTAAATGTAATTTTTTTGATAATGATCAACGTCCGAGTTGGATTCAATAACTATACATATACAACACTATTAACAAGTTGGTCGTGATATTTCAAAACATGTACATGTTTCATGCGCTAGAGGTGATTTTTCACAAATACGGCGCTCTTGAATTATTCAATTGTTCTGTATTAATTGAATTATTCAATTATTATGTACCATTTTTTTAAATTTCACCTGCGGCGCTTCTTACGTGTGTGCTATCATACTGTTACGATACGCATCTCAGTCACTACGACGTCACAAGCCCAACAGCTGTGGCGCAGGCCGCCTCCCCCCTCGCAAAGGGAGCGCATACCCTTCCCCGCGAGACCGGCTGCGTACGCCAGTCCCCACTCTCGTCCTCTCGCCCGAGTTAACTTTTGATGGATTTCTTCTTACACCAGACACGTTAAATAATAATTGATGAATTTATTTTATTTATTTAAGAACAATAATCAGTACATGTGAGTTATTACAATTTTGTTTGGAGAATCTAGCAACAATAGGGACGTGTAGTCCCTTTAATGATAAGTTGAAGATTAGCCCTCGTCAGCAGTCGGTTGTCTATTTTATGGGAGCAGACGTCCGGGGTCCATGGTACCTGATAAGGTTTATTAGTTGGTTCGTCAGATTAGATGCAGAACCGGGTGCGTGGTTCGTTCAGTGTTATCTTCGGGTCGGTCGGCTGCTTGATTAGGTGACACCCGCCAGCCACCGACAGGAACAGTCTTGTCGACGGACACGCTCCGTGTAGCCCTCGCGAACACGCGAAATGGCGACCGCCGCAAACCAACTTCCCGCCGCAAACTACGAGGTAATAGAGCGCTGGGGTCACTCCCGTTGACCATAGCTGCTCCCTCGGACTCTCCTGGTTGCCGAACACCTGCTGTGAGTAATCACTAATCCCCCTCTGTTATTTAAATGTGTCCGAAACCGTAGAATCCTCGGGTCATGACACTGCGTCCCCAGAGAAACTTGAGAGAGAGCTCCTGCCAATAGGAAATAATTACGTAGCTACCATGCTTGTTTTGTGATTTATGTAGTGTACTTGCCCGATGATGTAGATGTGAATTCCTGACAATATAACTATGTTTCCCCATACAACCTATTTCATTTGATTGGGATCACGGGGGACGGGCTTTTGGCAAATAACAATGTACCCATGTAAACTTAGCCACCTACGACCCTGGTGAGGTGAGACTTTCCTGCCTACCCGACGATTTGAGCTAGCCGACGGCAACAGGTAGGTGGGCCCTTATCGGACCGCTAACAATACTTAAGTACACATATTTTTTTTCGCCTGCGACGCTTTTTCCGTGTTTTCTGTCATACTTTTTTTTATGCAGAGGGAAAAAATATACTTCGGGTAAGATTGGGAATCTTTGCGCTATACGATGCTGCTACCTGATAGGCACGACACGGAGCACGATGACGACGGGCGATCAGACGGACAGTCACAAGCGCACTGATTGAGCAGGCTTGCACGCGCACGAGTGACATCGACGGTCGCGTGGCCCTCCAAATTTTTTTATATATTCTTATTGCCCACTTACAAAACTAATTGCCGACCGCTGCTCTAGTAAGTAGTTAATAGTTAAATTATTTATGAAAACTACAATAAACTAGAAAAT
Source organism: Glyphotaelius pellucidus (assembly GCA_936435175.1). Classification (NCBI taxonomy): domain Eukaryota; kingdom Metazoa; phylum Arthropoda; class Insecta; order Trichoptera; family Limnephilidae; genus Glyphotaelius; species Glyphotaelius pellucidus. Next base: position 32,547,344 of record OW386547.1, read on the forward strand.
AAATTACATTATTTATTTGTTTACCTAGTTACAAGTGTGTTAATCGTTTAATTCTGCATACTTGTAGGAAATTAATTATATAAGGGAAATTTCCAGAACTGCGTTTCAATTTTAAAACGCAAAATCTAATAATATAATCCTTCTTTACAACTTAATTACTACCGACTTAAAATACCAGTAAAACAAGGTTTGGTTACCAGTTTTTTTTTTTTTTTTAATTAGTATCGACCTCCTAACTTAGTACCAGTATTTTTTAATTGTTTTAATTAGTTTTAATATTTAAAATAATTTTCAAAGTTTTATTTTTTCTGGTCTCCCTAAATCGCATCAAATCTAAGGATGTATGTGTGACGTCACCAGTCTCAGAAATAGTACTTTCTTTGCAGGTGTTGTAAAGTATAGGAGTCGAAACGTTTTTTTATTCTTTATTAACCACTTTTAAAATTAAAGAACACTGGTGAAAATGGCCACTTATTTTTTTGTTTTCTATCAAAGTGTTAAAATTCATCGGTGTACGTATCTGATAAACAATTTGCCAGTGTTATAAAAATTATTATTACTAAGAAAAAATCAAATATGACATGATCTCAAACAATTTAAAACTTACCGTACATAATTTAATATATATTTTTGTACCAAAAAACGACTTAACACAAGATGAGATAATGTTCTTATTTAGAAGCTTTCAGCATAGCATATTTCATATTGCTGTATCGCAGTGTTGACAGATTTTTTTTTGTGAATACCTCACAAGAGTTCCAACTGCTCCCGTCTGGAGCCTGTGAGACTATGGCATCCCCAAATGGGGTATGTTATGAGGCTGAAGGCAGTGCGAGGGGAAAGATATGGGGAAGAGGAAGGTGGGGAGTGCCTGTCTATTAAGATCTAGCCACCAAACATGGCTAAAGCCATTTCAAGCAAAGTTTCAATTCCGAATGGTAGTCTTATACCAGGGCATTACTGAGAGTATCTTTCACCCTGGAACATGCTGCAAATATACTTTACATTATTTTTAATTCATTAATTGTAGAATAACATTTATTTGCGCACACGGCGATTTAAATCCGCGATGCCAGGTATTTTCTTGTTAGAATGTGACATTTGCCAAAAGGTTGGCAAATATATAATCTATTTTGTGCATTTTTTTTTCGTGCATTACAGATTAATATAATCCTATTGTAATACACATAACTGGCGGTAGTTGTAACAATTTATAGCGTTCCAAGAGGTGTGAACTATCAATATTAAAGTAATTTTAAAAGCTATTTCTGTAAGGGTCCCATTCCTTCTAGATTGGAGATTTTTGTAGCGCGTTTCAAACTTAGAACGTAATAACCTATTTTGTGCATGTTCAAACTAAGAACGTAATAACCTATTTTGTGCATGTTCTAACTAAGAACATAATAACCTATTTTGTCCATGTTCAAACTCAGAACGTAATAATCCATTCAAACTTAAAACGTAATAACCTTTTTTGTACATGTTCAAACTAAGAACGTAATAATCTATTTTGTACATGTTTTCATCTCCTTCGGCGTAAATAGTTGCTCTTCTGTAGTAGGTAACTGAGTTGAAACGAAGTTTCATTTCAACAATTTATGAAAATTCTAGAATTTTACCTTATCTAATGTTGCGCTGCTAAAAAAAATGATTGTTGATACAACACCCTAAACTAGAGACAAGAACAATATAGGCCATCGTAAAGACAATAACAAAAGATTCGTTTTTCGGTCATCAAAAGACAATATTAAGAGATTAATTTTAACTGACAGGACCTTTGGGGCCCAGGACCTGCGTAAAGATTTTGCATACCACTTTTCTTGTCAAAATAGTCAGCTTCATTCCAAGGCGCTTTCACTGAGGATCCAAAGAAAATGTAGAATAGGTTAGTACTGAAGGCGATGGATGCTGCGATGAAAAACACTTTCCTCCACTGCGCAGGGTCCGTCTGAAAAGAAATCATCAAAATTACTTAGGTTTCGTAACGCTAGAGCTCACGATAATATATAGAAACCTTCGCGAGCGTGCGCACAACAGCTCACCAAAGTTTCATATCGATCGCATGAATAGTGTGGGAAATACTTTCATAACACCAGAGCTATTTAATTCAATTTTAGTTTTAAAATAATCAATAATGTGAAAGTGATTGGTAGTAATAACTAATAACTGGTATAATAGGATGACGATGATGCTGATGTTCATGATAATGGCAGTGATGATGACGAAGAATACAATTATGGTCATGACGATGGTAGTGATGATGACGATGAATATGATTATGATCATGATGATGGTAATGATGATGACCGAAAAATGCAACTCTATATAAAGAATATTTATAATTTTTCTTACTTAGTTATGTTAGTTACCAAAGTTGTTCATATATAAACCAGTATGATATAATAAAATTTGTGCACGTATTTTTTTATCATTGCATTCCTATGAATTAACAACACAATGTGCTGTCATAATAATCTTGCCCAGTGTGTGGCGGTCTCCTTGTGTGCTAGGACTGTTGGCTTGGTTCTGTAATAAATGTGGCTGAAATTTTTTGACCATCTTACAGAATATGCACGAGATGTGATGCGTAAAATAAAGTATAGAGCGGATCCCACAAAGTGATATGGATGTTTTTTTACAACTGAATTCTGATATTTTAGTTGTTCAGAAGATTTAAAAAATCAGAATCAGTGTCTTGGGGTAAGGGTATGTGGGCCATAAAATTCATAGCAAAATATGGATAAAGCCAATAGAAGCCACAAAAGTGTGTGAAAATAAGATAGATATTCACTCAAATGGCAAGATAGATATTCACGCAAATAAGATATGACGCAATGACCAAGGTGGCACAGACACATTATTTAAGTTGTCAGAAAATAGCGGAAGAGGATCGGCTGGACATTGACAGTTTTTGTTAATTGCCTCTCAGAAACTGGGCATACTGTACAGGGCACGCAGATACTTTAATAGTACACAACTGCTAGCCCTGTACAAATCGCAAGTGCGCCCCACGGTTGAATTTGGCAGCCACCTCTGGTCTGGAGCCCCAAAATACCTGAAAAAAACCCTTGACTCTGTGCAGAAACGGGCGGTCCGTTTGATAGATTCTCCTAATTTAACTAACGGATTGCAATCTTTAGAGCACAGGCGCCAGGTGGGAATGCTGTCCTTGTTCTACCGGTATTACAATGGAAGATGCTCCGAGGAACTAGCGTCATTGATCCCCTCGGCACCGGTGCATAGTCGGGAAACACGCCAAACGCGCGCTCAACATTTGTACACGGTTGACATTAGTCACATGAGAACGGGTCGTTTCTACGACTCGTTCTTGAGTTCAACAGCTCGGCTGTGGAACGATTTGCCGGCCTCTGTGTTTCCTCCCTCCTACAATATGGGTCTCTTCAAGACCCATGTTCACTCCTTCCTCTCCTTAAAAACACCCTCCACACAGCATCCTCAAAGATGACATAGGCCCTGAGGGAAATTATTTTTTCCTCAGGGCCTCCTGTGTGGAGTTAATGTAAAAAAAAAAAAAAAATTGAAAACTTGGTAAGAGAAAAAAGTATTTTTCGTGGGCTTTGTAGCACAAGTGTTATAAGAAAGTGCATGCTTCTAGTTTTGTTAACTCTCCAAGTTCACGGGAAGACCAGCATTTGAAAGTGAACGGTTTTTTAAAATACTTACGTCATCTTTGAGAACAAATCCTGCGGTGATAGGAGCCATTGTACCAAAGGAGTTGGACACGCAGTTGCTGATACCCATCAAGGTTCCGGCAAAGTTAGGGGATATGTCAATATGGTTCACCTAGATAATTTAAAAACACATTTTTTGAGTAGGTACATCCTTCACGATAAATAAATAAAAAAACATAGACCGTATGTATATTTAGGATACCGGACAACTCAACAATGTGTAACCATCACTTCCTTGAAAAGAAATTAAATATCAACAAAAAAAAAAACAAAAAATTTGGTTGAATGGGTTACGTTGGGTTAGGTTATTGGCTATTTAAAAAAATTCCTCACTTTTAATGACTTTTCAAAGGGGTGCTAAAATGCCACTTAGTTGAGTTGTGCCATGGTACCATATAATTGATATTCACAATTTAAGAGGATAATATACGGGCGGCGTTTTATCCGCATGAACGTATTCCCCTACTTCCTCTCTGGATTTTGAGACCAGTGCAAATATTCTTGAACGTGATAAAGATATCGATCATTGGCATGTTTCTACGTTTAGCTTTTTTTGATAAATTACTTATTGTGGAAGTTAGAACCTTCCAGAAATTCTTAAAATCGGCTAATTTGAACACGATTAACAAACAGTTCAAACACAAACCTCACAATGTTTTTTTTTTCAAATAAAAACGTGCAAATATAGATTTTCTTCTTCTCATACAGTTGATGAAAGATTTTTCAAAATCGGTTCAGTTTTGAATGAGATAATAGGGGAATACCAAACCTCGATTTCGACGATTTTATTATAATGACAATCAGCCTGAGGTGTATTTATCCATTCCGCTCAGTATTCGTGTAAGGGGAGGGGTAACAGCAAAATCGACAACCACAGCAACAATTCTGCAATATACCTATTGTTTAAATTTCTCGAAGCCTCAAATTTGTCTTTCCTCTTTAATATCTTCAAAATAATTTATTAGTTTCAGCTTAGTACGTTTTAATTATAACTAAGAAACATTAACAATTTTGTTCTCTCAATATTGAAGTGAAAACTTATTTAGCACCATTGTGATTTGAAACTCGATGAAACGGAAAAACTAAAAAGAGACAAAAACATACATCTATAGGATTTAGCCTGCGAGGGAATGAGATAGAACGAAACCTTACCGTATCTAAGAGGCATCCCGCTCTGTCAAGCTGCATGCATTGCCCGCTTTGATTATGAGCTCACTTTTCAAGGCTCCTATTGGTTGAGATTGTGTGGGTGTAGGTTTTACTTCTACCGCATGTGAACTGCACTCGATTTTTATGGTTCCATGACAACTCAGAATCAACACAACTCAATAACTATTTGAAAAGTCATTAAAAGCTATGAAAAAAATGATAAATAGCTCACAACCTAACCTAACATAACCTATAATAACCAATATTTTTTTATCACTTTTAATGACTTTTCGAAGGAAGTATGAGTTGAGTTCATTCTGAATGTTATAAAAATTATTAATCTCAACACAGCTTGTCCCAGTGGGATTTGAAATTGAAATGTATTCAATAAACCTTGTAAAGAAACAATTAACAATCTTTAGAAAAATCCACTAATAATAAATAACAATAAATTATACTTGATTAGTCAGTGATTCCTGACATTATTTGGAATAAAAATTTTGAATCAAATTTTGATCTCCGGTGAGACTTTTAATGTTTTTTTTTCAACATAAAACATTAAAAATTAGTAAGTATTAGGCAGGTATGTTCGGGTAAGGGGTCATCCATAAATTACGTCATACGAATTTCCTGATTTTTTGACCCCACCCCTGTCACATTTGTCATATTTGTCACATTTGTGAGACCCCCTCCCCCCCATGCAATGGTTATAATATTTTGAAGTTTTTCGTTGCGGTCATATTTACCACAACGGAGGGGACGAGATGGGATGTTTTTGTGTCGAATGCAATCTCTACGGGGGGGCGAATATACGGAGATATTTTTGTGAATTCGCTGCGTGCGGGGAGAGGCGAAATGCGACGCTACGAGGTTTACTGTTTTTTTTTGTAAACTCGCGCTTTTGTAAACTTTTTTTGTAAAATCTTTTAAGCCTAACTGCATGTGACGTCACAAAGCTGATGATGTCTTAACCCCCGTATGCCTTGTCACACAATGTCACACTTCTCTACACCCCTCCCCCCCCCCCCCTTAAGGTGTGACGTAATTTATGGATGGCCCCTAAGGGGCTGGGCGGTTACTCGGCTGAGTGACCAGTGATGAGATATAAAATAGAAAAGAGAAAAAAAAAAATTTAATGTCGAAAATGTCACCGGAGCCCAAAATTTAATATATTTTTTACTCCAAAAAATATCAAGAATTACTAGTTATCAAGTACGTCTTTCAACACCCTGTATAATAAATGTTCATGCTTGTTTCAAATAGTGGTGATACATATTTCTCAGTGGCTCAAACAAAAAACACAATAATTGTAAAATATTTTATTGACTGGACATAACACACCGGAAAAACATTATCTCGTCATAATTTCTAACATTTATATTAAAATAAAATACATACAAATATTACAAACGTGTTCTTTTGATTATAAATAATTAATTGTTGACATTTATAAAAAAATAAAATGATAATTCTTCTTGCTGGCATTGACAAGCTGTCATAAAATTATAAATAATACAACGATTTATATTGATGAAATGTTAAATTAACATATTCACATGTTTACATTATTTATTTTAACTGTAGTACAATAAAAATGTAGATTGAACATAATGTATGAGTATGTAACAACATTAATTATTGAAACATGCATAGATCCTGAGATTTATAAACTATAAATTGCATATATCTGTATAAAATGTTGATTTTTATTACCTACTGCATAAAATATCAGAAAGAAGAATTAACACAGATTTAATATTATTACATAAAATACTACATTACAAAATTGACTGTCCTGAATTACTTCAATTAATCAACATCCATATTCCCAAAAGATCTTGCCGACACTACCATTTTACTTTAACAACACCAGGACACTCTCTTACCCAAATTTCCCGATTCTGAGACTTTACAATCTCGGAAATAAATATTCTGATCTAGGAGATATATATACCTTAAGAATAACCAGTATAAACATTGTTTATTTCAATTATTTTATACATCTAGACACAAATTGTAGTGGATAAATTTTGCAATTTTTGTTTTATAATCCTTTTATGTAAGACTTCTTATCATTTTATTTTATATAATATGCTTTTGTTTTTTTATTTTTTTCATTATATTATATTTTCTTTAATATTTTTGTTTTAAAGTATTTAAAATAACTGTGACACTTAACCTATAAACAAAGAATGTAAAAGCCCATTAAGGCGTGTAATAAATAAATAAATATTATAATTATCAAACAACTATACTTTGCATATGTACGAAGCCATCTAGAGTTTGCGTCAACTGTGTGGTCCCCATTTTATGCATTACATATAAACAAAATTGAATCGATTCAGAAAAAATTCATAAAATAGATTTCTTATAAATCACACAATCGATTTAATAATTATTTGGATGCAACAAAATTTTTCAAAATTGATTCATTGAGTGTACGTAGACAATTTCAGATGCAATGTTGCTATATAAAATCGTAAACAATATTACTGACTGTCCTGAATTATTGAACAGAATTGATTTCGAAGTACCTACACGGCACACACGTTCATGTAATATTTTTAAAGAAAAACACTGCAATACAAATTCAAATAAAAATGCTTGCTTTATAAGACTGTGTTCAACGTATAATAATATTCTCTCTGAAATATATTTCTTCAATTGTGATGAAAATAAATATAAAAAATGTATGAAATGAGTACAAAACTGTATGATATATTATGGAACGACTTATATTATGTACTGCCTCCTGTTTTAATAATATAATTTCTCTTAGTTATTGTAAGATTATTATTGAGAGAGAAGACTGTTTATTTTATAGATACATAATATAATAGTATAATAAGGGATAAAATAATTGGTTTTTCAGATAGGTAAATAAAACATGTACCTATACATTAATCAAGTAGTAAACTGTTGATTTCCCTAAAATAAAATAAATAAATAATAACATAATATTTTTTTGCTATGTACAATTTCTCTCACAACCATCTGGCTATGAAAATTACACTTTGAATACTAAACTAAATGTTAGCATATGTCGTAGACCGTATATGGCGAATTCCTTACGAACACGAATAAATCACGATATGAAAATCTAAAATTATATCATACTTTTATTTTTTTTATTTTAACGTTATATTAACGGCTTATAGCAATGGCTTTTGTGAAACTGTATTTTTTCACTTTTTCCTACAACTAGAGAGGTAGTTCGGGTTACAAAGCAAAAAAAATATTATTATGGCAGTAAGTTTTACGGCTATCAAACAATTTTGTTTTTTTTTGTTTATCTATGTTTAATTAATCTATATTCTTAAAGTACGTTCTTCTTGATTCTCCTTGTTAGCGGATTCTTTGGTTTGAATTTCATTCATTGGAGTCGTTTCTTCTGCAAAGTAAAAGAAAAAAATACATGTTTTTATCACAGCATAAGTAGGGTTTGCAATCACGCTTCCCGCAAACCCGTTTCCCGCATTCCCGCTTCCTGCAGTCCCGCTTCCCACAATCCCGCTTCCCGCAATATCGCTTCCCGCAGTCTCGCTTCCCCTAATCCCACTTCCAACAATCCCGTTTCCCGCAATCCCGCTTCCTGCAGCCCCGCTTCCCACAGTCTCGCTTCCCGTAATCCCACTTCCCACAATCCCGCTTCCTACAATCCCGCTTCCCACAATTCCGCTTCCCGCAGTCTCGCTTCCCGTAATCCCACTTCCCACAACCCCCTTTCCTACAATCCCGCTTCCCACAATCCAGCTTCCCGCAATCCTACTTCCCACAATCCCGCTTCCCACAATCTTGCTACCCACAATCCTGCTTCCCGCAATCCTACTTCCCGCAATCCCGCGAGATTTCACAAATCGGATTTTTCAAGAGCGATATTTGCTGGATTGAAAAAAAAACTGAAATTACGTCAAGAACTTGCTGTTGTGATTTGCACGTGCATGCGAGTTATAGCAAAATTTCCGTTCACATACAGTGAAAGTATTCTTCATTGTCATTGTGTTGTTAACGATCTTAGTATTTATCAAAGTCTTCATAAAATACTGTGGCGGCGAACACAGCAACGATCTATAATTAGAAGTCATTCCAATAGCAGACGCGCCGATTGACGCCAGTACTCAGCAGCGCGACGGGCCGAGAGAACTTGAAGGAATTCATTCTGGTTCCGATTACCGTAAATCCAAGTGCTCATTTGATCAAAGAAATTATTTGTAATTTCTCATCTTCATCTTGCCATTTTTAAATTCATATATATATATATATATGCTAGCTGACCCGGACACGCGTTGCTATGACGTGAAATTGAAACACAACGCCATCTACTGGAAGATTACCCAACCTAGATAACCAAGTGTTTTGTTGATAAATTAACTCACAACGCCATCTATTAGTAACTTATGGAACCTACAAATAATTACAAAGCATTGTCCTATAACAAACATTTAATTCATAATAATAAATATTGATTTCAATAATCGAGATAAAAACTATCCTTTCTTTTAAGGTGGACCAAATTACACAGTAAGCCAAATTTCATCAAAATCGGTTAAGTAGTTTCTGAGTTTATCTCGAATAAACATTCAAAAGCCTATTTATGAAAAATTCTCTCTCTCAAATTATAAAAGAAAAAGAAAAACACTCATTCGTAACGGAAAATCGTACCAGACTCAAACATGTATTTGTATGCCCGAAACTAAACACTTCTTTTGCTCAACATAATTTTTCTTACCAAGGAAAATACTTCTATAATAACCTACCCATAGAAATCAGAATCATTAATAACAAAATACAATTATCGAACTCTATCAAAAATAATTTTAAAGAAATCAACAACGGGAGGACTGCTTCCCCTATTTCCACATGAATGTAACACTAAAATTTTATACTTGTTTTTATTCTTACGGAATACATGGTTGTCTTTTAGTTAAAGATTGCGATGTGTTTGTATTAACTGCACTAATTATTTATGTGAAACACGTGACTGTTTAAATTTATAAATAAAATGTAAACTCTTCTTCCATCCACAAACATATGCTTTTAATGGAAGACCAGTACTACTATAATATGTACCCTTTTTAAGTTAAATTAAAAGAAAAGAAAAAAACATCGTGAAACGAGATTTTTATATATATAAAGAATCAAATTATATCAAATCCAATTTTAACACGTCACCCTTCATGTTTAGTACATTAAAATTATTTCATATATCCATTTGTATTTAACAATAAAGTTCCTTTTATGTCGTAATATTTTTATTTTTTATAAAATTATTACCCTCAACACAGGCTAGTCCCAGTGAGGTTAAAAATTAAAATATGACCTCTATAATTTCACGGGAAGAAATAATAAATATAGAATAACGATGATGCAATTACGCTTGACGACTGGTTAAAAATGGAATTAACACTGAAAACTGAGGATCAGCGGTCACTTGAAGCCGTTATTTGAAGTGGTAAAAATGTAGAAATAATCTGTTAACTGTGATCAACTGTTGAGCCGGACTTTCTCCTTAAAAGCACAAATACGCTCTTCCCTACGGGCGAATCGGGCGTTACTAAACAAATCACGGCCCCGTTGCTCTCGAAAAGAAGAAGATGGAGAGATATGTAATTACGAATGTTGGAGAAAGTGCGCAATATTTAAATCGATAAAATTGAAGCAAAAATTATGGAAATGTTAAAAAATGAATAAAACACGACTCGTTTAAAATAGAGCAAAAATCTCCTGGAACTAATCATTTAAAGAAACATTGTGAATTTTTTCACAAATATAACTTTGAAAATAATAGAAATAGACTTGTTTTAAATAATTTTCGGAGCATAGTTTGCGATTTTTTTCTATCGAGGGAATTTCATATAATTTGCGTTTCGGCGTGGAACGTATCTAGATATTATCTTCAAAAATAACATATATTTTTTTAAGAGCTTAAAAACTTCAAATTTTTAAGGGAGATAAGTAAGAAATCGGTAGAAATTCGGATAGCGGCGGCTTAACTGATCGGAGACTCAGATTGATGTTGGGAACAGCGGCGTGGGTCTCTACGTTGTATTAGACAGAAAATAACCTAAAATCTGAAGCTAGAAAAGCTGAAAATTAAACACATTAAAAAAATGGAGGTAAAATCTTTCATACCAGTTTTCTCGTCGAAGAACTCAGCTTCATTCCAAGGGGCTTTCTTAGCTGATCCAAAGATCAAGTAGAATAAGTTGGAAGAGAAAGAAATTGATGCTGCAATTAAAAACACTTTTCTCCATTGCGCTGGGTCCGTCTGAAAGATAATTTGCATGAAATTACTGAAAGGCAATGTATATAAATTTTTTTAAATAAGATTTGAGAATCACTCTGGGAGTGGGACATAAGTATTAGATATTTAATTAGCGCCGGGTGAAGTAAATATAAGATATTAATAGGGCGCACGTCTTCACAATAAATATTAATTTAGCTCCGGGTGCAGCAAGTATGGTAGGGCGCACGTCTTCACAATAAATATTAATTTAGCGCCTGGTGCAGCAAGTATGATAGGGCGCACGTCTTCACAATAAATATTAATTTAGCTCCGGGTGCAGCAAGTATGATAGGGCGCACGTCTTCACAATAAATATTAATTTAGCGCCGGGTACAGAAAGTATGATAGGGCGCACGTCTTCACAATAAATATTAATTTAGCTCCGGGTGCAGCAAGTATGGTAGGGCGCACGTCTTCACAATAAATATTAATTTAGCGCCTGGTGCAGCAAGTATGATAGGGCGCACGTCTTCACAATAAATATTAATTTAGCTCCGGGTGCAGCAAGTATGATAGGGCGCACGTCTTCACAATAAATATTAATTTAGCGCCGGGTACAGAAAGTATGATAGGGCGCACGTCTTCACAATAAATATTAATTTAGCGTCCGGTGTAGTAAGCAAAAGATTTTAAATAGGGCGCACGTCTTCACAATAAATATTAATTTAGCTCCGGGTGCAGCAAGTATGATAGGGCGCACGTCTTCACAATAAATATTAATTTAGCGCCGGGTACAGAAAGTATGATAGGGCGCACGTCTTCACAATAAATATTAATTTAGCTCCGGGTGCAGCAAGTATGGTAGGGCGCACGTCTTCACAATAAATATTAATTTAGCGCCTGGTGCAGCAAGTATGATAGGGCGCACGTCTTCACAATAAATATTAATTTAGCTCCGGGTGCAGCAAGTATGATAGGGCGCACGTCTTCACAATAAATATTAATTTAGCGCCGGGTACAGAAAGTATGATAGGGCGCACGTCTTCACAATAAATATTAATTTAGCGTCCGGTGTAGTAAGCAAAAGATTTTAAATAGGGCGCACATCTTTATCGTAATTTAAAAAAAAACAGACAGTGAAAATTTATTAACATTATTATTATTTATCAAAGTTAAAACAGAAAATACACGAAAAATATCCATTGGATCGAATAGAAAGATTGTTTTTATTTTTAATTTATTTTGAAAATGTTTGAGCAAGAAATTTGAAAATCACAAGATGTGATTTGCTAACATTGTCTGTAAAATAGTCCCAGCAAGAGCTCGTATGGACGTCATCGACGTTCGTCATCTTTCTTCCACGCGTTTGAAAACGAAAAAACAGAAGAAACTAGAACGATGACATCACGTACGATCTCCCGATTCATATAATGACCGATTTCAATCACTAAAGTAACAACAGTAAATGGGAAGACTGTCGCTTAAATATGAAACAGTTTAGTGCAATTAAAAAATTCCCATTGTTGACCAGTTCAGTAAGTGACCAACTCATGTACGGGGGCTCCATCGAAGCCAGAGTGTTAACCTCTCAGAAACTGGGCGAACTGTACAGGGCCCACAGCTTCAAAATTCGAACGTATTTTGTCAGTAGGTAAAAATACTTCGGATTTGCAATAAAATCCAAATAAAAAGAATATTTGTAAATATATCCGAAAACTAAAAACTGTTTTCGAAAGGTGATGAAATAGACTTTAATTTTTTTTATTAGAAATAACCATGCAAATTTTCAAAAATATATTTTTTTAATGCAAACTTTAAAAAAAATTTAAAATGACTCACTTCACTTTTTTTCTAACTAAAGATACTGATAACGAAAACAAATAAAAACACACACATATCGTTGCTTCAGTTCTTATTTGTCCAACAGACCATTTGAGTTTTTATTCAATCGTCACTTAAATATTAAAAATAGAGTGTTAAAAATAAAAGTTCACCACTTAACTAAGAATTATTTAAACTAATGAGACCTTTACCTTTACGGAAATAGCTTTCCCCTAAACACCTTTCATAATTTTTTGTTGAAAATTATTTCATTAGAAAGAAAACCTTCTCCTCCTGTAAAATTTTCTAATGGTCTGTTGGACAAATACGAAATAAGGCGACGATATTTTATTAGACAAATAAATGACATTTAAACGTTTTTGACACCTCACTTTTTTGTCGTTCCATGTAAAAATAATAATTCAAAAATTCACAAAGTTTCATAATTTTTTTTCTAATTGCAGTCTGAAATTTTGGTTTCACAAAGGCGTACATTTTAATTATTTTCTGATTAACTTTAGATTTTAATATAAAGCGTGTTGTTTTCTCTTTCCGCTTAGATCAAGCTTCTCACTATGCTAGTAAGGGAGACATAACGATTTTATGAGACCTATGTGAGTCGGGACAGATATGGTCTCGTGTGATTAAGCGGGTTAATAGTACGCAACAACTAATCCTGTACAAATCGCAACCTGTACAAATTCAACCACATGGTTGAATTCGGAGGAGTTGAGTTGAAGCCATCTGGAGCCCAAAATTAACTTTTGACTATTTAGAATGGTGATTACAGGTGCATTTAGATTCAAACATATTGCATAGTGAATGGGTATCAGTTTTAAAAATACTTACGTCATCTTTGAGAACCAACCCAACAGTGATTGGTGCCATTGTGCCAAAACTATGACCGACACAATTACCAATGCTCATCAAGGTGCCAGCGAAATTAGGGGATATGTCAATATGGTTGACCTGTAATTAAAAAAAAATGTTTATATAGAAATTATATTCATCGCCAAAATAATATAATTATTTATTACCATGCATTTTTTTTGTTTTTCTTATAATATTTTCAAGTGCTTTTTTATTTGTGATGGAAGCCAGGGACAGGTAAAACAAATCTGTTTCTTGAATTTATTCTCCAAGGTAGAGTAGGTTAGGTAAATATTCCCTAAGAGGTAATTATCTTATGCAATATTTTCTTTTCCTTACCTTCCATCCATAAAGAAGAAAATCTCAAAAACTGATAGTTTTCCGAACGTCTCCTCTCCCCCTTTTGCCCAAGATAGTGCACTGGGGTCAGTTGAAACATGTTTGAATGAACGCAAAAAATTATTGAAAAATCATTGGCACATGCATTTTTTTCATAATTAAAACCTTATGTATTTTAAGTACATGCGGCAGCATAACTTCCTTTTTATAAATGCGCACCATTCAGTCGGTTGAAGCGGAGCGCTAGTTCGAGAAGCGGAACTATAAAGTTTTGTTCCCACACAGTTTAGTCGCCATCACGCGACTATGCACTGTTTGCCGTTGAGGCCTACCTTTCGAACGGATGTTCTGTGATTATGTTTTGTTCCCAGAGCGCCTCATCTCAATTAGGGGCGATTTGGAGTGGCCAGCCCGCTCTCCCGATTTTTCCCCTTATGGTTTTTTTAAATCCCGTGTTTATGTGAACCGTCCAAGGACCCTAAAAGATTTGAAGACCAACATCCGGGAAAAAATTGCCAGGATAACGCCTGATATGCTGGCAAGAGTCATGACAAACGCCAGAAATCGGTTTGTTCGGTGTATGGAGAATGGGGGCCGTCACCTACCTGATTTGATCTTCAAAATGTAAGTAAAACAAAACTTTATGTATGTGCCTACATTATAAAAAACAACTGACGAAAATTTCTGATTCATGCAATGGGTTTTATTAAGTTTTGAAAAATGGAAGTTACGCTGCCGCACCATAACAATTTTTGTACGTTGAACTTCATCAGACCAATCACAGTAATCCCAACTGGCTCCATGATGAACGGTAGTGAATTCCATCGAACAGTCTAAACATCAAAAAATTATTTTTCCCCTTCTAAACCTTGGAAGTTCCTCTAAGCAAGCGACTTCTAAGTCGTTTTATTTATTTATTTATTTAAAATTAGATTTTTTTAAATATTTTAGTGTGTTTTCTTTACTATTTTCTAATGACATATTTTTTATTTTATTAAAACACAAATATCTTTGTACACATCACTTTTATTTAATACACACTCAACATGTTTCGTGAACGATATTCACCTCATCAGGAGTTAAAGTATACTGAAGTTATAATTTTATATAGATCATGGATTAAATACAGGGCTAGGGGTAGGAGGGAGGAGGAGGGGTTCGTTCACGAAACATGTTGAGTGTGTATTAAATAAAAGTGATGTGTGTAAAGATATTTGTGTTTTAATAAAATAAATAGTGCCATCACAATGTAAAAACCTTAATGAAGATGTTTTCTTCGAAAAATTAAAAAAAAAAATCTAATTTTTTACATTTTCTGAAATGCATTATAAGTAAAAATTTATGATGTGATCAGTGAGATCGGCCGTTGTAATCCATCCCATCGACGAATATAAGGGTGGGAGTTTAGGGGATCAATCCCCCCCCCCCCCTCAGAATTGCATAGCAAAGAGAGAATGGTTCGTGTAGATTACATTCCTGGAAAATACAACAATATTATTTCCACCATCTCTTTGATCAATGTGATGTGAATAATATATTGTGGCAAGTGGAGGTCCACAAAACTTTCTAGTGAATTTTCCACCTCCCCCACCCTTTTCTTTCTTACCTTCCTCCTCCTCCCCCCAGGATTGAACCCTTCCCCTTTCGGGATTACCCCCTCCTCATGTGAATATAGTTGTGCCCTTGATTTTTTTTTATGTGCCTTCTACCTTCTATGTAGACATTTTTATATAAATTTTTTACTTTATTTTTAAAAATGCAAACGGCAGGCATCATCTAAAACTCAAAGCAGAAAGCAGACTTGGGGGGCATTTCACCAACCTCCGCATGGATTATTCATACAATAATGAACATTTTCGATTAATTAAACACGATTTATTTACTTAAAAAGTCTGAGTTTACTCTTCGGTACCTATGAATAATGGCTTAATTTATTTATTTATTAATAAACGCCCTTTTTCGGGGCTTTTACGTATATAGCATAGTTAGAAAAATACATATTTATTGTACATAACTGAACTGCCTCAAAAACAATATTTTATATGTATTCAAAGATAAATTGAAGATGTCCACTGACTTGGTATAATTGTTTCCCTCCATTAGTATTCTGGGCAAAGAGGAATACATATGGTAGTTGGTCCCAGAATTTCTGCACTGAAATAAATCCTGACTTCTAGTATTGACGGCCTCCGTGGTCCCGAGGTAAGACTCTGGACTCACAATACGAAGGTCGCGGGTTCGAACCCGGCGTGCGCAAATATATTTTATTTGATTAATTTGTGTTATTTATTCATTTAAAATAATATATAGTATATTTACGCCACGTTCCAGAGTGGAAGATACTATCAGTATCGACCTGGTGTAAGACCACCATTCAGAATTGAAACGTTGCTCGAAATGGCATTAACCGTGTTTAGTGACCAGATCTGAATAGCCAGGTACTTCCCCACCTTCCTCTTCCCTATCTCCTTCCCCTCCCCACTACCTTCAGCCACACAACATACCCCAATGGGGATGCCATATTCTCACTGGCTCCAGAGGGGAGCAGCTGGGACTCTTGTGCGGTATTTCATATAAAAAAATATTTAAAAAAATTACGAAGTGGAATTCGGAAGCTAATCAATTCAAGTAATACCGGACTATCAACTAAATCATTTAGAATTTTATATAAAAATACTAAGTCAGTGAAAATTCTTCTGTCTGACAATTTTAGCATATTCATATCATTTAAAATAGTGTAGTAGTTATAATTGCTGGAATACCCATTTTAAAATTTAGAAAACGTAAGAATTTGTTTTGTATTCTTTCAACAGCTTGTACATGCGTATTATAATGAGGATTCCAGACAGGAGAATTGTACTCAAGTTGGCTTCTAACATAAGCAAAATATAACAGTTTAATACACTTTATATTGTTAAAATTTCTAGTTAGCCTAGTTATAAACCCCAACATTTTTAAGCCCTTATTACAGATTTCTGTTA
This sequence comes from Glyphotaelius pellucidus, assembly GCA_936435175.1. Lineage (NCBI taxonomy): Eukaryota > Metazoa > Arthropoda > Insecta > Trichoptera > Limnephilidae > Glyphotaelius > Glyphotaelius pellucidus. Next base: position 32,564,422 of record OW386547.1, read on the forward strand.
TGTGATTAACAAATGAAAGATTTGATTGAAAAGTGATGCCCAAGTCTTTAATTTGCATTAATGTCTCAAGAGCACCGTTATCAATGTTGTAATTTATTTATTCGAGAAAATCTAACCATTTGACATATTGAGATATTTAAATAAAGTCTATTTTCCTTACACCAAATTAACAATTTGTTGATATTATCTTGAAGAATGTTGCAATTATAAATATTTTCAATAAATATTGAATTTATGATAAGTTATCCAAGTTTTTTACCTGTTGCGTGTATTTATTTGTTTATTATGAATATTCGTTATCGTGCGGATAGGTCATCAGGAGGATGGTGAAATAAAATTGACAAAAAAGTTTGTATTCATATTTTGCCTTGAAAAAGCGCCCAATTATTATTACAAATGCATACGCTATTTTTCAATTCTTATTCTCAAATTTTAATTAAATAAAAAATAACAATCAAGTAAACATTGTATGCGTTCTTCCATAAACATGTCTCGTTAATTCAAAACATTCAAACCAAGAGTAATTGAATACTTTATTTAATTTAGTAATTAAGATGGTATTGTCAATTAAAGCATTAAAATGGTCGTATACAAAAGTAAAAGATCTTTATGCAATCATCACAATGGACCCGTTATGACCATGTACTGCTTTTGTGTTTATCTCCATCTAATCTGCGGTTATAGTAATTTATCATCATATTGTCATTGACCGAATATCATAAACATACCATACGACTTCTGTGCATTGTACAATCGGGTGATAAAAATTCTTCGAACCTAATTCAATGTTATCTTGGCAATAGTAAATATGTTTACACTGATTGATGTCTAGGGTTCTTTATCTTTTGAATAGTAGATATGTGCAGTCAATGTCAAAGTAGTAATACCTACCTATTGTAATTCACGAGATAATTATTTATGTTGTGTAAAACTGCGGAGAAGAAACACATTGAATCCAAAATTGTAATCCACCTGTATTCTCTTCACAACTGAATTGAACACGGAGTTATTGATGTGATCAGTGCCGGATTAGCCCCTAAGCAAATTAAGCAATTTCTTAGGGCACCACGTCTTTGGGGGCACCAGAAACAGCACAAAAACATTTGCTACTACATTGACTACAGCGGTGACGATCGGGGTGGTGGCACCTTGGGCGGATTCCACAACGGTGGGGGGCGGAATGGGATAGGATGGAGCGGGACGGGATCGGGTATCGAGTGGCACGGGTTCTAACGGATGCAGTAATGGCTCTTGTAATAAAACGAAAATGCATGGGTTGCTTAGGGCATCAAGTAGTCTTAATCCGGCACTGATGTGATATAATATTATAGTTTATAGTGTCGGGCGGTAAACAATAATAATAATGTGTTATTTCAGGATGTGGGGAGAATGGTGCAATCCCACAAAAACATAGTTATACATACAGTAAATTTTAAGTAAGCATATAAATAGAATAGAAAAAAAGGGTTTAAAAAAATTCGAGCGCAGTTCACACGCGGTAGAAGGGAAACATCACCCACACAATCTCAACCAATAGGAACTTTGAAAAGTGAGCACATAATAAAAGCGGCCAATGCGGCCAGCGAGACGCTTCGTAGGTACTCGGTAAGGTTTTATTCTATCTCATTATCTCGCAAGCTAAATTCTATAGATGTATGTGTTTGTATCTTTTTAGTGTCGTTCCGTTTCATCGAGTTTCAAATCACAATGGTGATATAGAAGTTTCACTTCAAAAAATATAAAATAATCAGTTATGTGGCTTGTAGTGTTTAAGATGAAACTGAATATTATCGAAAATTAAATAAATATCATTAGGTAATAAATAGAAGAAATAGAATTGGTCCTAGGTGGGAACCTTGGGGAATATAAATATAACACATTTTAATAATTGATCATTAATGAAATTGCATGCCAATGTCATTCATGTTTCACACAGAAAATAATTTAGTTTTGCTAATTTACAAGGTATAAAAACTAATAAATACCTACCGTTATTCTCATGGTATAGAATGGTCAGTAGTGATTGCTCGCTAATTGGACTAAAATTCAATGGGATCGTAGAGATGTTGGTACAGAATTATCTGCACTGATTGTGCGCCAGTTGACGGAGCTGTTGGCGATCAACGCGTGATATAATGAGGGACACTTACGTGGAAGCCAACGTAGATGGCAGCCTTGATGCTGACGGTGATTACCAGCATCAACACGGCCAGGGGCATGTTGTCTGCTGGCACAAATGACAGTACTATCAGGCCAATTGCAGCACCCCACAAACCTACAAACAACCAACATTAGTTGGGTATTTTCAGATCGATATACAAATATATACACTTAGGTTTGTTACCACTGCAGAAATTATGAATTTGCATATGGTAAAAGGTTAATAGATTGTTAAAATTGATTTTGACAGATCGCGTATGAGTAAAAGAGAACGCTTAAAATAAAATGCTCGTGGTCAGTTAAAACATAGTTAGCGAGTTCATATTTATTTATTTATTTATTTATTTACGGACAAATAGTCCATTAATAATAAAACAATAACACAAATAAAAAAAGAAGATATTACAATGAAAGTAAAGTACACATAAATGAAGAGCATTGACAAATTATAATATAAAAGAACATATAGAAGACAACTACAAGTCAAAGCTTGAAGATTGATTTAAAAGACTTTAAAATTATACATTTCTTATCGACTGCCGAAAGTCATTTCGGCTAACACTAAAAAATTCAATGCTTTGACTTGCGTTAACGAGTCTGGATAAAGGAGAATGATATCCATAATTAGTAGAATGTTGATTGAGGAACAGCAATTCATTATTTCGGAGTCTACAGGAAGGAATGTTAAACTGGATATGTTGTAACACAGCAGGTGTGTCAGTAATACTGTTTTAGAATTTAGAGCACGCAACAAAATTATATCATTCATTGAAGAAGAAGAAGATAATTCTATTAAATCTAAACGAAACATTGAAGAGACATTAAAGAAATTTCTTTTATACAAACAAAATAAAAAAATAACGGTCCCATCAAGGAATTGGGCCCAGAATCTCAGTCTTACCGGGATAATGCCTTTAACCACTCGGCCATTGGGACCTTTATAATTTATGTAATATTTGTAAGACTTAGTACCTGGGATCCTGGGTTTGTATCTCATCTGCGACCGTTACCTTTTTATTTTCTGTGTCTTGTGTGAAATCGTAAGTAAGAAAATAATAAGATTTTTCGAAAGAGTCAAAATTACGCAGAATTGAATTCTTTAATTACCTTTATATTTATCATAATTTTAAACAAAATAAATAAAAAAGAACATTTAAATACGTTTATATATATATAACTTTTGATTATATATAGAACATATATATTAGAACATACATATACAATATAACTTTTGATTAAAAAATGCGTATTCATTTTTATTTTAACCTTTATGAGCAAAACCTCAAATTTAATATTTAATTAAATGAAGACAATATTAGCGAAACTCAATCGAAAAACTGGAAACACAAAAATCAGAAAAATATGTGGGTACATCTGGGACTCGAGCCCAGGACCTTCGGATTACTGGCGCAACTCTATCTATTACATTAGCAACGCTAATGTGTTAGCTCAATTGGTAGAGTTGTGCCCCTAACTGATTCTGTCATTTTTAATTATACAAGAACTGCCAACATTTTCTTCATTTTCTTAATGGCTGATCTTTATGTATGATTGCAAGATTCAAACCCTAACTAAATGCTGTCTAGATAGTCTCTTGGATAAATTTTTAGCAATTCTTATTTTTAATATGCTATATCTATTGACTTTTCTGCAAGTCTAGGATGAAACGGCCCTTAAAACTGAAGGTCCTGGGTTCGAGTCCCATATCTTTTTCTATTTTTTTCTATTTCCAGATCTTTAATTTAGTTACGCTAATATTGTTTTCATTTTAGATTGCCGGTGGTGCGCCGGCGCACAGGCCAAAATAATCACAAAAAAATAATTTTGTAATGCGATTTTAACCCTTATGTATAAAAAAAACCTATGAAGAAGAAGGTCAGAATCGCTTGGGGCATTCTTGTTCATAAGGTATAAGGTACCGCGAACCCACCTAGCGCAGCGATATATTTTCTATGGAATTATTTATAATTGCGGGCCTAGATTTTTTCCCGCCTTCAGCTGTTAGTTTGGCGTCCGTCAGTCTCGCGCTGTGGTCGATGAAAAGATCGTAAAACGTATAAATTCATCGAATAAACGCAAGTAATGTTGTTTTTATGCATAGTTTATTGTTCAAGGAATGTGTTTTGGTAAATATTACATAAGATAGCATAAAATAAACTCACAAAATATTACGTAAAAGTCAAAACATCGCGAAATTTACCCGTTTGTTTCTGTGGCATTTAAAAGGTTCAAACAATTTTTCAATTTGGTATGTTTTTTGGCCTCAAATCCAAATTTAATTTTTGTATGAACAGGGCCACGCGATCATTCCCCTTAACAGGGAGGTTAAAGCTCTGAAAAAAATTGAATGTAAGTGATTTGTACAAACCTATTGTATTGGCGAGCTTCCTGCCGAAAGTGATCGAAAAGACGTTGCGGTTGATCAAGTAGTCTGAGATGTAGCTGAAGACAAAACTGAAAATCCACATTCCCAAGAAAGGCAGTGCAGACAACAATCCATTCTGTTGACAAAAATCATATTAAAACGGGATATTTAAATAAAATGCACAATTTTAACACAATTAGGCTTTGTATTGGGTACAATCAATTTGCAAGTAGACAGTAGAGTAAAATTTAATAATAACTTTAGGTACTTACTCCCAAAGGAAAGTTAACTGCTCGTTTAACCTTTTATCAAAATGGTTTCAACGAGTATATTTACACCAGGTTAGCTGAAATCATTTTAGTCCTGCCAGAGATTTACCTGAAGATGCGCGGTAAGAACGCGGAATCAACTTGCTTTCTAGAGTTAAGGTGATCCAATAATCCAGGAAAAAAATCGAAATCGGAATCCACACCTTTTATTGGGAGGAATTTCGCAAAGATTGGAAAGCATTTTCGAAAGATTGGAAAAGGTATTTGAGAAAAAATTTTACCGGTTGATTTCGTAAAAGCCTGTAAAAAATATTAAATCCTTTTTACGCAAGGTTTATTGTAATAATAAAGAAATTTAAAATTGATTTCACGGAACCAAGCGACGCGGAGTCTAGGACGTCTATACCCCTTCGTAGGCGGGGCGTAACTGATACGAAATGGATGTGCCAAGTGCATGGTTCTTGAGCCGGTCGCATAAGGTTCTTTTTAAAAATCCAAATTTGTACAGTGCGGGCCATATTGATTGATGTCAAAAATAGAGAAAGAGCGTATTTATTTTATTTTGTGAAGTTCGGTCGTAAATATCATTTTTTTGGTGATTATCATATAAGAAACTAAATTTGCCACATTAAACAATAAAACCATATCCGAAAAGAGGTTTATAAATAGGAGAGTTTGCACTTGAAAGGGTTTTTTATAGACGTGATACTTTTTTTTTCTAGGCTTATCAAAACACTTGATATAAAAATGACGGATATTTTTAAGGGCCAAGACATGTTCTACACGCAGTACTTAATTGAAGCATCTATAATACTTCCAAGTGATCAAATTTTCAAAACGAAAAACATAATTTTGTATGTTTTTGCATTATTTCGCGATCTTTTATCGGTCATCTCAGCTGTGTCATCCCTTCCAGGGATCACATCTATTAGCCTGAGAGCGCGTGGTGAAAATTAGCCAAAAGCATCCTTCGCTTTAATTAAAAAGAGACTACGAAAATGGCAAAGTATTCGAGGTCGAAGAACTAATCAATATAGGTATAACAATATTTATAACAATTAGATGGTATGTTATAATATACTCGATACAAACACAATTCATTCAAGTACCACCTATGTGGGAAATATTTCGGAAAACATTTACTAAACTCTATTGTTATAACCAGATACGATTACCCAATAGCAAAAACTCCAAGATAGCATGATAGATGGTGCTGCCAGCGTGTATCGATTTCTTATTTATTCCATGTCAATATCGGTTCGGCTGTCAATGGTGAAACCGTGCTCCGGAAATCGCTATAAAATGGTCGTTTTAATTTTTTAATTTTATTTTTCACCGTGTTTTTAAAATAAGTTTAGTAAAATTATTTTTTTAATGCTTTTCATTTAATGACAAATTGCCTTTAAAATCACGAAATACTAAAATATTTAATGGTCTATATATTATAATTTAAAGCAAATATAAATAAAGTAGCCCACATCATTACTAGATATTTGCTATACTTTTTGATTACAAAAATAATTTTTTAGTTTGGTTGGGTATTTTGATCTCAAATCCAAAATTAAGATTTGTATGAAAAGGATCGAAACGAGCCGCGCGAACGTTCCACTTAACAAACGGATTGCAATTTTTAGAGCACAGGCGTTCGGTGGGAAGCTATCCTTGTTCTACCGGTATTTCAATGGAAGATGCTCCGAGGAACTAGCGTCATTGATCTCTTCGGCATCGGTGCGTAGTCGGAAAACACGGACGCCAAACGCGTGCCCAACATATGTATGAGAACGGGTCGTTTCTTCGACTCGTTCTTGTATTCATGTTGAATTTGCCGGCCTTTGTGTTTCCTCCTTCCTACAACATGGGTGTCTTCAAGACCAATGTTCGCTCCTTCCTCTCCTCAAAAAGACTCCTCAAAACCCTCCGCACAGTATCTCAGATAGGGAATTTATTTTCTTTTGGGCCTCCTGTGAGGAATTAATATTTAAAAAATAAATAAAAAGACCCCCTTTTGTGCATAAATTTATATTAAATACATTTTATTTCTGACTTTATTTCAAAAATCGATTTTAAACTACTGATACGTGCGATTATGTAAATTAATTACTTCTCCAGAAGAATTTCCGTATGTAATAGATTCAATTCAACGCGTTGTAAAAATACGCGGATATGGGAAATAGATAGAGGAAGGCATTTATGGAATAATTAGTCGTCACTGTCACATTTATGTTAAAATTAACATTAATTTGTAGTACATAACGAAGCAGGCAGTTTTCAAACCCCTCGGGACAAACAAGTACCCAGACATGTCTTTATCAAGTACAAAGTGCATTAAGAGGAACGGTTGAGCGGCCTACAAAACTTTATTTTAGATTTGAGGCCAAAATACCTGACTGAACTGAATAATTATTTTTTAAATCAAAAGTGATATTAAATATTTACATAATATGTATAAGTATTATTTTATTTATTTTTGTTTTAAATTATGATGTGCACGTGATTAAAGAAATCGATTTTGCTTGATTTTGTGGGCAAAAAGGATTTTTATGAGTTAATTGTAATTATTCAAAAATATCTATTGCCTTATCTACTGTGTTAAAATAAAAAAATAAAACATCATAAAAATGCGTAAAACTTATTTCCACTAATTTATTTGATCGTAGTCGGTTTCAGCTTGTTAAGATCATCTTCAGACTGGTGCAAATTTTTCTTAACCCAGGGTTATTTTTTATTTATTTAAATACATAACATGTGGGGGAGGGGAAGAGGGGTAAAGCTTCTATATGTAAAAGTGAGCTCTGGCGTTACGAAATTATTTCCTATACTATTCATCCGATTGCGATGAAGCTTTGGTGAGTTGTTTTGCACACACCCACGAAGGTTTCTATATACACTGGTGAACTCTGGCATTATGAAATTTGTACGTAACGTAGGAGAGGGGGAAGGGAACCAAGGAGGGGGATTCACAGGAGGGGGTGAAGAGGAAGGGGAAAGCAGGGAAGGTGGAAGAGGTACGCGGGAGGGGGAGGGAAACGCGGGAGAGCAAGGGGCCGCATGAGAGGAAGGGGAGGCGGAATAGGGACGAATGGGAAAAGACACGCAGGGAGAAACAATTTATTTATTTATGTGGCATTGCAACGCGTGCCGGCAACTTGCTGATATTTTTAAAAATGTGAATATTTGTACCAAAATTATTAAATAATTTTTATTTTATATTTCATCGAATTTTATAATAAATTTAGTAAAATTATTTTTAGTTACTTCAAAATAATTGCCCAAGTCGTATGAAAAAAAAATCATGAATTATTGAAATCTTTAATGGCCTATATTTTATAATTTAAAACACAACTAAATATAGCAACACATACCCGTACTTACTAGATTTAGCTATAATTTTGCTTACAAAAATAATTTTGAAGTTGGGTTGAATTAAATCCAAAGTTAAGATTTGCAGCCGTTCCCCTTAATGAGAATTTATGCAATTAATACTAAGACTTAAGTTTACTATTTCAATGACTGAGCATTGGATTTGTATCACTAAAGGTTTTGTAAGCTTTTGCGCAATTGCCTTCAGGATAATTCAACTTTAGCTTCCCTGTTTTATTCATAAATGTAATAATTTAAGGTTACATGCAAATTCTCCTGAAGTCGGTTCCTCGTTGCTGAATTCAGTAGTAGATGCAAATATCCGGTAGGTACATATATAGCATAATTGTTTTATTTTATTCAAACAGCGCCAAAGGAAGAAATCATAAAGGCTGTGAAATGAATACTTGCTTTATTTGATTTACTTGCTTACCATGCGTCAATCTCGCAATAAAACTGTTGATTTGTTTTAAAAACAAACCCATGCCGTGACACTCTTCTTCATGTATATATAAACTGAAGTCCCCGGTTTTACGGACAAGTATTTCGAAAAAGATGTGGACAATATATTTTCCTCTTATTTTCAAAGTCGAGTGAGCAAAATTTCAACGAGAAATATCAAAATTCTGTGAAGGAAGTGGGTATGAGGTTGTCTTTGTTATGTAGACAACCATCTTCCTCTTTTTTTGAAGGTCAAGTGTTCAAAATTTCACCAATCTCGGAATAGAACTGTAGATTTGTATTAAAAAGGAAATCCATGCCGCCCATCACAAACATTATTCTTTATATAGAAGTATAGAAGAAGATATATGTATTACATTTGTATAGATCACAACAACTAACGACCTATAGAACAAACAAAGCACATCTTTTCATCAAAATATGGCACCTGTAATATGTAATATGTTTGAACTATACTAACCTTAAAAATTACTAAAGCAAAATTTTACCGACTGTATCCCCGAGAGTCGCTCTCCGGTCCAGTGCATGATATTGCAAAATTATTCCGGTTCCCGCCTTCGCCTGGTTCGGCTGCTTTACATTTCCTCCCGTTTCACTCTAGCGTGACGAATTTAATTTTGTACCAGGTTTTATTATAAAATATATCGTTACTCGTAAATAAATTTGACCGCATAATCAAGAGTTCTTATTGGCATTTTTTCCCTACACACGCATCTCAGTTTATAGTGCTCGGAAAGTCTGTAAGCTGCAAATCCTGTTCAGAATAAAATACATAATTCACCACCGTTTTGTTTATTTATTTTAGCGACTATATAAAATAATTGTATGTACAAAATATAATGGTGAATTTCAGTGCAGATATTGTATTTCTTAGTCTTCCAAGGGGGTCCTGCGCCGAGGGGGACTAAAGTTATTTAAATATAGTTTATGTTTTCTCTATCGTTTTTAGTGTTTTCGTTAGGATTTTTTCATTGACCTCTTTCAGCCATACTTTTATTCTTGATTTGTACTCATTAGAATTTTTTATTAGTTTTATGTCTTGGGGAAAGACGCTATGGAAAATTGTTGCAAAGTATATGTAATTTATCTGTCCAAATTTGATTATATAACTTGGAATACTTTTTTATATAATTTTTATTTAATCTAGTGTTACGTTTACACGGTCCAGTAGAGGATTCAGTATTTTTGAATAGCTCCAATAATATATTTTTGGCATATATTTGTTGTACATTTGGTAGGACAATGATATTGAATATTTCAATTGAAGGCGTTCTAATGGGTACTTTCAATGTGATATTTATGATCCCTTTTGAATCGTATTCAGGTTGTAGGTTTGTACTTATGTGTTGCAGATCCCCGACCTATGATTCCATATTCAATTAATGAATCACTTACGCATAGTAGACTAGTTTCATATATTTTTTATTTGCCACGTTTCTTAGATTTATAAAGAAACTAGCTTTTACCCGCGGCTTCGCTTGCATGGTATTAGGTGGAAATACCACTGATTAATTCACTCACTCACTCCCTCACTCACTCACTCACTCACTCACTCTCCGCAAACCCCACCTTTCCTTCCCCTTGCCTTTCCTCCTTGCCACTAAAATATATGAAATACACACATTTTCATTTATACAAATTTCATAACGCAAGAACTTACCATTATATATAACTTATGTTACGTGCTAATAATGTAGCTTTCAATTGGTGGAAGTATTTTTACAATCGGTTTAGTGGTTTAGGCGTGAATGAGCACACAAACACACTCACTTTCGCATTTATACTACACCCATTTTCATTTATATAAATTTCATAACGCCAGAGCTTGCCATTGTATACCATCTATGTTACTCGTTGCTTATGTAGCTTTCTATTGGTAAAAGAATTTTTAAAATCGGTTTAGTGGTTTAAGCGTAAAGTGGAAAGCGTAACAAACAAACACACTCACTTTCACATTTATAATATTAGTATAGATAAAGGCTTGTGAGTTTTTCCGTAATACCTTTGATGTGTAGGTCCCATCTAAGATTTTCATCAATCCGAGATATTTTGTGTTTTGTGTTGTTTGGGTGGCGTTTTGGGAAGGCTAAAACCTACAAGCATTAACCATAAAAAAAATCTCTTCCTGGAAAAGTTTGAATTGTGTAACCAAATTATTAAGTTTCAATGTCGTGATATCGAACCACGCTGGTTATTATTTGTTTGATAACGCGATAAGCTTTCAGGGACTAGGTATACGTGATTGCTTCCACATCGCTAGGTAAAAGAACTATTTGCGAGAAACATTTTTTAACGGTGGACAGTCAAGAAAAGGCCACCTGAAAGTCTCACAACACGTAAACAGTGACCTCAAAAACATAAAGGGCTGAGGTATTCTGAGGCCGGGGGCAGCCATTCTAAAACGAACAACCACAATATTGACAACACTTTTGCAGAACACTTCCGTAAAGGTTTCAAAGAGCATTTGACCTATTTAATTTTATCCAATTTTTCAACGCAATTTAAAGCAACTAGCCAGTTCCCGGCACGCGTTGCTATACCACTGAATAAAGAATTTGTTTCTCCCTGCGTGTCCTTTCCCATACGTCTCGTTCCCCTCTCCCGAGTTCCCCTCCCCCCTCCCAGATTCACCTCCTCCCTCCCGCGAATCCCCCTCTAGAGTTCCCCTCCCCGCTCCCGCATTCCTTACATTCATTCCCGGTACATTCACTTTTGAAACAGCTCGCAACCTATTGCAATTTTTTCATACAAATTTCATAATGCCAGAGCTCACCAGTATACATAGAAACCATCGCTGACAAGCACACATCAAATCCCAAAAGGAAGGAGAGTAAGTTCTGAGAAGGAAAAAGGTATGAGGGATGGGTAGGAATCTGGGGGTCGATGTATCCAAAGGTTACGAACATATGAACCCATCCCTCCCACTGCGGTATAAGACGATCAAGAGAGTCCGGCTGGACAGGTAAAAAGGTCTCCCTCAACCAGTCTCAGAAGGTGGGCAACGCGTGTGTCTCTAAGGCCTAGACAAACCTCACCACATGAAGATGGGCACCCCTGCACAGTCACCAAACGTATCGAATCACTTAGGGTGACCTGTGGCAGGGGTGTTGGTAATCCAATAAATGGTTCCCGGGGCGGTGGTACTATTATGTGTATCTGGCTATACCTACATTTTTGGTGACCGGACAACTCAGAATGAAACCAACTCAGAACCACCTCAGAAAAGTCATTAAGAGTGATAAAAAAATATATATAAAAAAAATGGTTAAATAGGTTAGATTAGGTTAGGTTAGGGTTATGGGCTATTTTACAATTATATTTTTAATAGCTTTTAATGACTTCAAGGAGGTGTTGACTTTATTCTCAGTTGGCATGGAACCCATTTTTTTGGAGGGCCTTTCTTAAGGAAAATAAGGAGAGGAAGTTTTGGGAATGGGAAGGTAGGAAGTCAGGACGTGACGGACAGGAGTGACGAGCGTATGAATCCATCCCTCCCGGTGCAAGACGATAGGTCTAGACATATCAGCTAGAGAGGTCGAAGGATCTCTCTAAACCAGCCTCTCCCTTTGTCCAGCCTAGAGTGGTAACATCCTGATTCTAGCAATGATAATAGTAATCGCAAATTCTGAAGCTGCGCGTAGTGAAAAACTTGCAGACTGATCTATTCTTTGGATAAAAGGCCGTCGGCTACAATCGAATAATTTTATTCCTTTGATATAAACATTACCATCTAGAGCTAGACGTATTAGACTAATTTCTAAATCAACGCATAATAACTATAATTTTGCTTTATCATGAGACCATTAGCATTTATATTTATTGGATAATTGCTCTCCAATCATTATTGTAATAATTACTCCGAGGGGAAATTCACGCTTCAATCGATTAAGGATTTTATTGCTTCATTTATTAGAACACGTTGCGCTGTTGTGTTTTTTCATAATATGGTTTTTATCGTAACCATTTGCGTAAAACAGTTTTAATTTTTTCTTCCATATTTATTTTTGTGTTCCATGCCAACTGAGAATAAATTCAACTCAACACATCTTTGAAAAGTCATTAAAAGCTATGAAAAAAATAATTTTAAAATAGCCCATAATCCAAACCTAACTTTACCTATTTAACCAATTTTTTTTCATCACTCTTAATGACTTTTCTGAGGTGGTTCTGAGTTGGTTTCATTCTGAGTTGTCTGGCCACCTCTTTTTGTAGATCTGAGGATCTTTCTGATATTATTCGACAGCATAACGCGTATTAAATCGACCGTATACGACACATTGTGCGACGCGCTTGTGTTGAAACTCCCAAATTTCTGCCAATTTAGCCACTGAAGCGATTATGGTCGAAAAATGGAACACTTTTATTTTTCTGCGATTGATAGCGGTCCAAAATTCGACCACATTTTCCTACAATTCGTAAAACATTTATTGTAATTATTTAAAACATATCCATGGCCAGTCATTTATTTTAAAATGAAGCTATTGAAATACTTCGTAGACTATTTTTTTAGAACGATGCTAAAAATAAATTTTAAAAATATTTTTTTCACAATTTCTGATCATCTGTTTACGGTTTAAGTCGTTTTTCCATAGAAATGTTCCTTTCATCGAAAAAATGAAATCGAAAATATTCTATGTTGACTCGAATAAGTACCTGTCACGGAGTTTCAAAGCAACAGACACGCAGGATTCGCGCGGTTATAAACTTTATGATTTTTTTTATAAATCCTACAAATATGAGATAAGCAAAGCAAGAGTGGTGGTCTTACACCAGGGTGATACTGAGAATATCTTCCATCCTGGAACGTGCCGCAAAAATACCTTATATTATTTTTAATAATTAAATTGGGAAAACACAAATCAATCAAATAAAACTTATCTGCGCATGCCGGAATTCGAACCCGCAACCTCCGCTCGGATCGCTAGTCGCTCGCTAGAGACTTGCCCCTCGACCACGGAGGCCAACGTCATCGTGTGGAAGATGTTGATGGGAAAAATACAAAATGACAAGTTGAAATATTTCTTAGAAGAACTTGTACCATATGTCTGTCTAATGATTGGAAATTTTTGTTAGGAAAATTACAAGAGTCTGTCACTTTATGATTTGCATTATTACCTATCATTATTGTAAAACTCCTAATTAAATGTCGTAAGATATAAATATATAACTTCTAAATAATCTCTAGAACGCTTAAATTCGTGGAAATATTTTCATACTATGCAAAACGGATATTTTGTAAACTTAGCAATGTATATCTGGGTTCGTACCCGCCCCTAATACCTTTTACGTACATCAATTTGGAAGGCAGGTTTGGCGGTACCGCCGCCCTAGGAACCATTTATTGAATAATCAACACCTCTGCCACAGATCACTCCAAGTGGTTGGTGACTTTAATAGGGGTGCCCGGGTTCATGGGGTGAAGTTTATCCAGGTCTTTGTGGCCGTTGCGTCTCCCTCCTGCCGCGTGGTGGGCAGGATCGAGAGAGACTGGTTGAGATAGGTTTTTTATCCTCTCCAGCCGGAGTCGCTCGACCCATCGTCTTGAACCGTGGTTGGAAGGATGAACTCATACATCCTTCACTCGTGGACACACTGACCCCCAGATTCCTACCCCCCTCGTACCTTTTACCTTCCCAGAACTTCTTCTCCTTCCTTTCCTTAAAATGACTCTCCACACAATCCCCTACGATGACATAGGCTCTGGTGGAAATTATTTTCCTCAAGGCCTCTTGTATGGAACTAAAATAAAAATAATAAAAAATATGCAAAAAAAATACCGTCATAACAATCTCATACAAATTACTTGAAGATATTGCTAATGACAATAATGCTGTTTCTATCTTCAAAAGCACCTCTTTTAAGCTGGTATTTGAAAGATAAACGTAAACGATTTAAGACGGCGCTATTTGGCTGAAAAAGAAGAAGATGGAGAGATGTGTAATTACGAATGTTGGACAGAGCGCGCTAATATTTTAACTGATGAAATCGCAGCGAAAATGTCGAAAAACTTAATAAAACATTTTATTTTATTTTATTTTTATTTTACTGGAAAACCAACAGTTATAATAGTTACAATGAAAGATAAAACATGTATAAATTACTTAACCACTAACAGGTTTTCACTTAAGTGTATTAAATTATTTAGTGAAACATGACTCGTTTAAAACGGTTCCATGCCAACTCGGAATGAAACCAACTCAGAACCATCTCAGATAAGTCATTTAGAGTGATAAAAAAATAATTTTAAATTAGCCGATAACCCTAACCTAACTTAACCTATTTAACCAATTTTTTATTTATATTTTTTTATCACTCTAAATGACTTATCTGAGATGGTTCTGAGTTGGTTTCATTCCGAGTTGGCCGGTCACCGTTTAAAACAGAGCAAAAATCTCGTCGAACGTATCTTATTTTTTTTTTTTTTCAAGAGCGGAGACGGTTTACATAAATAAAGTTCCCGTGAGCACTTAGGCCGTAGGCCCATTGTGCTATCTCCCATTTTACCTCATTCCTTTGACAGTAATCCAGTCCCTTTTACAAAGTTCACCAGGATTGTCATTGGAAATAAAGCTATGTCTTCTGGTTCGACAATGTGTCTTCCCAGGTCTCATTTCTCCTCTTCACTCCTCCGCGGTTCCCTGAAGGCCCCACGAGGGAAGAGGGCTTCATCTCTCCTCTCCACTCCTTAGTTCCCTGAAGGCTCCACGACGGAGAGTTAACCTCCCTTTGGTTCCCTAAAGGCCCCACAAGAGAAGAGCCCCACTCCACCTTGGCTCCCCGAGGGCACCAGGAGGGAAGAGGACTTATCTCTCCTCTTCACTCCTCCTTGGTTCCCTAAAGGCCCCATAAGAAAGAGTTCACGGAGATGGCCTCATTTCTCCTCTTCACTCCTACATGGTTCCCTGAAGGCCCCACATGGGAAGAGGACATCATCTCTCCACTTCACTCCTCCTTGGTTCCCCAAAGGCCCCGTGCCGGAAGAGTGCCCTTCCCCTTGGTTCCGTGAAGGCCCCACAAGGAAAGGGTTCATGGAGGTGGCCTCAGCTCTCCTCTCCACGGCTTCTCCTCTTGGTTCCTCCTAAGGGCCCCAGGAAGAAAGTCCACGGAGGTGGCCTCAGCACTCCTAGGTTCCCAAAAATCCCCTAGTTTTCGAATGGTCCAATTTTTTTTTGTCCCACGAGTGACCAGGGAAATAGAAGGTCCACTCCAGCAGAGCCCCGAATGTTGGAGTAAGGTCTAAATACTCCGAGATGCGACCTTGTTTCTCGGAGGCACCGTTCTTGACACTGTTCCCCAGGACATTCAGCCTGAGCACGGTAGCTCACACCATGGCTTGGGATGGCTATTGCAGGTTTGTGTTTCCACTCCCTGAGCGATGGGTTCGCCACACTCCCTACGCTAGAGAACGTATCTTAAGTATCATTTAAAGAAACATTGTGACTTTTTTCACAAATATAACTTGTAAAATAATAGAAATAGACTTGTTTTAAATAATTTTCGGAGCATACTTTGCGATTTTTTTCTATCGAGGGAATTTCATATAATTTGCGTTTCGGCGTGGATATTATCTTATATTATTATTCATATCTAGATATTATCTTCAAAAATAACATATATTTTTTTAAGAGCTTAAAAACTTCAAATGTTGAAGGGAGATATGTAAGAAATCGGTCGAAATTCGAATAGTGGACCCTTAAAAATTAATATTTGTGTGCAGTTCACATGCGGTAGAAGTGAAAGCTCCAGAAAAACAAAAATAAAGTAGACAAGAATGGGAGAGACGAGCACCGCACAAAGAGGTGACCGATTCTATCTCATTCTCTCGCAGGCCTAAATCATATAGATGTATGTGTGTATCTCTTTGTAGTGACGCTTTTTCGTTTCATTGCGTTTCAAATCACAAGGGTGCTAAGGAAATTTTCACTTCAAAAAACTTTTTTTTCAAAAATTTAATTTAGAATTTACCTTGACTCGAGAATTGACAAAAATGCAACCAGATTGAGACATCCGACACGCAAAGAGATACGCTGTATCATGCTAAGCTGTCATTGCGTAACACAAATATATTAGTACGTTAGCTTGCCTGCATAATGCTATTATGTTGTAGTGGTGCAATATAGGCATTGTGCGGGCATGGATGACACCGTATTACGTCAGGCGATTGGGCCAAGTCAGAGACTAGAATTGCCCTAGATCCTGGATGCATCGTAAGGTTATGCGTGCGCAGGAGCGGACTGGGTGGTTTAAAGTAAATTTTGTTCAATATATTAATATATTAGCTTTCAGCGAGCTATTTATTTTTGTGTGCTTTGGTGAGATATTAATAGTTTCAGTGGGTTTTACATGTTTTTTTTTCTCCACGCCATTGTCATCTTTGAAGAGGATGTGTAGAGGGTATTTTTGTGCGAAGCAAGGAGTGTGTGTCAAGATCGAGTTGTTTGGCGGTCCGTCCTCTCTGCCTACCCCTGCGGGGAAACGGCGTGATGGTTAGTTAGTATAGGAAAGAGTGGACCTGGGTCTTGAGGAGCCCACTAGGAGGGATGAAACCCAGAGGCCGGCAAGTTGTTCCACATCCGAGCTATTAAAGTCAAGAAAGAATCGCAGAAATGACCCGCATTGTTGGACGCGCATTTGGCACGTTTCCCGAATGTGCACCGGTGCCAAAAAAATCAATGACGCTAGTTCCTCGGAGCATCTTCCATTGTAATGCCGGTAGAAGGACGGCATTTTCGCCCGACGCTTGTGCTCGAAAGAGTGTAATCCGTTTGTTAAGAGGAATATAAATGCTAGAATTATTTCGATTCTCATGTCTTCAAAATTTAAAATAGAGCGTCTTATTTGCACGAGGCAGGTAAGCGAAAAACTGTTTTTTTATTTATTTTGTGCATAATTAAAGTTAGAACATACAAAACCTCAAAAATAGTCTTAGCCACAAAGGGGTATTTTTTAAAATTATTTCTTATATTACCTTATAGTTTAGCACATAAAATTGGGGGGGGGGGTAAAAAAAATCATGAAATTCGTGTGACGTAATTTATTTAAGGTAATAATGCATACCGTCTAATGTTCGGACTTCCCAGGTACTGTAGTGCCTCTTTAATGTTCACAGAAGGGAGAGTTCCAGGATTCGAAGCTTTATTAAGAACAAGGACTGCAGGACTGAGGGGAAGGATAAACCACTCCAGAAAGATCCTCATCATGGAAGCCCGTCTGACTCCAGGATCGAGCATAGAAGAAAATTGGAGAAAGACACTGGCTCCCACAATCTCAGATCCGATGGAACAACAAGAACCCAATTAAAGATTTGACTATATTTTATATGAATACCTATTATCATGCTTCTCTTTTTTTATTGATTCATAATAACGTATGTACTTATACTCTATATGGGATGTGTGGGATTGCACTCCCCTCCCCACATCCTGGAATAAAGACCATTTACTTGTTCTCTAGATTTTATGTCCGGGTTAAATCTACAGGAAAAACTTAACCCTTCCACACACTTTTCCACAAATGATCAGCTAGTCAATCCACGCGATTTAATTGCATTGTATAAGTATAATAAAAACAAAACTATACAAGAACAACATGTCAACCTACCAGAGACCATATGGGAAAATATTTCACCGACTCCAGATATTTTCATATCAGAGGGTTCGGCTCGATAGAACCACTAACTGGATCGATAAATGCTACTGATCCCTCAGTAAAAATATTTAAAAAATCTTTCGTAATTCTACATGTGTTTAATATGACTGATTTTTGCATCTTTATATAAAGATTCTTTGATAAATCTAATAAGCCTAAATTTTTAATTAGAGAGCTAGGTATAATGCCAGTAGCCGAAATAACAAATGGTAATATTTATATAGTCCGATATATAGCTGCCCTCTGAAGACAAGTACCAGGGACAAAACACCGTGGTGGTGCAGAAGACTGCAGGAGCTACGGAAACTAGTTAGGCAAGCCTTCAACAGGGCCAAAAAATCTGGAAACTGGGATGCTCACAAGCAATACCAGAAAGAGTACAAAGAAGCAATCCGGAAAGCCAAATCAAGCTCCTGGGAGAAGTACTGTGGGGAGGTGGAAACCATCCCTCAGGCAGCAAGAATTCAGAAAATTCTTGCTAAAGACCCAGGGGCAGCCAAAGGCCCATTCAGAAAAGCAGACGGAAGCTTCACCAATAACTGGGAGGAGGAGCTGGAGGAACTGCTTGGGAAACACTTTCCGGGTTACAAAAAATTAGAAGCAGGTGACACCGGTCCACCACCAGCCCGAGTTACACGGGAAGGTAAGGACTGGGACACTGCGGCTAAAATAGTTACTTCCTCCAGAGTTAAATGGGCGATCGAAGGGTTCGACCCCTTTAAAAGCGCGGGAGAGGATGGAATCTTTCCGGCACTTCTACAGAAGGGCCTAGATACAATCTTACTTCCGGTGACTAAGATCCTGAGGGCGTGCTGCGCCCTCGGATACATTCCCATATCATGGAGGAAAACGAGGGTAGTGTTCATACCTAAACCTGGGAGAACCGACTACGACAAACCAGGCTCATTCCGTCCAATTAGTCTCACCTCCTTCCTTCTGAAGACAATGGAGAGGCAATGGATAGACATATAAGGGACGGGGCACTGAGGAAAAAACCCCTCCATGAGCTACAATTTGCGTACCAACCAGGCAAGTCGTTGATGCGGCACTGCACAGGTTGGTGTACAAACTGGAGCAGGCGCAGGCGACTGGGGAACTGGCGGTAGGACTCTTCCTGGATATAGAGGGAGCATTCAATTGCACCACTATTAAATCCATCGATGAAGCGGCAGAAAGACATGGACTCGACAAAACCACCAGAAGGTGGCTGAAGAACATGCTTTCGGGCCGGATACTTACGGTAACAAGGGGTGAGGTGAACATCAGAGTACTGGTGACACGAGGGTGTCCACAGGGAGGGGTCTTGTCACCCTTGCTGTGGAGCCTAGTGGTGGACAACCTCATCCGGAAACTCAATAACAGGGGCCTCTATACACAAGGGTATGCGGATGACATTGCAACCATAATAAGGTGTTGGGATGCAGACACAACCAGAGGCCTCTTACAATCAACACTGGCGACAGTGGAAGAATGGTGTGAAGAAACAGGGCTGTCGGTCAATCCAGACAAGACAGAACTAGTAATCTTCACACGCAAAAGAAAACTAGAGGGATGGAACAATCCAACCTTCTATGGAAAGGAGTTAAAACCCTCGGACACGGTCAAGTACCTCGGAGTCATCATAGATGCCAAACTGAGCTGGAAAAACCATGTGGAAATTATGGGCAGAAAGGCATGCGCACTAATGTGGGCAACCAGGCGGATCTGCGGCAGAACGTGGGGACTCAACCCTAAAATGATGCAATGGCTGTACACAGCCGTTGTAAAACCGAGGATCATGCATGCAGCCCTGGTCTGGTGGAGGAGAACAACACTGAAAACAGTGATGGTCACACTCAACCACATACAGGGACTCGCATGCAGAGGAATCACGGGAGCTATGCGAACCACTCCGATACTAGCCATGGGAGTGCTGCTGAACCTACCCCCACTAAACCTAGAAATAGAGGGGGCAGCGATGGCGGCAGCCTACAGGTTACAATGTAAAGGTCAATGGAGAGGTGAGCTGCCCAAAAACAGTCATACAGAGATCGGAACAAGACTGAGGGCAATTAGCCCGACAGCTGGAATGAAGCAGGACGGCAAACAAGCCGACTATTTCTTTAAACAGCAGTTCGGGGTGATCTACCCCACAAGGGAGGAATGGGACACGGTTCCAGGTCCAACCTCCAAACAGGAACTAATCTGGTTCACAGATGGATCCAAGATGGAGGAAGGAACAGGGGCCGGGGTCTGTCTGCAGGGATCCAAGAGGGAACTCAGTATACCTCTAGGAACATACTGTACTGTGTTTCAAGCTGAGATGAAAGCCATCTTGGCCTGCGCACATGAGAATATACGTATCGGGTACAGGAATAAGAACATAAGCATATGTTCTGATAGCCAGGCTGCCCTAATGGCACTGGAAAGTAACCGATGCGACTCTAGACTGGTGATGGAATGCAGGACTATTCTTACAGAACTTGCTACCATCAATAAAATAACCCTGATCTGGGTACCAGGACATAAAGGTATTGAGGGCAACGAGCGGGCTGATGAACTAGCAAGGAAAGGGGCGAAAGCACCACTTGTGGGATCCGAGCCGGCTGTAGGAGTAGCAGCTTGCCACACAAAACTACATATTGATAGGTGGGTCGAATCCCAGCACTGCAAAGAATGGGAGAGGGCACCTGGAATGAGACAATCTAAAGTACTCATAAAAGGACCAGACCCTAGACGAACCAGGAAACTACTCAATATGGACAGAAACTCGCTGAGGGAACTGGTAGGACTACTAACGGGACACTGCCATCTCAGGAGACACATGCAGATATTGGGAGTGGAAAACACCAATAGATGCAGGAAATGTGAAGAGGACGAAGAAACTCCAATTCACTTATGGTGCCAATGTCCTGCCTTGGTGGGAACTAGGCTCAGATACCTGGGGAGACACACAGTAGAACCAGAAGACATAGCCACATATCCGGTGACAACCCTGGTGAACTTTATTAAAGGGACTGGGTTGTTACTAAATGATTGAGGTAAAATGGGAGATAGCACAATGGGCCTATGGCCTAAGTGCTCACGGGAACATATACTTGTAAACCGTCTCCGCCTTTTATAAAAAAAAAAAAAAAAATATATAGTCCGAGAATGCCAAATTCTTTTAATCTCATTTCCTAAATCTGTATATTTTCTAATTTTTTCAGAAACAGATTTTTGAATATTACAGGAATTCGGAATAGCGACATCGATGATAAAAGTTATTTTTTTAATTTTGCATGTAAAACTATATCGGGTCTATTATGACGAATCGTTCTGTCTGTTAGTATAGTTTTATCATAATATATTTTATAAAATTCATTTTCTAAAAACAAATTTGGTTCGTATTCATAATATGGTACTACATTACGGCAGTCAATCAATTTATGTTTAATGACCAAACTTTGATGAATTATTTTTAAAACCTGATTGTGTCTAAAAGTATATTCGGAAGGCGCTAATATAGAACATCCCGATATAATATGTTCTATAGTTACCGGAAAAGCCAAACATTTTCTACATAAATCATCAATTTGATTTGTATCTTTGATTATATACTTCCTATAATTTTTAGTATTAATGACTCTATCCTGAATGGCAAGCATAAATCCTTCTATTTCTGCGCTCAATTCTCCAATACTCAACTATTAATGTTTTATTATTAGTATTATTATTATTATGGATAGCCCCTTGAAGTGAAATAATACAAAACTGCGCTATACAAATGCTACGTTATTATTATTATTATTATTTTTGCCGTGCTTCGTAGCCTCCCCACTCTTGCCTACTTTAGTTTTCTGAAGTTTCACTTCTACCGCGAGTTAATTGCACACCCTGATTTTTTTTCCAAGTCCGCTTCTGGTCTAAGGTCTATTATTTACAGCATTATTCTATTACAGTCATAATATTAAAGTGATCGGCGGACGTTGTAATGGTTGCTCAGCGGGTCGCGGTATTTTCTCACGTTTCCTTTTCATATTCATGGTCGGGCATTGTCAAAGAGCGCCAATTATTGTGGCATCTGCTTTGCGAAGGATCTCCGATACATTATTAGGTTATTACTAATTTCTGATGCAAAACCGTACGTAATTGAAGAGTTGTGATGTTAGACCGATCTTAATGTTATTCGTTATTGGACCTTTTTACTGTTTTTATTCCAGAAAAAAGAAAATTATATTTACATTTATTGAAGTGAAAACTTCTGTAGCATTTGGGAGGCGGGAATGGGTACCGCCGCCCCGGGAACCTTTATTGGATAACCAACACCTCTGCCATAGGTCTCCCCAAGTGGTTCGCTACGTTTGGTGATTTAGCAGGGGTGCCCGGTTTCATGGGGTGAAGTTTGTCTAGGTCTTGGAGGCGGATGACTAGGACACACTGAACCCCATATTCCTACCCACCCCTTAAATCCTTTTCCTCCCCAGAACTCTCCTTTCCTTCCTATCCTTTAAAAAAAAACCTCTACACAGAATCCCCAAAGTCGACATAGGCCCTGAGGAAAATTATTTTGCTAAGGGCCTTTTGTGTGGAGTTCATGTAAAAAAAAAGAGTGGTTGTTAGCTAGGTTTTTGTTTAAATAATATTATGAAAATGGCAGATAAAAATAAAATCAGTATTTTTTTAAATTGTACGATTCAAGTATTGTACTATTGTAATTGTACTATTGTAATTGTACTATTGTAGTATTCAAGTATGAACGTCGAAAATTAAGACGAAACGAGAATAATTTTGAAGCAATTAAACTAATTGGTTCTGTTTATTCTTTTGAAATAAACCTTCTGTTTTATAAAAAAATTTGCAAACGTTAATCTATATTTCTTGTGAAGATTACATAGATGCAATTACCAAAAAATTTGAAAGAGTAAATGAAATCAAATACCTGGGTGTAATACTCGATTCAAAACTAACTTTCACACCAAACTTTGAATATGTGCTAAAGAAGGTTTAAAAAAAAAAGGAAATTTTCTTAGAAGACTAAGAAATAAATTAAATAGAAACACTACAGTGCTCATTTATAAAAGTACAGTTGCTCCACATTTAGATTACTGCTCTGCGATGTTATGTTTGGCTAATGAAGGAAATTTGAACAAGCTAGAAGTTATTACAGAACAGAGCTACGAGATGTATACTGGGGAAAGACAAATACGCAAGGGTTAATCAAATGAGAGAGGAGCCAAATTGGTTTCCAATAAAAAAGAGACTGCTGTTTAATGTGTTAATTTTTGTGCAAAAAGTTATGAAAAATCAAATGCCAAAATACTTTAAAGATGAAATTGTTTTACATAGCGATTTGCACAATTACGATACCAGAAACATAAATAGAGTTAGATTGTCACTTATGAAAAATCAAAATTACAGAACTGTCTAATGTATAGTGGACCAAAGATGTATGATGAAATGACTGAAATGACTGAAAGTGTAAAGAATGAAGAAAGAATTAATTATATTCCTACGTAATATAAACTAACTCAATAAATAATAAATAAATAGAAAAAGAGTGTTTATTTATTAGACTAAAATACTTTTTATAATGGAGACGAGAATAAGGACAGCCAGGAGGCAGAATGTCCGATTTCTTGTAATGTCAAAATCTCTCTCTGACCTTGAGACAAGCTCACCTCACATGCTGTACCAACTGAAGATCTAGTGATCTACCTTACCGGCTGGTAACTTACTGTCACCAGAAAGGCTATTCCCTAAAATTTGTGATAAGAAATCGTTCTCCCGCGAGAAGTACTGTCAGATTTGTGTGTTTTTCTACGGCTGTTATTTGCTTTTTCTATCGGCCGATGTCAAAATTTCAGCTGTGTGCTGTCACGTATTTTAGTTTGGGTCGTTTTAAACACGAATTCCTGCAGGTGTGCATGGTTATTTATTCATTTAACAGCTGTAGAAAATCACACAAATCTGACAGCATTTCTCGCGGGAGAACGATCTCTTATTACAAATTTTAGGGAATAGCCTTTCAGAGCCATCTATGCACAATAATGGAAATTAATATGCAAATATCGCTCTTTTCTTTAGGCGTGTTTGGTGGCCAAATCTAGGTAGGTTCCAATAGCTAGGTTCTTCCCTACCTTCTCTTTCCCCCGATCCTACCCATTCTAACAGTCAGAAGCAGTTCTCGCACTATTGTGCGGTTTTACAGGTTTTTTTAATTCAACAGAATTGTTCACCAACCTTAACCTCAAAAAATGGGGTCATCATTAAATTTTTCACATTATTTTAACAATAATATTAATTTATATTTAAGATGTTGTTACGACGCGACGTGACAATAACGCCGTATCAATCTGCGAGAGGAAATAAAATTATTAGATGCGACACTCGGCGCTCGAATTGACTCCACTCTGCTGGAGTCCAGAAAATGCTGATTTCCTACTAAAATTAAAGGCCATAATATTCTCTCAAATTTTGGAAAGGCCGACGAAGTATCTACTCGTAACTTTCCCGAGGAAAATTAATATTATATTCTCAAATCACATTGATAACCAACCAACCATCACACATTTCCCCAAATTTTAAAAATCCTAATTCAATAACGTAATTAATCAGTGAAGCCTTCCTTGACCTAACACCTGACGTGATGTTAAAAATATACAAATCATAGTACCTCTCCTGGAGTATGCTTTTCAAATATGAAGTCCACATTTGTCGAAGTATATGTAGATCTAATAGAAGAGTACAGAAACGATTTATTAAAATATGATGAGCTTTATGAAGATGAGGACCGGCAATATGAAGACAGACTCAAGGAACTAAGTTTATCAACGATAAAAAAGGGAAAGGGTTAACTGATTGAGAATTTAAAAATTTCATCTGAATATCATAGTTGCCCGATCATCCAGCTACAATTATATTATTGAAGAAGAGAAAAATATTAAGAAATCTAAATAAAATTCAGTCAAAACAATTAAACTATCGTTATTTGACCGGTCTAATTGGTTTTAGGAGACTTAGTAGCTATAAAAGATGAAAGATCATTTGGTTTTGACCTATTTCAGCATATCGCTCGCCATACATTCCCAATGTAATTCGCCCTGGTGTAAGACCACCATTCAGAATTGAAACGCTGCTGGAAATGGCTTTAGCCGTGTTTGGTGACCAGATCTGAATAGCCAGGTACTTCCCACCTTCCTCTTCCCTATCTCCTTCCCCTCCCCAATACCTTCAGCCTCACAACATACCCCGATTGGGGAAGCCATAGTCTCACTGGCTCCAGACGGGAGCAGTTGGGACTCTTGTGCGGTATTTATATTTTTAAAAAAATGTTTTTGCCTCTGCCAGGCGCCTGTTAGTTTGCAATTTGTTAGTATTAACTTCTTTTTCAATGATAGATTAGGTACAATGATGGGAATAACCTTCAAAATTATTATAAAACAGAGTTACACTAATAAAAATGTAATAAAAACATTATTTGTCTGAGCTCTTCTGTTATTTTCACTGTCTTGACATGGTCTGAGTCAGGTATTTTATGGGCTGACTACTCCACTTTATAATATTCCTATGGCAAGCCATCGCGTCGCTTCGATAAGATCCATATCTTGTCCGCACGGCTGCCCCCGCGGCATTGTGAGAACTTGTTGAACGACTGCGGGTCAATGTCGTTGGCTGTTACGTTTTTTCACGCACCGTTATGTAAAAAGCTCATGGTGCCTGACAGCTGACATTATGACATAATGGTCTTATTGGAACCGGTACAGGTTTGCAATAATAATGTTATAATTTGATAGATCTATTGATCTATGTCTTCTTCTTCAGTGGCGTGCTTGGGTTAGTCCCGAATGAAAATTTAATAACATTTTTATTCAAACGATAAACTGATGTAAAAGAAAGAAAGTCTTGAACTAATGATGCCTGGAGGTCAAGCGCGAAACCCTATATCAATACGATATCGACTAAACTATCTTATATGATCAGTTATCAATATTTGCGAGCACTGTAAACAATTGGTAAGAGATATTCCGACCGACGATTGCCAAATTTCTAAATTGCCAATTGCCAAAGACAATATAATAATAGATACAAAAAATTTGGATAACGTCGTTCGTTATGCAAATTAACTGGCTTATTAATGAATGGAGATGAATTAACGAAGTTCTTAGAATTAAAAGAAATCGTACACGCGGTCCAGAGACTTAAGAGGAACGTATGCGCGGCCCATTTCGGCCAGTTTCATACAAATCTTAAATTTGGATTTGAGATCAAAATACCCAACCAACTGAAAAATTATTTTTGTAATCAAAAGGTATATCAAATATCTAGTACGGATGTGAGCTACTTTATTTGTTTGTGCTTTCAATTTTAAGATATAGGCCATGAAAGATTTTATTGTTTCCTTATTTTTGAGGCAACTTCGGCAATTATTTGTGAGTAAATGAAAAACACAATTTTATCACTTTTATTTTAAAAATATAATGAAAAATAAAACATCGTTAAAAATGCATTTTTTGGGTAGTAATTTTAATGTATAAACGATAAATTTCGGAATTTTTAATGTATAAACGACAAAATGAACGGTCTTTTGAACTCTCCAGCCAGAATCCCTCGACCCATTGCCTTGCGCCGCAGTTGAAGGGATTCACGCGTCCGTCACTCCTGGACACACTAATCCTCAGATTCATACCCACCCCTCATACCAATTTCCTTCCCAGAACTTTTTTCTTCTTCTCCTTAAGAAAATTCTTCACAGAGCATCCCCTAACATGACATAGGCCCTGAGGGAAATTATTTCGAGGAAGCTAATTTAAATTTTAAAAAATAAAGTTACAGCTTGAGAAAACTTTTTATAAAAAAGAAAATAAATGTTGACTTCAAGGACAATCAAAAAGTTCTCTAAGAGAAGGACTTGGAAAATCGATTCAAATACATACTGAACTTTTTGTTCAAATGGATATACAAAAATGGCGTTACAATGGCGTTAATCAAATGGTTTCCATGGATATTATTCAGTTTACATGATAAATAATAAATATTTGTTCTATCATGGCCGCCATTTTTGAAGAACCGCTTGGACAGAATGTCAATTATCCCAAGTCCTTCTCAATGTGTTTTATTTAGTCGTTACTCTAAACACAGCATTTCACAACTATTTTAACACAACCCATCCAAAAAAAAATTAAGCATAAAATACATGTTTTTTTTTTAAAGGTTTTAGACAAATTCCCAACCAAAAGATTCGAAAATAATAGTTTTTGCAATGAAAATGACATTAATAAACTAATTATTATGGAATGTGGGCCATCATTTTTTTATAAAACTTTTTCAAGGATCGGAAATAATAAATAAAAAAATCAATTAGGGCACACCACTGGGATTGATGTCACATGGAGCGTTTAATTCATGTAAGAACTTAACCTCTATAATAATGTTTTGTTCAAATGTCAGTTAGTACACATAATTGAAATTAAGTGTTTTTGTAACTATTATTAGAATATTTGTATCCATAGTTTCACAATATTTAACTGTTGTAGATTCTGTAGATAGACATTTTTTAATGGCGTCCACGAAACGATATTTTACCAAAATGGCGCTAGAGACATTATTATGAAATCGATAATGAAAAAACCTACTTGTTAATTCATAATAAATTACGACATCAAAGTCAATTACAGATTGTCAATTGATATTTTTATTTATTTATTGATTATTAAATTATTACATTTTTAAATCTATTTGAATTTAACTTTTGTTTTCTTGGATGAATGAATGTATGAATGAAGCGGAATCTTGGAAGTGAAAATTAACCCACTTCCCAACATCCGATCGAGCTGAAATTTGGCAGATAGACTCGTTGTCGATGACACAGCGTTCTATCTTCACGCACACACGTGTGTGCATATATGCACTTTTCTGAAATTCGAAGAAATAAAAGCAAATAATATACGAATTAAAAGTCGGCCTGAGAAACTCCGCATTTGGCCCGGTTTGTAGCGCCGTTGATTCCGATCATTGTGTAGGAAGGTTTAAACACCAGTCAAATAAAAAAAAAGTTTTAAAAAACATTTGAAAAAAGAGTTCACACGCGTTTCAGTTTCGTTCACGCGTTCACAGTTTGCGGTAGAAGTGAAACCTTCAAAAAACTAAAGTAGACAAGACTGGGGAGGTTAAAAAGCACGCACAAAGAGGAGACTGATTTATCTCATTCTCTCGCAGGTTTAATCCTATAGATGTACTAGTATGTGTTTGTCTCTTTTTATTGTCGCTTTTTCGTTTTATCGAGTTTCATATCACAACAGTGCTAAAGAAGTTTTCACTTCAATAAAAATAAAATAAAATAATAAAGACATTGGAAAATAGAGTTGGTAAGTATTTTTTGTGGTTTTTTTCCGATCACTGGGATCTAAACCAAAAAAAAAAAAAAAAATATAGTTTTAAAACACATTTGAAAATAATCGAATTATAGTAAAAAAAACTTCGTTTTTTATGGGATTATTTTTTTCGTTCCGGTTTCCGGTTTTTCCGTTTCCGGTTCTTCCTCCTCAAAACTTTACTCCTTTGAGGTAGCCATAGTCGTAGTGGACACGGACAAATTATACTATTGTGCAACATTCAAATAAAATAAAAATAAATTATAAAGTGAGGAAATATGTACATAGATATGTTCTTAGGAATAAATTGCACACCGTTTACCATATTATGATTAATATTTTAGTTATTGCGTTCAGAATTTATGTAATTTTGCAAATGTTGTTTGATATAATATTATAAATGAAAATGAATAAATTGTATTCTTAATTTACTTGTGACCTCTGAAATAATCCTTCATCGATAGTAATTATTGATTAACTGCCACAATCCAAGGAGGATTTATTCTTGCAATCTCTTATTATGTTCTGTAAGAAATCATTATTGAACAAATCGAGATTCCACACTAATGGGCTTGTTTGTACATAATCATGGAGCAAGTTTATCGGAATTATGAATTACGAAATATCCAGAAATTATTTCAAAAATGATTATCCAAGAGGACGCAGGTTCCATCCAGCGGATCTAGTTACAATATCAGATCGATGGGCGTAATTTCTGACGACTTTATATCGATATTTCGAGCATGGTTTCACCGTTGCCAGCCGAACCGATATTGACAGGGAATGAGTAACCGATATACGCTGGCAAAACTGGAAATGTTTTCTACGAATTGACATTCCGAAACGTCAAACGCCAAATAATTACATAAAAATATTAATAAATTGGCAATGTTGAATTAAAATACTTACCTAAATATTCATTGGCAGTCCGCATTTCCTATTTGAGACTAAACGGGAGTTAATTAGTTAATGAGATCTTTAGTCATATTTTAATCACTTCCGTTTCTTCTAGATTTAACGGAATAAATTGGTCGCATCTCAGATGAATTATTGAATCATGAATCGCATATACGATTCCTTTCAATTCTAAGAGCTTCGTTGGTTCACCTCCATTCAAATCAGCCAGTTATTTTGCAAAACGAACGACATTTTTCAAACTGTTTTGTATATTGACAGCTTTTCTGACACTCAATCGTCGGTCGGAATATATATTTTTTTTCAACTTTTTTCATGAATGAAATTGAAATATTCTAGTTTATAAATATTAGAGTGTATTTGAAATACAAAAATATAAAAGCAATTTTATTTAGCTTTTAAAACTGGTTGGTTTTTACGACATCTTCAAAAGGTAGAAATATATGGTACATTTAAAATGCCTTGGAAATATGTATTCCGAAATTCCGTGAGATATTTAAAGTTTGTACAAAAAATAAAAAACCCTCTTTGGCTGGATAAACAATGTATATAAACCATCTTTCCACAAACTATTTTGTGTCAGTTTCTATTAGTAAGTTTTCACATACACGGTTGTTCGTCAATTGTATACAACTCTTAGCACGTTTATTAGTAAGGCTAGTGTGTAAAACAACAACAAAAAATAACAGAAAATAAAGTTTAAGACAAGTTTAAATAAGAGTTTCGAAAAAATTTGTAAAGTTTTGGTTTATAGGTTCAAAGCTAAGTCTTGTTAACGTCCTGTCATACAATTTGTATTAGGTATCCCCATCGACCGTGATACTTAATAAAAATGGTCGATGGGTAACCCAAATGATATCTGGGTTGTCCTTCTTTTTAACCTACATAACTTTTACCACTCCGTCACATTTCTATCACTCTGTCACATTTTGTTTTTACTATAAATGAATCTCTCTGGATCTCAGAGGGGAAATTGTAGCAAGGGGGAAGGAGGCCTAAAATGCCTATTGGGGGTGAAAAACACAAGCTGCATGCATACCTATTTCGAATGACAACCCACGTGATGAAGTGTCGTACGACATAAAAATTGTAGGAGACAAGTTTTTGAGATTTTTTAAAATATTTTATTAAACATCATTAAAAATAATAATCGCTGTCACTTGATATACTTCATACCTTTTGGAGTTTAAAAATAGTTTTATATTTTATGTCGTCATATCATTTTTTTGTAACATTATAGAATACACGCAAGTCGAGGTGGTGGGAGACAACTGTGATTTGTATGAAATACACTTCTATCACGAGGAGTTACACCTCTGTCACGTAAATTTTACTACAAAAATATTTACACATATTTTTTTAAAACGCACACAGTCGTTACGTCTTTAGTACAGTAGATTTTAAAGTAATTATAAAATAATAATATTGGTAATTCTGTTGAATTTTTCTCCACTAACTGGTGGTTAAAAAGAGACAACTGGTGGTTAAAAAGAAGAACGACCCGTCTACCTTATTTTCATCTGATACTCAAAACCCAGTTATATTAAACTCTCGAATAGATATTACATTACTGTTGTTTAATGTAACGTGTATCAGACAAAAGATAAACAACATTTTTTAAAAAGGCAGTTACGTGTTATTATTACCCCTTTTGTAATTGTGGGTGGACTCAAAGCGTTTCTTCCTGTACAAAAATGCGTTGCAAACTTACAATTTGCAACATGAATTCGCAATATAATTTTATACCTTAGCGTTGCCACTTGAAAGCAAGGACGATAAAAGCACGATGACGCGTAAACCCGTCCGACAATCGCTTAAATTAATTTCCGCAGGCTCGCCACCGTAAACAAAGAAACGTAGAAATAAAAGAGGCTCCAATACTACGTGAACGTATGACGTACACTGTTATTATTTAGATAAATTTTTGGCAGGGTCACGTCTAGATTGATATTATTTGGCATGGGTCATTTACCAGACCCAAATCTCGACAAGGCAATTGATATGGTAATAATATGTTTTACAAGTCATTAATGGCAATAAATTATTTATTAATCTATTACAATTGTTTTTTGCTCACGTAACGGTTGAATCTTGTACCCCGCGGCAAATTGATTATTTGCTAGTCTAAGTTTTGCCCGGATATTGAATAAATTGAATCGAATTGTTTTTTTTTTTTGGCAAGAATGGAATAATTTATATGTTACGATAAAAACGCATAAATTTAGTTTGGACCACTGTAATTTTTTTTTATTCACACTCCACCGATTTCGGAAGCATCCTTCCTTCGACAGGAGATTATTGGAACTAACTAAATATAAAATTGACAGACGTATGCATAAATAAGTGTTTGGAGGTGACAAAGCGACAGGGGTAATGGTATTTCCGGGAAAATCAGAGTGGTTTATAGGAAATATGTCTAGAATAGGACTAAAAGATAAAATAATTTTTTTATTCAAATTACTAGATTTGTTATTTTATGATTTTCGAATTTCGAAGTGCTTCTAAGTTGTATAATATTCTATATCGTAGGTCCGTTCTAATATTCTCCTGGCGAACGAAGGGTGCTTCCGAAACCGGTAGAGCGTGAATAAAATAAAATTATAGTTGTCTATAACAAATGTATATGTTTTTATTGTAAACTTTGTTACAAATTTAATGCTTTTTACAAATGTGCAATTTATATGTTGTTTAAATAAAGTTTTCAAAAAATGTCCCCGTTTTCGTCATTAGTGTAAACTGTCATTCGGTTGGCCGTATTCGGCCGGTTGGCCCGTTTTCGGTCAATAGTGTAAAACTGTTCTATTGGCCGTATTTGATCGCAGTCATTCGTCACCGTCATTGGTCGACGCATTCGGTAACCGGACAATTCAATTGGCCTGTTTTCATTAGACCGAATGCGGTCGACTCATTCGGTCACCGACCTAATGCAAACGCGCCATAAGATCGCAATAGACTGCTTAAATTCTGATGAAAGCTCTTATAGTCTTCAGTTTATATTTTATAATATGGGGGTTCAGGTTTGGCATGGACGATCGATAAAACGCTATATCAATACGATATTGATCAAATCCGTCATCTATGTATGTTCAGTTATCAATATTTGAGAACACAGCAACCATTTATGTAAGATATTCCGATCGACGATTGATAATTTTTAGCGCTGCCTCCAAAGTATCAGATAAGTCTCGGTTAACTGTTAACATACACATATTTTATTACTGGCTTATTTAAGAGCGGATTGAACTAATGAAGCTCTAAGAATTGAAATAAGTCGTTGCGCGATCCATAGACTTCAATAATTTAACTAAGACACTACCAATTTACTCCGTTAGATCTTTGAAATTTGAAAGCGGTTGAAAGACTAAAGACATGACTAAAGACATCATTAACCAATTAACTCCCGTTTAGTGTCAAAAATTAAATGCGGACCACTAATGCATATTTAGGTTAGTATTTCAATTTATCACTGCCAATTTATTAATATTTATACGTAATCATTTGGCGCTTGATGTTTCGGATTGTCAATTAATAGAAAACGACCTCCAGTGTTGCCAGCATACATCGATTTCTTATTCATTCCCTGTCAATATGTTTCGGCTTTCGACAGTGAAACCTTGGTCGGGATATCGATACAAAGTGATCGAAAGTTAGGCCTATCGATCCGGTATTGCAAAGTTATCAATTTCACCGTGCTAGAACTTCAAAATATCTATTTGAACAGACTGCGTTCATTACAGCTAGTTACGTAGCGTGATGTCTCTTCGTAGAGAACCATTCTTCTCCATAGAGCAATGAATTCAATAAGGCTTTCTTATGGTATTTGTATTGCTAAATCCTGAACCTCATGCTTGGCTGATTCTTGCGTGACAGAGAGTCGTATCAAAAGGCAGTTACGTTTAGAAGGGTCGAGGTCGATTCATCTAATACTCACAGTTCCACACATAAAGACAAACTTAGGCCATAAAAATAGATGTTCTTAATAGTTTTTTTTTTGTTATAACTTACTTACAGCGAATCCTAAGGTACTTAGTATTGTATGTATTGCATCTTGAATCAATTCCGTCCATGGATTCTTTGGCTTTTAATTTAACGTCTTCCGAAGCCTTCGAGATATCAAATATCACGAAACGTCAATGTCCGCAGCTCTCGACGCAGTACAGGACCGCGAGGTAAGGAGGAGCTATGCCCACTATGGTAATCAGAGTGAGGGACACAATACTCAGCAATGAGGGAAATAATACATCAAAGCGAGGAATTGACTAAAGAAGATTACTTACCGACTTCATGTTAACTCCCATGACCTTGTTGAGGTAGGAGGGCATCTCCGTGAACAGCGTCAGCTGCACCCAGCTGCTACCCATGTGGGTGACCGCCATGGCCCAGGTCGGCATGGATGTCAGGATCTGCACCCAAGGAACTTTCATAGGCTAGAAGCAAAAAAAAAAACTTCATTGAAGAAGAAGATAACACTTATAATCTAAATGAAAATATGAAAGAAAACAAGACACAGAAAAACAGAAAAAAACAATGGTCGCAGACGAGAGGTCTGGGTTCGTGTCCCAGTTGCGACCATTGTTTTTTTCTGTTTTTCTGTGTCTTGTTTTCTTTCATATTTTCATTTAGATTATAAGTGTTATCTTCTTCTTCAATGATATATTACGTTGATGGGAATAACCTTCAAAAGTTATTAAAAGAGAGTTTTTCTCATAAAAATTGAATATTCATTTAGACTTTCATAAAGTCAATAGTTCCATATGAATAAATTCGGATACATTTATCCGAGACGCTATTCGGGTTACAAACCAATTCTTTGAATGATTGTTTCCAATAAAAAGAGTAGTTGCCTATAATATGGAAAAAGAACTAGTTGAAGATAATATTAATGATTCTAAATATTTGAAATATGAGATTGACAAATATGACGGTTTGACAGAAGGTGGCAATAGCGAAATTGGAAAACGCGCCGTCCCGGTAAGACGAGAGGTCTGGGTTCGTGTCCCAGTTGCGACCATTGTTTTTTTCTGTTTTTCTGTGTCTTGTTTTCTTTCATATTTTCATTTAGATTATAAGTGTTATCTTCTTCTTCAATGATATATTACGTTGATGGGAATAACCTTCAAAAGTTATTAAAAGAGAGTTTTTCTCATAAAAATTGAATATTCATTTAGACTTTCATAAAGTCAATAGTTCCATATGAATAAATTCGGATACATTTATCCGAGACGCTATTCAGGTTACAAACCAATTCGTTGAATGATTGTTTCCAATAAAAAGAGTAGTTGCCTATAATATGGAAAAAGAACTAGTTGAAGATAATATTAATGATTCTAAATATTTGAAATATGAGATTGACAAATATGACGGTTTGACAGAAGGTGGCAATAGCGAAATTGGAAAACGCGCCGTCCCGGTAAGACGAGAGGTCTGGGTTCGTGTCCCAGTTGCGACCATTGTTTTTTTCTGTTTTTCTGTGTCTTGTTTTCTTTCATATTTTCATTTAGATTATAAGTGTTATCTTCTTCTTCAATGATATATTACGTTG
The DNA here is from genome assembly GCA_936435175.1 of Glyphotaelius pellucidus. Classification (NCBI taxonomy): domain Eukaryota; kingdom Metazoa; phylum Arthropoda; class Insecta; order Trichoptera; family Limnephilidae; genus Glyphotaelius; species Glyphotaelius pellucidus. The sequence goes on from OW386547.1 coordinate 32,599,474, forward strand.
ATGGGAATAACCTTCAAAAGTTATTAAAAGAGAGTTTTTCTCATAAAAAAACAAAAAATAAATAAAAAAATAAAATAAAAAAATAAAAAAACTTCGGTTACATTCATTCAAGAATTTAGCTATTAAGGAACCCGGTTGCCGAGAAATTTGAACAATATTTATTTACCAAACCATTACTGTCAATGTCGCTCTTACTCCCCCGAATAATGAGCAAAAGGCACACTCACCTCAGGCTGACAATACCTACCATAATCGTCATACCGAGGTTTTTCATTTCCCATTTTCTTCCTCCAAAACTGGACAGACTTTTAAGATTTTATTATTAACTGCATAAAAAGAAAATACTCCATGTGTGTACGTTTTGCTTTCTTAAATAATACAATTACTGGTTTGTTTACTGAACGTCTTTTGATGGCATTCAAACCAGGCAATTTTAAAGATTTTTGAAGGATTTCTAACGCAAAACGAAAAAAAAAAACAAAAATCTCTAACACATTAAACAAATATATGTAGTAGCGTCTACATACAGAAATGAAATCGGGGAATACGTTTGTATGGACAAAATGCCTTAATAGAGCTTCATATAAGGGGTGTTAAGGGACGTACTTGATATATTAGTAAGTGATTTGGAGTGTAAAATATAAATGAAATTTTGTCTCCGGTTGACATACGGTTAGATATTTTAGCCGCATTTGGCTATGGAATGAATAGCCGCCCTCTGTGTTTCCTCTCTACTACACCATGGGTCTTTTCAAGATTCAGGTTCCCCAAAAATACCCTTCACAGAGCATCCCCAAAGATGACATTGTGACCGTAGGGGAAAGAATTTACCAGACGCCACTCCCTGCAAGACAGGGTCACCAAATTGAAAAGTCAACAAATAACGTGTGTTTTTGTGCAACATCTGCCCCGATGATCGACACTGTAACTCTGTCAGAAATGTTAATTAAAGAAGGAGAACGCGCAACGCGGCATAATACTCCAAAAATAAATCACTGTAGGTACTCGTGGTAGGCTGGTTTAAATAAGAACCCAAGGTTGCGTGATAAAAATTCTTTAATGAGTACCACACAATTAAAAACACACGCGAACACGGTCTACGATATAAATAAATACTTCGTTGTAAAACACTAGGTCAAGGTGAATTGCAGATTTGCGAGGCGAATGCTTCGATCAGTTGGAAGGACTCTCTGAGCTCTGCCGAGATGCGTCCGCTTTTATATCATGGGCGACGAAATCAGCAACGTTTCTGGAATACCGTGAAATCGGGGCCCGGCTCCAAACGGGAAGACTCCCGAACGTTCTCGTCGCCATGTTCCAAAGTGCGCGAGTAACGTAGGAACTTTCGCGGAAGTGGCAGGTGATATTACTTGACAGTGGGTAGTTTCGTAGTTTTGTTCCGCTGGGATAGTACTACTGCTTCAGTTACTCGCCGTCTTCGCTAGAAGGCTGACGGCGGTGCTAGTAGGTTCGATTGCGTAAATCAAAACACGGGCGTTGCATCTGGATGCATCGATTCATTTCTGATGCAATCCACAGCGTGACATAGTGAAAGCTGATTGCTAAAGGACTCCCTTCCCAGTCAACGCAGACATGGCTGCGGTGGAAAGAGGAATGGTCAAATGCCGAGGTAATCGGGAAATCGAACCTGCCTTCCAGAACGAGTGGTCGTGTGTGTCCGATCATGATTGCCATCGGACAACGGAAGGATTGGTTGTGATGTGGCGGCTGTTGGTTCTGATGCGGTTTGCGTGTGTGCGAAATTCTCGAGATCTTGAGCAATGTAAGCTGGTTTAAGGCGATCGATGCTCACGGTGACTTCCTTCCCCTTTACCAGTATGGTATATGTTCGTTCGTGCCGACGAACGACTTTATGAGGGCCGCTGTAGGGTTGTTGAAGCGGACTCTTGACTGTGTCGTCCCTCAGAAAGACGTGAGAAGCTGTGGGAAGATTTTGAAAGATGAAATGATGTCCATCACCATGGCGGGTACCTTCAACTGGTCTCAGCTCGTTGAAATGTTGCCGAAGTTCCTTGAGGAAACTTCCGGTGTCGTTGTCGACATTAGGTCGTGCTGAACATAGGAATTCGCCGGGTAAGCGGAGCGGCTCGCCGTATACTAGCTCGGCTGAGGTTGTAGCGAGATCGTCTCTCCAAGCTGCTCTGATTCCCATGAGTACGGTGGGAAGTGTTTCCGTCCAACGGTTATTTTGATGGCACTTGATCGCTGCCTTTAGTTGACGATGAAATCGTTCCACCATGCCGTTTGCTGCGGGGTGGTAAGCCGTTGTATGGATTTGCGTCGTGCCTGCCAGGACATTTAACTGCCTGAACAGCCTCGACTCGAATTGTCTCCCTTGATCCGTAGTAATGCGTAGTGGAGTGCCGAATCTTGTGATCCAGCCCTTGTAGAAGGCGCGCGCCACTGTTTCAGCCTCTTGGTCTGGGATCGGGAATGCTTCTGGCCATCTCGTGAATCTGTCCACGCACGTGAGGCAGTATCGGCATCCTTCTGAAGAAGGCATGACGATTATGTCGATGTGGACATGCTCGAATCTAGCGGAGGGTTTGGGAAAGGCTCCCAGGGGTGCGGACACGTGCCGTGTAATCTTGCTTCGTTGGCATTGAAGGCAATTGCGTGCGAGCTTAATAGTCTCGGCTTTGATGGCCGGCCAGACATAGCGTTGAGTTATGAGTTTGACCGTGGCCTTGATTCCAGGGTGAGCCAGCTGATGGACCGCATTGAATGCCGCAGGTCTGAACTTCTTCGTGACGAAGGGTCTGGCTGTGGTAGTTGAGACGTCACAGTAGAGATGCGCGTCAGTTCCCGGAATATTTATCTTCTTGAGTTGTAGGCTAGAATTTCCCTGCAAGTGTTGTTGCAGTTCAGGGTCGCACATCTGGTCAGCTGCCAGCGCTGCGTAGTCCAGAGGAGTTTCTATCGTCTCGACCCTGGAGAGAGCATCCGCGACGATGTTGTCTTTTCCGGAGACGTGTCGGATGTCTGTTGTGAACTGGCTGATATAATCCAGATGACGGAATTGCCTTGGTGAGCATTTGTCTGCTTTTTGTTGAAATGCGAATGTGATAGGCTTATGATCGGTGAATATGGTGAACGACCTGCCTTCCACCATGTGGCGGAAGTATCTCACGGCGAGATAGATGGCGAGCAGTTCTCTGTCGTATGCGCCATATTTCTTTTCTGCTGCTGAGAACTTCTTTGAAAAAAATGCTAGAGGCTCCCAGTGACCTGCGACGAATTGATGGAGTGCGGCGCCAGCTGTAGTATCAGACGCGTCGCTGACGATAGAGAGTGGGGCATCGCACTTCGGGTGAACGAGCAGGGTTGCCTGTGCCAGTGCTTCCTTGCACTTGCTGAAGGCTTTTAATGTTTCGGCAGTCCAAGGCACGAGTTGTTTGCCTTTTTGGTTTCCTTTTAGGAGGTCATTGAGTGGAGCTTGTGTCCTCGCGGCGTTGGGGATGAACCTCCTGTAAAAATTTATAGCTCCCAGGAAACGGCGGAGATCCTTGATGTAAGCTGGTTGGCTGTAATTGTTGATGGCTTCCACTTTATCCGGGAGGGGTGAAGTGCCAGCGTCAGACACTAGGTAACCTAAGAATTTGACCTGAGTCAGGCCGAAATGGCATTTGGCGGCGTTGATGACAACACCATATTCCTGTAGGCGCTGGAATAGTATCCTTAGGTGTGCTAGGTGCTCTTCCTCTGACGTTGAGGCAATGAGGATGTCGTCTATGTAGGCGTAGCAGAAATCTAAGCCTCTGGTAACCTCGTCGATGAAGCGTTGAAAGGTCTGAGCTGCGTTGCGGAGGCCGAAAGACATCACTGGAAATTCGAAGAGTCCAAATGGCGTAGTGATTGCTGTCTTCGGAATGTCCTCAGGAGCCACAGGGATTTGATTGTATGCGCGCACCAGATCAATCGTTGAGAAGATCTTGGTGCCGCTCAGTGCCTGTGCGAAATCTTGGATGTGTCGTACAGGGTATCTATCCGGAATAGTCCTGGCGTTAAGTCGTCTATAGTCGCCGCATGGTCTCCACTGATCGTCCTTCTTGGGTACCATGTGCAAGGGGGATGCCCAAGAGCTCTCGGAAGGTCGAGCGATTCCGAGACGGACCATGGCCTCGAACTCCTTCTTGGCGCGTTTTAATTTGTCCGGAGCAAGGCGTCGTGGGCGTTCGACTGTTGGAGGTCCTGGCGTAGTGTTGATGTGATGCAGTGTTGCGTGACGAACTTCCTTCCTGGCGCCGTCAGGGCGAGTGATGTCAGGAAACTGTTGAAGAAGTTTGTGATACGGGGACGTTCCTGTGACCGTCTTAATGGAAGCGATCTTGTTGTTGCTTCGTTTTCCCGTGATAGTTAGGTTCGTCACCTGGTCCAGCAGCCGTTTATTACGGATATCCACCAGTAGTTCGTATTTAGCAAGAAAGTCTGCCCCGATGATGGGCTTGGAGACGTCTGCAATGACGAAGCTCCAAGTGAAGTCGCGTCGCAATCCCAGATCCAGGTTGAGCGTCAGGCTGCCATAGGTAGCAATTGAACTGCCATTTGCTGCTGCCAGTTCGTACGTCGCCTTAGTGGGACGTCCCTGGACAAGACGTCGTGGGAAAACGCAGAGATCTGCGCCGGTGTCGATGAGGAATTGGGTTCGGGTTACCCTGTCGGTAACGAAAAGGCGACTGACTTGGTTGGGGCTGGCGCTGGTCGCCATCAGTTTGAGCCCCGGGCGTTTCCCTGTTGGAAGTTGCAGGGTTGGGTGCACTTGTGTGCCTTGGGCCCGTGCTTCCAGTGGTACCAGCATGTGCCTTCGGGTTGACGACCTCTAGAGTGACTGCGGGAACGATTGCTCCAACGATGCGGGCTGGCGCTCCTCCTATGCTGGCCGGAGCGTAGTGTTGAAACTTCGCGCCTCAGGGTAGCGAGCTCCTGTTGGAGAGGCTGCATCAACCGCTCCAACTGTTTAGCCAATGTGTGTTCGGGTGATGTAACAGCCACTGTGTTGACCGCGGGTCTACCAGCGTAGTCTGATATGGCGTCTGCCAAGCTGGCAACCTTGTCAAGCGGTGTATCCTGCTGCGTAGCCAGAACCACCTGCATGCTTCTTGGAAGACGGCCCATCCATAGAGTTCTCAAGACCTCGTCGGGCACAGCGCTACCGGCGAGGGTGCGCAGGTGTCTTAGGAATTGGGAGGGTTTGCGGTCTCCGATGTCTTCGTGTTCCAGGAGTCTCCTGGTCTTCTGCTCCTGCGTGGAGCTGAGGCGTCTGGTTAATTCGTACTTCAGTAGTGCATATGCACCGTCAGCAGGGGGGTTCACGATGATGTCTCGGACTTCTTGAGCGTGGGCGGGATCCAAGGCTCCGAGGATGTAACCGAATTTGGTGGCATCCACGGTTACTCCAGCTGCCTCAAAGCTGCGTTCCGCCATAGCGAACCATAATTCCGGGTCAGTAGGGCAAAAAGGCGGAACGCGTACTGCGACTCGGCTGACCTCAGACGGTGGAGACGTGATGTTGGGTTGCTGGTTACTGGCCACTTGTTGCTTGATGCCCTCAGATGTCCCGCTCGTAGACATGATGATGATGCTGGCGCGATATTAATTACAGGAAAGTCGATATCGTGCGCGACGTGCTCGCGGTAGTAGAGTGTGCACGTGTCGTGCACACGTCGGGTCACCAATGTATATTTGCACACGTCGGGTCACCAAATGTAGGTACTCGTGGTAGGCTGGTTTAAATAAGAACCCAAGGTTGCGTGATAAAAATTCTTTAATGAGTACCACACAATTAAAAACACACGCGAACACGGTCTACGATATAAATAAATACTTCGTTGTAAAACACTAGGTCAAGGTGAATTGCAGATTTGCGAGGCGAATGCTTCGATCAGTTGGAAGGACTCTCTGAGCTCTGCCGAGATGCGTCCGCTTTTATATCATGGGCGACGAAATCAGCAACGTTTCTGGAATACCGTGAAATCGGGGCCCGGCTCCAAACGGGAAGACTCCCGAACGTTCTCGTCGCCATGTTCCAAAGTGCGCGAGTAACGTAGGAACTTTCGCGGAAGTGGCAGGTGATATTACTTGACAGTGGGTAGTTTCGTAGTTTTGTTCCGCTGGGATAGTACTACTGCTTCAGTTACTCGCCGTCTTCGCTAGAAGGCTGACGGCGGTGCTAGTAGGTTCGATTGCGTAAATCAAAACACGGGCGTTGCATCTGGATGCATCGATTCATTTCTGATGCAATCCACAGCGTGACATAGTGAAAGCTGATTGCTAAATCACGATAAAATTATTTTCGGTCCTAAAAATCTCAAATCTTGTCTACGTGTCAAAAAAATAGGTTTTTTTGGTCGTCTCCTCACATTGGACTAACTCAGCAATTGCTAATCCTTGTAAAACATAATGACAAGAATTATTACTATGTCAATTAATTTGCGTGATTATGGAATTGTAATTGTGATGGATAACTTTGCAATAAGTACGTGTATTGCATCAACTAGAGTTATAAACGCAAAAATTACAGGGAGAGGTCCAGCAAGTTCTGTTATAGTTCTGTGACCGCATCCTGGTGTAAGTCTAAGGCCACCTCAAAGTACGTAGTTAAATTTCGATTACCGACAGCGAGTACGGCGGCGCTTTGCTGACGTAATGCAATAATAATTTGAGTAAGGTCGTAATCTCGTAAGAGCTGGGAAGCCCGGAAGTATTGGCCGCAAATTTTAGATTCCAATCGATTAGGATGGTAAAAATACGTGCTTTAAAAAAACTCCTTGTGCGAATGGGGATGAATTTAGAAAAAGAAAATTATAAATAATGACTAACAACAAAGAAGTGATAATCGGATAGAAGTTTGTTGTGGGCGTGACTCGAAGTAAGTTCAGTTTCCCCTTACTTCTGGTGAAATTGGTTGATTCATTGGTTCGTCAAGGGGCATAGGAGTCCAAAGAACAACAAGCATGTCTGTGAAAGGCTTATTGGGAAGATTGCTTCTATTTTTCGATCCCTTTTAGTCATAATCAGTCAATATCAACCTCTCCGCGAGTGAGTTTTTGTGAACAAAACTGTACGTGAGGAGTGAGTTTTTTTTTGGTTAATTGTTTTAATAATTTTTTTATAAATTATCATAGAATAACTAAAAAATAATATTGCATTTTGATTTAAAACGTCATCGACATCAATTCACAAAAATAAACCAACATCGAAAAAAAACATGTCCACACAAAAAAACTGCTTCCTTTCTCTGACGACCGCTAAATGACGCAAAAGGAATTTTTTATTTCTTTTATATACTCAATAATATTATTATTCAATTTATAAAATTTATTTATAAACAAGTTCTGCTAGGTAACTATTACTACGCGTGACAGCTGTTTCATCATTTGGGAATATTAGGAATAATGATTAGAACACATAACGACCTTCAGTCGAATTAAAACAATATAGGTTATTGGGAAACTTTAAATAGGGTAATAACCATTAACACTTTCAGTCAGTTTACTCATAAATTAAAAATTAGTCATCAAAATCCTATTTAGAAATAACATAACTACCTCTTCTGAAGGTGGCATGACCACAGTTTGATAATGCCTTCAGAAGGCGAAACAGCTGTCACGCGTAATAATAATTACCTAGCAGAACTTGTTTATAAATAAACTGTTTTTATAAATTGAATAATAATATTATTGAGTATAAAAGAGAAATAAAAAAATTAAAATGGAGTTCTACGAATTAAATTTGATGCCAATAACTAAAGAATTTTTAAACTAAAATTGTGAAGTCGGTATTGTAGGTACGTCTTCTAAAACTTCAACAAAATACGCGCAGATAGATGCCAAGATAGATGTCAATAGATGCCAACACAAGTCAAATATTTTCATTAAATATGACAGTTTTTGAATAATAGCCGCGGACGAAACGTTTCGGCCATACTCTTCTGGGCATTTTTTTGCTTCACCGAACCGTTTCGCCCTTACTCGTGGAGAAGTTAAATTGACGGGGTTATGCTTAACCTAAGAGAGAGTTTCCTCTCGAGGTAACCATCCATTCTCTGCTTCAAAGCCCTCCGAGATGTTTGAGGGTGTTTGTTTGCCCTTTGGGGGATTGCCAGACATGAAGCTTTCATGAACTGTACCTGTCGTCATCCGCATAACAGTATTCACACGACAAAATGTACCTATATGTACATTAGAGATATGAGTGTGTCGAACGCACACATATTGTGTAGTTGACCAATAAATGGTCATCATCATTGATCTTACATATATACATCTTCTTCCCTTTGCTTGACTCTTTGGCGCCTCTGGGTAGTCCAGGCGCCCTTGTGCTGTCTACTTCAGTGACCTCTACCCATAGCCGGCCCAAGACCCAAGCTCTCCTCGTACATACCTCTTGGGTTCTTCTCCTAGCTGTATTTGGGGTGGCCCTCTGGACGTTTTACCTCTGGAAGAGCACTCATTTTCAGTGGAATTCCTATTTCTGGCATTCTTAATAGAAAGTCAAGCCACTTCAGTTGCGAATTTTCTACAAAGAATTGCATCGACATGGCGCCTCCAGGCAGTCCAGGTGCCCTTGTGCTATTCTACTTCAGTGACCTCTACCCATAGCTGGCCCAAGACCCAAATTCTCCTCTCACAGCCTCTTGGGTTGTTTCTCTTAGCTGTATTTGGGGTGGCCCACTGGACGTTTTACCTCTGGAAGAGCACTCATTTTCAGCGGAATTCCTATTTCAGGCATTCTCAATAGATGGTCAAGCCATTCGGTTGCGAATTATCTACAAAGAATTGCAAAATTCGATGTTATAGTTCGTCTCAAAAATATCTTTTCAGTAAGAATCTTGAACCCTGGAACGTTTTCGCTTGTTCGTCATCCAGATCTGGTGACTGTTATCTGGTGGTTTTACGTTAACTCCGAACACTTCCAATTTCCCACTGGGGCCGTCTCAACTTTGAGGAAGCCATGTCGGGGGTATTTTTAAAAAAACGAAGGAAAATGAAGTCTGAGTAGGAAAAGGTAGGAGCGGTAGATAGGAATCTGGGGCTCAGGTTTCCATGAGTGACGGACTTTGTATACTACATTCCCAATGCTTTGGGTCGACAGTCCGGCAGAAAAGGCCTCTCAACCGGTCTCTGCTGATCCGTTTGCATTGCCATTCAGTTGGTGTGCAGACGCGTCCGCCGCCAATAACAAGACAAAACAAGGACACTCCTGCTAAGAGACCAATATAGCGAATCACTTGTAGTTACCTATAGCAGAGCTGCCGCTTCCTCCCGAATTACAAAATTATTACCTTAGATTTCCCTTGTTGGCCAAGCGATATCTGAATATAGTCCTTTTCCTCGGTGCTGATGCTGCGGTGGACCTCCGGACTCTCGGCGCCGAAGAGGACCCAGATGCCGCCCACAATGATACTCAAAGCGCCGGAGCCGTAGAAGATGGTGGGCCAGCCCATGGAGCTGGCTGCGAGGTACCCAGATATGATCATGGCGAGGATTGTGCCGAAATTGGAGCCTGTTTAAGAGAAACGTACAGTTAAACCTGAGAATTTTTGTCTTGAATCTTAGACGGAAGGTAGTGCGAAATGATGTCTTTTTTTATTCGACTTTTGATGTTTGGAATTTTGACATTTAGCGGAAAGTTCAACCAAATCTACAAGAATGGGTTGAAGAGAAAGTTCAGTAATAACAAAGTTCCGCTGGAAAGGAAGCGTATCAATAAGCATAATATGGTTGGACTTTTAAATCGGGGATAACTTTGATTATCGCGTGTATCTGCATAATTCTGGCTGTCGCTCAGAATATACTAGTTTCTTTTGAATGATTTTTTCGGGCAACGTGGATACAACTACGCTTCGAAAATAAATGTCAAATTAATTTTCTAGTTATTATTTTTTGGGATATTATGCCGTGTTGCGCTACCTTCTTCTTTAGCCAACGTTTCGGACAAAATGAGTTCAATACTGAAATATATTGATGGTTGAATTGTGAAGCTTTAGATATTTTCAGACAAAGAAAAATGTAAATACGTTTTATAAATTCCTCAATGAATATAATTCGTGTCATATGTAAGTATGTAAATACTTCAATGTTAAACTCGCAATTTTTTGGGGGACCGGCAATTCACTTTAATCTTTATGTATAAAAATGAATGTAGGTACTGTTTTCCACTGCTCTTTTTTATCAGAAAATTAACTTGTCGCAGTACTAAAAAAGGATAAATTGTTTTTGAAATGAAAAAAACAATTTATTGTCTAATAAAGATAATATCTATCTAATATCTATGTGAATCACACATAAAAAAGATTGTTTTTTTTTAATCAGCACACCAAATTTTATTTTTTTATGATAAGAAACAAAGAAGTTAAGGCTTTGTGAGACGATAATGAGCATTGCAATCAGTGCGACGGGGTGGAAAAAGCCCGGTAATGAAGGCTGAATAATGTGGTCTTGGTCTGGTCATTAAATTTTTTTTTTCAAATTATTCTGGCTTTCATCCTTCAAGGGTGTTCTAGATCATCATTTCAAATTATGGAGAGAGAAAAGGTTACTTTATACATTAATTTTATTCAAAGGGAAAATTTCAAAACTTTATGGAAGATTGGAGTCGAGTTCAGACGTAAAAGAGACGAGATGTTGAATGGGGAGAAGGCAATTTAAAATAAGACTTGATAGAAAGAGGATATTTGTTCAGAGAGGGACACCCAAAAACTAAGTGATTTAAAGTTCCCACTTCAAGACCACAGAATTTACAATCTGGGGAGTCAAGGACATGAATTTTAAAAAAGTGAGAAGGAACTGAACGGCGTCAAATTCTCATTTGAATAATTGAGGAAATTTATTTTTACTAATTTATTATTTTAAACCACGGTTTTGATGGGACAGTCCTTATTGAGGCAAAGCAGGCTCCCTTAGATTGACTAGCAAAACGCCAATACTGCCCAAACATTATACTATCTTTGAGGATGAGGATGGAAAAATGTTAGATAGGGGAATTCCCTATGGTTCAAGAGGGAACAAGAGGGTTGGAAGCTTTTTGTTTTGTCAAGGAATCCGCAATATCGTTACCCGCGATGCCAACATGTCAATGAATCCAAATCAGAGTTAGGGTTTTTCTAAAGCTGAATGGACTATGAAGGTTATTTGTAAAATAGATGGAGAGATTACAAAGGAGATATCAGCGATATGTATTTACCTCCGTAGATCAAAGTGCTCAGCCTGCCTCTCTCGTTGGCCGGGGCCCATTTCCCTTGAAGAGTGTGCAGACATGGCAGCACTGACCCCTGCGCCAGACCTTGAATAGCCCTGACTGCACACACTGCTTTCCAGCCAGCCTGAAAGAAGACAACACCATCAAGGCGATGCACCACATCATGTAAAATTCAGGTGGCTTACAATAGTACTCCTTATATAGATGGCGATAAAGTGTAAATTTCCTTTTAACCAGTACATATAGAAACCATCGCGGGCATGCCCACATCAAATCCCCAAAGTTTCCTCGCAATCGGATGAACGGTTTAGTAACGCAAATTCATGACACCAGAGCTCGCTATGATATATAGAAACCATCGCGGGCATGCACATAAAATTCCCAAAGTTTCATCGTAATCGGATGAATGGTTTAATAACGCATCTCATAAACATAGACAGAAGCAAACATATTTTGATTTTATATGTAAATATAGATAGATAAGTAGTGTTCTGTCTAATAGCCAGTGGAAGTGCTTTGCGTAGCTTTGTTGCAAAGTAACTAAAATTTCTTCGGCCAAAAGTTGTTTTACGCCAAAGAGATAAGTAATAGATTACGCCCTTTGGTTCTAGTATCTCGAGCAATTTGGACTTTTTAAAGGCATTTCTGTGTCTGAAGAGGTATGCTAATGTTTTTGGCATTTAAAGAGTAATTAAATCTACACCCTGTTTTAAATGTTTTATTCACTATTCCTTTTATCATGTTATGTTGTGCTAGAACATCTGTTCTGCCATGTTGCACTTAACAGGTTCTGGTGACGACTACGGCTAAAGTTTTCATGCACCATGAGCCATAACATTCCAGGATGAATGGACTATCAATCAATTTGGGAGGCGGGAATGGGCACCGCCGCCCCGGGAACCTTTATTGGATAACCAACACCTCTGCCATAGGTTACCCAAAGTGGTTCGCTACGTTTGGTGATTTATAAATATTTATTAAATACTTTATAAATATTTTCTATTTATTATGTCTTTCAAATTTTGTAATTAAGTTTTTAAGTCATGTATAAAAATACTAACATTGTTTTTCATGTATATGTATGTGTATATGCAAATGTGATCCCTAGACTAATGTACAGACACATTAGTCTAGGGATATTTATATTTGTTTTTTAATTTGTTTTATATTACCCACAAGAATGTTCTATAAATAACCTGTTTGTATCTCAAATAAATAAAATAAATACAGCTGTGCACTCTATTATAACTAAGTATTGCAAGATTTACATAACGTGTGGTTTCTAGGTTAAATCCATTCGTTTCTTATAATAAGTCCATATTATGATGCATGAACCTCGAATAAGTTTCATGCTTCCGCATATAGACAGATATACCTGAGTGTTTTTTTTTTTTTTATACTAATTTCAATGTCAACTGTATTCAAATGTTGGGCGCGCGTTTGGCCTGTTTCCCGACTGTGCACAGGTGCCAGTGATGCTAGCTCTTCGGCGCATCTTCCGTTGAAATACCGGTAGAACGATGACAGCATTCTCACCCGATGCCTGTACTCCAAAGATTTTTTTTACATTAGCTCCCCACAGGAGGCCCTGAGGCAAATAATTCCCCCTTGCGTTCTATGTCCTCTTTGGGGATGCTGTGTGGAGGGTCTTTTTAGGAAAGGAAGGAGAGAAAGTTCTGGAAAGGAAAAGGCTATTAGGAGTGGGTAGGAATCTGGAGTGTCCAGGAGAGACGGACGTTTGAATCCATCTCTCCCACTACGTTACAAGGCGATGTTCAGAGAGAGTACGGCTGGAGAAGTCAAAGAGACTCCCTCGACCATTCTCTCCCGATCCGGTCTACCATGCAGCTGGTGGGCAGACGCATCCGCCGCCAACACCCGGGCACCCCTGCTAATTCACCAAACGAAGCGAACCACTCGGGGTGACCTATGGCAGAGGTGTTGTTTATCCATTAAATGGCTGGGAGGCGGAACCCTTGTCCGCCTCCCAGATTGCAATCCGTTTGTCAAGATAGGAGAATCTATCAAACGGACCGCCCGTTTCTGCACAGAGTCGTGTTGTGAAGTTTTCTTGATTTGTTCCAGCATATTTATGTATGTAGCTTGCTGCGGAGTCCACACCGCTACACCACTAGCATACTCCATGTTAAACTAAACGATTTGACAAGAATTCAACGAGGATGTAGAAATCACCATCGTAATAATCCTGATTTAAATATCTCATCTTGTGACAAGATTAGATATAATTATGCAATGATTATTACATCCATTATTTGTCCTTCCGCATATCGGTAAAAAGCAACAGTCATGATGTAAGAAATACATTATTAAATACATATTGTATTAAACAGTTTTTTCGCAGATTTGTAGAAGGTTACAATCACGTATTCCAATTTAATTCATATACTAGTGCTAGGTAGAGATCGCATGTACGTCATCGACGATCATCCTAAAAGCCGTTCATCAAATCTTCCTCCTTATACGTCTTGTATAAAAATATTACTAGAATGTCGAATGATTTTTTTATTTTCCTATAGACATTTAGGCGAACGTACGTTTCTTTCGAATCGTAGAACTCTCAAGGCATTGCCAGTTATAATACAAGCAAAAAGAATTAAATGCTTTTTTTCGTGAAATTCACATTATGGTAATAAAATTAGCACAAGATGGGGTAGATATTTAACATTAATTACATACTTATTCAGTAATAATTTTTGTATAAAAATTATATGATATTATCGTTATAAAGTATAAAAGTTTATGTCACATAATGAAATGATAAAGTTACCGACCAATTTTGGAAAGTGGAATTTTTAGAACAGTATACTCTACAAATCAACTACAAATATACACCAAGTACCTCTTGTTTTCTTTTTTTGAAAATGTCATTCAATGAATTTTTTTGTTAATTATTTGTAAAATGTAACATTTAAATGTTAGGACAAGTAAATATTATGTGCTTATCTTATATACAATGATGAATGTTTCTTTGTTATTTATGCGCTCCTAAACCATTCACCTGGTTGCAATGAAACTTGGTGATTTGACGTTATGTAATTATTTCCTACAGCATTCATCCGATTGTCACGAAACTTTGTTGGGTTGTTGTGCGCACGCTTTATATACTGGTGAGCTCTGGCATTATGAAATTTCCATAAAAATTTTGAAAAAAGTGTGTATTTTATAGTTTAGGGGTAGGGATGGGGAGGGGAATTCGAGAGAGGGGTTCGCGGGAGGGAGGAGAGAAGACGGGAAGGTGGAAGTAGAATGCGTGGGGAAAAGGGACGCTGAAGGGGAACGGGGACGCACGGGAAAGGACACGCAGGAAGAAACTATTTATTTATTTATATATTCACTGCAACGGATACTCGCTAGTAAATAAATAAAATCCTTGTAATAACTCGCGTTTTTGTTTTTATTTTTCGTGAAAAGGACGCTTTTCCTATCCTTTTGTTTTGTGAAAGGCTTCGGGTGCAATATAATAATGCATACCGTTTAATCTTCGGACTTCCCAGGTACTGTAGTGCCTCTTCAATGTTCACAGAAGGGAGAGTTCCAGGATTCGAAGCTTTATTAAGAACAAGGATTGCAGGACTGAGGGGAAGGATAAACCACTCCAGAAAGATCCTCATCATGGAAGCCCGTCTGACTCCAGGATCGAGCATAGAATAATATTGGAGAAAGACACTGGCTCCTACAATCTGGGATCCGATGGAACAAGAACCCAATTAAAGACTGTACTATGTTTTATATGAATACCTGGTATCTAATGATGCCTCTCTTTTTTTTTTAATTTTTTTTTTTTTAGTTATTCATAATAATATATGTAATTATACTCTATATGGGATGCGTGGGATTGCACTCCCCTCCCCACATTCTGGAATAAAGACTATTATTATTATTTCGATTTCACAAAATTGTTAATGTAGGTATACAAATAAAATATATTATATCATAAAGGACCCTTCAATCATAGAAGAATGGTCATTGTCACCCATCAATATTATAAGAAGCAAGTTGGGACGTACCTCTACGTTCCTTTCGAATGCTCCATGATAACGTGAACACGATCTCTGCCTGGTTTTACCATACGTAACATCTACATCAAATTCAAAATTGGCTATTCCACAATGTTAACCAATTTTACAATATAGTTTGCAATACTTAACTGTTTTATGACGGCAATAAATTGTTCTGCAATCTCATTGATTTCATTAAATTGATATGTTCGTTTATTAATGATTTCACGCAAATGTCTGAAATCAATTCGAGGCGCATAGTTTAATACAGCAGTGTGTAATCGAATGTCTCCCCCGTACTCTTCGTTCATACCATATTTTTTTAAATACTAATTTCGGTTGTCTGTGCGTGAAATTATTCACGTTCGATAAATTCAGATTTGTCTTGAATTTATTTATTTGTGGTTGAGTTGGCATCGCGCTTGGGTCCCACCCAGGTGTCCCGTGTTCGATTCCTCGGCTGGCCAAGTCCTCAATCACGACACAAGCAACATTTTTCACTTACTGTGGTGGTAAAAGGAGATTTTCAAATATTTTCGGGTTATTCGTAACTCGGGAGTATTATTTGTCTTAATTTTTAAAAAAGAAAAAAAGTTTCGTTTTCAAAATTGGAACTGATGTGAAGAATAATAAGACGCGCTTGTCTAATTTATCGTTGTAAAGTAGGTACCTACCTATAGTATAAAAATTATTTAATTTCAGTAATTAATTAATAAATAAATCTGTGTTTGCGTCTATTTCTTATGCATAAATTTTTGACAGATTTCGTGATATTTCTAATATACTAACAGTGCCCATTCGAAGGATAAATTTCTGATCGTCTCTTTAATTTTTCAACAAAAAATATATTAATATTATAAAATATTCAAAAATCTTAAAACTATAATATCACGTAATTTTTCATTATAATTGATTTAGTGGTGTTTACGAGTAATCTGAGAACCAGGTAAATGGTACACTTTTACATTTAACTGTAAGTTCAAATCAAATTTCGATTTTTCGGAGATGTGTGACTAATCAACTGAACGATTGGTGTATTCAATATTGGCAGTAATCACAGTTTTATATTCTGAAAATAAGCAAAATGATTTTCTTTGTCGTTTGCAGTTGTATTGACATCTCATTTCGCGTCGCGTCTTGTGAAAAGTTGTTTTAAATTTAATTCTTTAACAGGAATGTCTAGTATAGCATTATTTTATTTGTTACATTATGCATTATATAATTACGTGGTAGTAATCCTCATCCATATTATTATCCTGTGAATGAACTGCGAATTATTACGTTATAAAATGGTTATCATTGTCAAAGACCTGCTGATCTGGGACGACCGTGACACAATTATATGATAATTATTGTTAATTTATATAATAGGAAAAATCAACCTTCTTGTCTGATATAGTTGTAGATATTATAATAATATAATTAAATTAGAATTGAAATTGTGTAATAAAATCCCCCCCCCCAAGATTTAAATATTAAAACATGCAAAATGTCCTACATCGATTCCATAATAACTAAATGGTTGATTGGCTTGGGTAGGGTGGAGTCTAAAAACTATTAAATATTGTCACTTAAAATGATTCATGGTTACCTTTTAATGGCACATTTAGCAAAAACTTATCATGTATACTTAATTTAAAAAATAAAACATTTTTCACATCATAAATTTTCGCATTTTCACGCACATTTGGTTCCTAAGAACGGGCAACCTGCCTAGCTAGGACATAAAACACTAGTACACATTTTAAAATATCTTCAGTTAATATGCAATATTATTTCTGTGTTATTTTTGCTGTATAAATGTATCTTTTTTTAGCTCCACACAGGAGGCCTTGAGGAAAATAATTTCCTTCAGGGCCTATGTCATCTTAGTGGATGCTGTGTGGAGGGTTTTTTAAGGAAAGGAAGAAGAGGAAATTCTGGGAAGGAAATAGGTATGAGGGGTGGGTGAGAATCTGGGGGTCACTGTGTCCAGGAGTGACGGATGTATGAATTAATCCCTGCAGGGCGATGGATCCAGGGATTCTGGCTAGAAACGTAAATAGACCTCCTCAACCAGTCTCCGCCTCAATCCGGTCCGCCACGCAGCAGGTGAGCAGACACATCGGCCGCCAAGACTCACCACCATGAACCCGGGCACCCCTGCCAAGTTACCAAACGTAGCAAACCACTTTGGCTGACCAATCCAGAAGTATTGGTTATCCAATAAATGGTTCCCGGGGCGAGTTCCGGTATGGCGGGTTCGCCTTACCCGCCTGCCAAAATGTTTATATAATAAAATGTAATGCAATAAATAAAAAAAGATTTTCATAAATTTAAGGTTTTTTTGTGGGTTGGGTTGTTGATCTATTTTGCGTAATTTACATGAATTTTAATGAATGAGTTATCTATCTCAACATAAACCAGGAAAACAAACGATGACATTTTTATTTGAATACCTCACAAGAGTACCAACTACTCCCAACCGCCTTGAAGCCAGTGCCTAGGAATATTACTTTTTTTACCTTATCTCCCCACAGGAGGTCGTGAGGAAAAAGTTTCCATCAGGGCCTATTTCATCTTTAGGCATTCTGTGTGGAGGGTTTTTTTAAGGAAAGGAAGAAGAAGAAGTTCTGGGAAGGAAATAGGTATGAGGGGTGGGTAGGAATCTAGAGAGCAATGTGTCTAGGAGTGACGGACGTAGGAATCCATCCCTCCCACAAGGCGATGGAGACCGGCTGGAGAGGTCTAGGTTAGGTCGCCATCAACCAATCTCTCCCGATCCTTAGGCGGGCAAACGCAATAGCCGCCAAGACTTAGAAAAACCTCACCCCACGATCCCGGGCACCCCTGCTGAGTCAACCACTTGGAGTGACCTATGGCTTAAGTGTTTGTAATCCAATAAATGGTGGAGTGACGATACCCACAACCGCCCCCCAGTCCTGGATTTGCCAATAGGCCGTACAGGCCGCGGCCTAGGGGCGGCAGATTTCAGGGGGCGGCGCCAAGCCTACAAGTGAGTGATTATGATAGGTGGCAACTTCTAAGGAGGAAGAGGCGGCGCATGTGGCCTATACTTACGAAAAATATAAATCCGCCACTGCCGCCCACCCAAATTCAATGAAATACTAGTATTGTAAAAAAAATATATATAATAATGTGATATTTCTCAATAGCGGAAATGAAATAAATCCGTCACGACGAGATATGCCTTTTCTTGGGTTAAAATAAGATTCCTGATCAGATAAGGATCGCATTTGATCCCATGAACGAGTCTAAAAAGGCGCCGGATGCATTTTCAGAAGCATAATAACTTCATCATACTTTATACATTTCGAATACACTGAATGCGGGAGTACCTTGTACAACCAATTACTACATTCTTCATTAAAAGACTCACATTTTTCACTAAGTGTGATCGGATTGCAATTATTAGTCTCAATTAACTCATTTTAACACACATCAATGTACAGTACCCACATTACAACATTGGACTTATTGCCAATTGCCAGAGGAGGCAATTTTTACCGATCGTTTTGTTTTATTTCATGTTTGTATGAATGTGTTTATCAGGTCCTTAAAACGTTAATGAACAACCTCCTTGCTAAAATAAAGGAAAAAGGCCACACGTCGTAGTAACATATTTCGTACCTGTAGCGTCGTAGTGACATATTTGAAACAGTAGTGTCGTGTTGACATTACATGTGTAATGACATATTTTGTAACTGTAGTGTCATGTTGACATATTTTGAAACAGTAGTGTCGTGTTAGTTAGTTACTACGTGTCGTAGTGACATATTTTGTAACTGTGGGGTCATATTGAGACTACATGTCGTAATGACATATTTTGTAACTGTAGTGTCATATTGACACTACATGTCGTAGCGACATATTTTGTAACTTTAGTGTCATTTTGACACTACTTTTCTTGGTGACATACTTTGTAACTGTATACTGTCATATTTACAGTACATTTCGTAGTGACATATTTTGTAATTGTAGTGTCGTATTTACACCACATGTCGTAGTGACATATTTTGAAACAGTAGTGTCATATTGATACTACATGTCGTAGTGACATATTTTGAAACAGTAATGTCTTGTTGACACTACATGTCGTAATGACATATTTTGTAACTGTAGTGTCATATTGACACTAGTTACAAAATATGTCACATTGACACTTCGTATTGTAGTGTCATATTTTGTAACTGTAGTGTCGTATTGACACTACATGTCGTAGTGACATATTTTGAAACAGTAATGTAATGTTGACACTACATGTCGTCATGACATATTTTGTAATTATAGTTAGGTTCGTTGAGATTACAAATTGCTTTATTTACGTTTATCGTAAGGTTTACAATGAATATTTAACTGGACCAGACGTCCTTACTCTAGGAGTCCCTAAGTCATTCTGCCGCTGCGGGACGTGAGACTGATCACCGTAACCATTCGAAAATTAGACACGAGCGACGATAGATGATACTCTGTATAAAATAATATTTAAGTCACCTCTGTTGAGATACTAAAAAAACTTCGTACAACTAACTATACAAAAGACATCTATTGAAGCTATTGAAACTACATGACTAACTTATACATCGCAGTAACTATCTTAATATAAAATTGAATTTATTAACTAAATTACATAACATAACTCATTCACTCATCGTCCTTCACGTATTTATTTCATATGAATCATTACAACAAACCGTTTTTTTCTTTACGTCATGTACACAAAGAACCTCTTGAAGTTTACGCACGTGAAATCAATCCCATTAGTGCTTAAAATGTAGTGCTTAAAAAACTTGTTTGATTTGAATTGAAAATTCTTCGCAAAACTGTTCGTATGAAAGAGAATTGATTTGCCATTATTGAGACAAATGCGATATTCGCCATTTGTATTATTTATAAACAGAACACGTACATTAATATCATTTTTAAAGTTCAATAATTATTGCAGTATACGGAAGACATGCTCTTCCGCGATTTAACATTACAGGTGACCCTGACAGCCTGAGAACTGACATTCTGAGTAGAGTACCTACTCGTTCCTACGCGTTATATATTTCACAGTTGAAGGCATAATGCATGGACTGCATAATACGTAGATAGGTACTAAATGTATATTATAACAGGTCTGGCTGCTAATGTTACCTTCAAATACCATCTCCATAAGATGTTCGCCTGGTAGGACGATTGTTATTTTGTCCAATGTAAGTATTATGTTTAGTTCCACACAGAAAAATAATTTTCGTCGGGGCCTATGTTTTCCTAGCGGATGTTGTGTGTATGGTATTTGAAGGAAATGAAGGAGAGGAGGAAAGAAAAAGAAGGAAAAATTTGTGAGGGTAGAATAGGAATCTGGGGGCCAGTGTCTCAGGAGTAACAGTATTTATCCCTCCCATTGCGGTGCAAGGTTGAGAGAATCTAGCTGAAGAAGTAAGAGGGTCTCCCTCAACCTCTCCTCCAATCCACGCAGTTGGTGGGCATCCGCAAAGACCTAGACAAAACTCACCCCATGAACCGGGCAAGTCAACAAACGTAGTGAACCACTTGGGGTGACCCTAGCAGAGGTGTTGGTTATCCAGTTAACGGTTCGCGAAGTGGCGGTATCCATACCCGCCTACCAAAATGAATGAACTGATAGATGATTGATTGATTCATGACAAGTGGTCAAGGCAATTTTCAAGAGCAGCGACAATAGGCGATGGATTGGCTCAAAATTCTGAATCATGTTTTTACTTTTTTCCTTCCCAGGACTTCCTTCCGTTCCCAAAAAGAACCCCTTCACAAAGCCCAAATCCCCAAAGTTAATATAGGCCCTGAGGGAAAAAAAATTTTCGGGGTCCTCTGGGTAGAGATAATGAAAAAAAATTAGAAGTAAATTAAGAAAGAATATGTAAAACCAAAAGAATATGGAATACGTGAAGAACAGCAAGAATGACACTAACAAAAATAATATCAATAAGATGCCGAATGACGTTAGCTTTCATATGATGAAAGGGAACAAGAAGAGAAATTAGAAAAAGGAGATCAAGGAGAAAACGAGAACATGGAGAACAAAAAACAAGAAGAACAAGGAGAGCAAGAAGATCAATGAGATTACGGAGAACGTTAAAAAGGGAAGATTTAGAGAACAAGGAGATCAAGGAAAATAGGGAGAATATAATAAGAACAAGAAAAACAAGAATAAAACCAGGAGATCGAGGAAAACATGGAGGAAAAGAAGAACAACGAAGAATAAGGAGATCAAGAATACCGAGGAGATTAGGGTGAAAATAGAGAACAAAAAAAGAGCAAGGAGGTCAATGATAATACGAAGAACATGAAAAACAAAAAAAATAAGAAGAAAAAAACGAGATCAACAAGAAAACGGAGAAAATGAAGAACAAGAAGAACTAGGATAACAAGGAGAGTAAGAATAAAAATAAGTTTAAGGAGAATACGGAGAGCATGGAGGAATAGCAGAACAGGGAGATAAGGGAGATCAAGAAGATTTAGAAGACCAAGGAGAATTCGGAGAACATAGAGAATAAAAGAGATCATAGAGAATATGAAGAACTTGAAGAACATGAAGAAAGCAAATAGAATACTGAGAACATGAAAAACAAGGTGAAAATAAGGAGAACACGGACAACATGAGGAACAAGAAAAAAATAAGTTGCTAAAATAAAAATAAGGATAGCTTTCATATTATGATAGTAAGCACTTACGTATCTGGCAGCCCACGGAGTGATGATGGACAGAAGACCGTTGGAGAGCATGGCGAAGGCGAGCAGGAACTTGGCCCCATACCTATGTGCGATGTGTCCTCCGGGGATCTGCATGCACAGGTAGCCCCAGAAGAATGAGCTCAGGATCAAGTCCTGGATCTGCTTGCTCCATTCAAACACCTGGACAAAATAATAAAAGTCAGAACAATCATTTTGTAAATATACGGAAAAGTGGGACATGATTAATTCCTTTTAACGAGATGAAAATGAGAAGTAAGCATTTCAGTTTTTTTTTATCTGAATACCGCCCAATACTACGGCATCCCCATTTGAGGTATGTTTTGAGACTGAAGGTAGCAGGAGGTAGTAGTAGGGAAGGAGATGGGGAAGAGGGAGGTGGGGACGTACCTGGCTATTCAGATCTGGTCGCTAAACACATCAGAGAGTATCTTAACCGTGTCCCAGTTATCTGAATATCGATCGTTCAGTCAGACATCTCCAAAAACTAAGTTTTGAGATAATAAAGAAAGCAATATCGAATGCTCACCATAAATCAAGTATTATTTACAAGTTTTCATGTTAAATCTATATTTATAAAAATTAAAAGAGGTTTTTTTCTGAGTTTGTATATTATATATATGTGTATATGCTATGCGTTGCTAAACCATTCATCCGATTGCGATGAAACTTTGGGATTTGATGTGTGCATACCCGTGATGGTTTCTATGTACAAAATGAGTTCTGGCATCATGACATTATGCATTTCTAACCGTTCATCCGATTGCGGTGAAACTTTGGGGATTTGATGTGCGCGTGCCGGCGATGGTTTCAATACATAATAGTGAGCTCTGGCGTTACGAAATGATTACCTATACTATTAATTCGATTGCGATAAAACTTTGGTGAGTTGTTGTGCGCACACCCGCGAAGGTTCCTATACTGGTGAGCTCTGGCGTTATGAAATTTCTATAAAAAATTGCTAACGGTGTTTGAAAAATGAGTGGGAGGCGGAATGGGAACGGTAACGTGGATGAATGGGAAAAGCCATTTGTTTATTTAAGTGGCGTTGCAACGCATACCGGGAACTCGCTAGTACTCCATAAAATTAAATTTTTCAGATCCCTACTTATCATATTATACAAATACAATGTACGAGTTACATACTATTTATAAGAAGTCCTCTAGCTTCGATTAAAATCTATTTATGAATAAATGCCTACGAAACAAGGCCTATTAATAAACAATAATTACTCTGCAGAATCCTATTTCCGTTAAACAGGTGTTATAATTGAGTAGGTAATGTGTTTCCCATATGATCTATTTTATTATACTCAGAACCAATCAGTTAAAATCTCTCGAGACGTCATGATTTAGTCGTTATCGTAATTGTAACATGGCCTCGAAAATATAAATAGTACAGTGACAGATCTAATCTAGACGCAGATGGAACATCGTAAAAGGCACTGGGAATCAAGATTATTCCAAAGTAAATAAATTATTATAAATTATCACCACAATATGTAAAGTTCCGATGTTCCTTTTATATGTATTTTTAATAGTAAGTAGGGCGCATTTGTAAAATTTAAATGCATAATAATTTTTTTTTCGTATGAAATCATCACTTTCTGGTTATATATTATAAACATTATGTATTAAAAGGGTATTCTTGTTTAGAAAAAAAATCATATTTCGATAGTTTGGATATTCAAAAATATTAAAAAGGATTTTTCGAAATTCAAATTATTTTAAAAGTTATAGACATTTTAGTGTCGTGGCAATTCGACCGGTTTAGACGGAATCTAACTAGAATCTAAATAGAACAAAACTCTAAAATTAAAAGTAGTTTTTAGAAACTACTTTTTTCGAAACGTTTGTCACATAATCTCATGTTCTAATTGACCGATTTTCTTGAAATTTGGCATGATTTTTTTATGGTAGAAACCATTACAAAATAATAAAAATAATAATTTTTACTATTTTTAAAAATCCGTAAAATTAAAAAAAAAATAACTGCCATTTTGCGAGATTTTTTTTCCTTTTTCCTGGTTCCTACTATAATTACATTTGTACTGATAAAGAATCTATTTTTTTTTTATTTTTCAGATGACCAGAAGCGTAGTAAAAATTGTGAAAAGATGGACACGCTCTTTTTTATCTCTCTACTTTTTTCCCCCTTGGCTAGAAAATATTGATTTCTCTATATTAGAAATATATAATTAAAATATTTCTTCTCTCTCTTTTCTTTTTTTACTTTTAATTGTTTTTATTTAGTGGTTTAAATTTGTAACACACTGTTAAAATAAATCTATAAAATCAAAAAAAAAATCTGTTCCTCTATCGAGGATATAATGAGATATCACGTGTATTTATTTTTCGTTGAACGCACGATTTCTAAACCAAACAGCGGCGCGTGACCTTGACTCACCGTTGCCAGGCAACGATTTCCCTGCGCGTTGCGACAACCGCTCGGCTCACCAGTCGCCAGTAAGTCTGTGATTTTGACGCCGAATACATGCGTAAATCGTTGCCGCGTATGTTTTGCCTTAAAATAATGGAACAATGTCTAAACTAGGAGTTCTGTATAAAGACTTATTTCCAGAGTATAAAAAGGGAAAAAACCTAGTATAGCTCAGAAAGAAATTAATGAGTTGTGGGCTGATGCTAAACAAAAGTATACCACAAAAGAAGAAAAATATGTTTTTTTTACACCTTCCTTTATTATTTTTATGCCAGTAAAAACAATCTGCAAACTTAATGTCTGTGTGGAGATTTTTATCACGATGCTTAATTTTCCAAAATATAATCAGATTATACCTGTATTTAAAGATAATATTCTGGAAATTTCAATATACTTTGTACTAAAAAAATACACGTAATTTTGGGTATGGGGAGGTAGTCTAAAACCTCACCACATATCACCAGGGGGGGAGAGGGTTGCTAAAAAACATCACGTGATTAATGGACGACCCCTTAGTATTTTGAAATGTCTGACTAATCAACCGGACGATCGATATGTGGAAAGCCTATTTTTCATTCAAAACAATTATTAGAGAAAAAGTTAAAACTACTGTACTGTATAGGATATATTGGGACAAACTGGTTAATCATTTAGTGGCCGAGTGGTCCAAAGCGTCTAATAACCACTCAGGCGTCGCGGGTTTAATCCTTTGCCTAGCTAAGTTCTCCATGGCAGTACTATGAACTTAATGTGACCGGAAATCAGAATGAAATCAACTCAGAACCTCTTCAGAAAAGTCATTAAAAGATAATAAAAAAAATATAAAAAATTGGTTAAATAGGTTACGTTAGGTTAGGGGCGCTATTTTTAATTTTTTTCATAGTTTTTAGTAACTTTTCAAAGAGGTGTTGAGTTGACTTGATTCTGAGTTGGCATGGAACCGAATTTGAATATTCGTAACCTGGGAATGTTTGTCTTTCTTTGAAAAATTTGCGGGTTCGATCCTGAAAATGATGTGCAAACGCAGCGTTATTTGACGTCGCGCTGTCACCTGAATCGTAAAGGAAAGATAAGATAGGGTTTGCGTGTATTTATATAAAGTCATTGTACATTGTTCAAACAGTAGCTTTATTGCATAATTGGACCATATAACGAAGCCTCCTGAGAGATTCGCATGTCAGAATAACCTCAAAACATTGAACGGCATTATTTTCTTTCTTTCAACATATAAAGTTCATTGGTGTGGCGGGTGGTGTGGATTTGATTTGTAAAAAAATCTATAGTTTTTCTACATGAAATTTCTAAAACCCAGTCCTATCTATATTTCCTACCCTTTAAAGCTGTGTTTTCATACTCTTGATCAAATTTTGCACACTTGTTCAGAATAAGAGGAAAATTACTCTTTACATTAGATTTCGAAAAACTTTGCTTAAAGCCCGGGCAACGCCGGGAACATCAGCTGTATATTATCTGTTGATATCTATATATATGAAGCAGTGTACCTGTGTGACTTTAGTTTTGTACACAAATCCACTGTTTTATTTTGCATACTTGAACTTTAAACCAAGAGGAACGCCACTGTTTATTTAAAATTTCATAAACCATCCCATCCCCTTTTCGATTGAACTCGGTGAATTTTTGAACATTTGACGTTCAAAATTAGAGGAAAATTACGGTCAACATCTGATTTCGAAAAATTCTTCGACACAAAACTTCCTTCGGCTTTCTAGACAAAAAGCTCAAAACTCAACAAAGCTCGAAGATCGAAGCCCAAAGCTCGGAGCTCAAAGCTTGAAACTCGAACCTCAAATTTCGAAGCTCAAAGCTCAAAACCCGAAGCTCGAACTTAAAGTTCGAAGCACAACAACCACTAAAAGCTCCAAACTAAAAGCTCAGAGCTCAAAACTCAAACCTTAAAGCTCAAAGTACAAAGCTCTAAGCTCAATTATCGAATCTTGAAGCTCAAAACTCGATCTTTTCCACCCACATCTTTAGACTACTTCGAGGCTACTTTCCAGCTATTTTGGAACGCGAAGGTGTTTTTTTTCTGGAAGTTCTAGCATGGACTATCGAAAAAACTCTATTTCAATTTGCGAGCACGGACTACAGATATTCCGACCGACGATTGATAAATATTAGGGCGGTCTTAATGATTTCAGATAAGTTTCGGTTAACTGTCAATTGCTGGCTTATTTAATGAACGTATTGAACTAACGAAGCCCTTCGAAATGAAAGAAGTCGTATACGCTTTTAACGCGATCCATAAACTTAAATAACGTATCGAAGACGCTATCAATTTATTCCGTTCGATCTTGAGAAACGAAAATGGTTGAAATATGAATAAAGACCTCACCCCGTTGAGTCTCTAAAAGTAAATACGGACAGCCAAAGCATGCATAGATTAGTATTTCTACGTAATATTTGTGGAAATACGAATATATTACGTAATATTTTGCCGATTGCTGTAGCTTCGTTTCTTTAGCTTTTACCCGCGGCTTCGCTCGCATGGTACGGGAAATTACTGTAGCGCTTGCACTTATCAATTATCCCCCCTCCCCCCCCCCCCCACCACCACCCCCTCCCGCATTCCATTCATTCATTCCCTTACATTCAGTGTTCAAACATATCGCCTGCCACCTAAATTTCATAAAGCTATAGCTCAAAGAAAAAAGAATTATCCAATTTTGCTCATTCGTTCGGAATTTATGCGCTTACAAACATTTCGGATGTTTTTTTATTATTTAATATTTGGAAGTTTGTAAATATAATAAAAAATTACACTATTTATTATTCAGTCTTTAAAATCGTTACGAATTATATTTTTAATGCAGGAGCTCTCATCTGACATTTATTCCAAAACATAAGCTTGTCCAAAAAAAACAAAATATATTCTAATATTTGAATTTTCTGGAGCAGTAGCCGACCAGTAGGTATGGGGCGGAGTACCTACCAGCATAAAGCCCACAAATATATCAACATCGTTTCCATGGAAACGTTAGCAAAAACTCGCTTTTGTTAGCGACAGAAAACGTATAACAAATATAATATATTAATATTAAGCTCTATTAAGAACAAGGATTGCAGGACTGAGGGGAAGGATAAGCCACTCCAGTAATATCCTCATCATGGAAGCCCGTCTGATTCCAGGATCGAGCATAGATGAATATTGGAGAAAAACACTGGCTCCTACAATCTGAGATCCGATGGAACAACAAGAACCTGATTAAAGACTTTACTATATTTTTTGTGAATAGTGTATCTAATGATGCTTCTCCTTTTTTATTTTTTATTTATTTTGTTAACTTTTATCTTTTTATTTAGTCATAATAACATATGTAATTATACCCTATATGGGATGTGTGGGATTGCACTCCCCTCCCCACATCCTGGAATAAAGACCTTATTATTATTATTATTAATATTTATAATTTCATAACGTCAGAGCTTACCATCATATACAGCCTATAGTCTTCGCATATAATTTAGCTTTCTATCGGTGAAAGAATTTTTAAAGTCTTTTTATTGGTTAATACGTGAAAGCTTAGCAAACAAACTCGAGCAGTTTCGCACTTATAATAATCAGTATGGAGTATGGATGGATAAGGAACAAAATAAATTATTACTAACAACAACTTACCAGAACATCTTTGGAAGTGGATTTCTGATGTGTCATGGCAACTATAGCTACGCTCATGGTGACTCTCATTCCGTAGGCTACTGTCAGACACACAAACATCAACAGGGCCTGGACATGGCGGACTCCGTATCCTAACTCTGAAAATACAAACAAAATAAGTTAACTCCTTAGGCTAATTTGTTCCTTTCTGGTCACATAGGTCATATGTATAGAAATCTTTGTACCTCCCTTACTACCATGGTGAGAAACATGGTCTAAACGGCGTTTGAAAGAGAAAACGCTACGCTTTATATTTGAATCTAGAATTAAACAAAAAAAAATTAATGTGCACCTCTAAGAAACCAAAGTTTCCAACCTCAATTTGAGAAAAATTTATGAAACTTCGTGAATTTTTAATCAATAGGTTTTGCAGGTTTTTTTTTTTGTAATGTCATTGGTTTGTCAGGCTTTTTTGTTGTAATTTCATTGGTTTTGTGGGCTTTTTAATTGTAATGTCTTTGATTTGGTAGGTTTTTTTAATGTAATGTCATTAGTTTTGCAGACTTTTTTATTATAATGTCGTTGATTTTGCGGGCTTCTTTATTGTAATGTCAATGGTTTTGGATGTTTTTTTTAATGTAATGTCATTGGTTTTGAAGACTTTTATTGTAATTTCATTGATTTTGCAGGCTTTTTATTTTAATGTCGTCGGTTTTGCAGGCTTTTTTTGTAATGTCAATGGTTTTGCACTTTTTTATGTAATGCCATTGGTTTTGTAGGCTTTTTAATTGTAATGTCAATGGTTATGCAGGCTTTTTTAATGTAATGCCATTGGTTTTGCAGGCTTTTTTATTGTAATGTCAATAATTTTGCAGGGTTTTTTTTCCACATTAGAAAAATATTTCCATATCTTAATTCATGTCATGAAAATTGTTGTGATTATTGGGTTAGCGTGTAATAATTTATGTCAAAATGTATGTCGATGATTTATTTATTATGAAAAGGGTTGATTCAATTCACTAAAAACTAATAATACTTTGTTTTACCAAAATCGTTCTCTTGAAATAAGGAGGCTCTATCTGCCATTTGCTTGATACTGAGATATAATATAAAAACTTTTTTTTATTGTGTGGTACTTAAAGTTTCTGTTTCTGTTTCGGTTTAGAGGTATATGTTATCGGTATATTTAGTGGGTTTTTTTGTAGAGGCCCTGGTTTTAATTGCTGGTTGAGGTTGCACTGGAATGTGGAGGTT
Organism: Glyphotaelius pellucidus; assembly: GCA_936435175.1. Lineage (NCBI taxonomy): Eukaryota > Metazoa > Arthropoda > Insecta > Trichoptera > Limnephilidae > Glyphotaelius > Glyphotaelius pellucidus. The sequence continues at coordinate 32,628,739 of OW386547.1, forward strand.
ATATTGGAAGAAGTATAGAAGTAGAGAAGGATTTGACATTAAGTTGCCTTATTGTCATGACGTCTAGTTTTTCGTAAATTTCATTGGAGTTTGTGTAGAGAGGTTTTTGGAGGATGAGTTTAATTGTTGCCTTTTGTATTTTTTTTCTATTGGGTCTATTGCAGTTTGACGGGTCAGTGGCTGACTCGGCATAGCGTTGCACAAGCAACATTTTCTGCTTTCTGCGGTGGTAATAGAAGATTTTCAAATATTGTTGGGTTATTCGTAACCTGGGAATATATGTCTTTCATAAAAATAAATTAATTTATTAAAATTGCTAAGTTCATTGCACTTCCCCAAACCAGAATGCCATTAGTGATAATGGATTGACAAAGTGCAAAAAATGTGGTTCTACGGATTGTTCTTAGAAATTTAGTCAATGAAGCTTACCTTTGGGAGCACCCCTTTTTACAACATTATAAGCACAGTCTTGTTCGGAGAAGGATTTTTCTTTTCTATCCATTTCAATATATGTTTACACGTAAAACAAATATACAAAATCTTAAGAACTTAATAATAATAATTATCACACGAAAGTTCTAATAAATTAAAACTAAAATTAATTGATTAAGTCATTCGTTTTTTTTTAAATAGGATCACAATGCTAAATGCAAATATTTTGGGATTCTTTGATTATATAATTTTCTCGTTTTTTTAATGTTATATTTTTTCTAATATCAAATAAAAGCCATGTATCTCTGTCAATGTGTGACATAATCTTTCCCGAAGATTTGAGTATTAGTTAGGTAATTATGTTTTTATTAATTTTAATGCATCCCTCACATCGGATGCAACAAAGAAGACTAAAACATGAAAGCGTTTTAATTCAATGTGCGGGTGTGTTGGGCGGTCACAAAGTTTCGGGAATTCTTTATAACCTAGGCATCGGCAACTGGCGGCCCGCGGGCCAGACCCGGCCTGCGAAGGGCTCACTTCTGGCCCGCAGGGCCAAAAAGGAGAGTACTTGAGCGGACGATTATTGCTTTCCACCATACCTACTTGGTACGCCATCGGAGATTCACCATTCACACGGAGAATGTAAGTTTTTAAGAACCTGTAAAGTCCGAGGGGGGTCGAACTACCACGCTACTAACTGTACAATTTGTCAAATAAGAGTAGAAAACATAGGAAGGTGCCACTGTTGTTCAAAAGGAAATACTAAACATAAACTCATGGTGTTAATGTAAAGCTGTGTAACCTACATTTTTATAAAAAAATTAAAATGGCATAAAAGTGAAAAAAAAAATTTTTCATTGCAATAAAGATACCCACTGATCTCAAAATTAGAAATGCATATAGGCAACATTATAATATTTTACAACATATAGGTAATATTATAATTATACCTTTTGCAATTTTGTGTTAACATAATGAAGAATAACTATATTGTAATCTCTAAATATTATAAATTAAAGTCCTCCGGCGCGTTTGTCTGTCTGTCTGTCTGTCTGTCTGTTTGCGATAAACTCAATAACTACGGATTTTCATGCGGTTTTCACCAATAGATAGATTTCACCAATTCATGAGGAAGGTTTAAGTTTACATATAGTGTATAATATTTTGGCCTTTGACCATGTTTTTACCTAACAGGGTAATTTTCTCAAGACAAAATATATTCACGTAACATTGTTGCTAACTATTTCTCGCAATTTCATTGAAGGCACAGAATTTGGATTTTATTGCAAAGTGGAAATATTTTGGCCTTTGACCATGTTTTTACCTATCAGGGTAATTTTCCCAAGACAAAATATATTCCTGTAACTTTGTTACTAACTATTTCTCGCAATTTCATTGAAGACATAGAATCAACAAACATATACTAGAACTAATAGGACCTAATCTCTTCTTACCGCCATAAATTTGCCAGAGAAGGCAAACAATCATTGTTATTTCGGTTCATTCCGTGACGTGCGTTAATATTTGAAGAACTCACCGAGAAGTTTAAAATATAGTATCACAAAACCACAAATTTTATTTTTACGACTGTATAAAATGCACTTGTTTTAAATACCTACTTCTCATGTCATGTAGGTATTTCAAATCCTGCATTCGCATAGATGTACAAAGTTATCTGTGCAGTGTGTAATCGGGTTGTCGATAATGTAATAAATTGATTTAACCCTCCAATGAACGACAAGGTCTGGCCAGGCCTATTCGATTTTAAAAGTTACGTAACTTTTTTTCGCAACGCAACAGATGCAGAATAGCTCGATTTCGAGTACTTCGTAGTGGATTTTTGTTGACAATGAAATGAAATTAATGAAACACTACAAGGTTTGTGCATAATTTTTTAAGGTATGGGGCGTAATTCACCTTAGTAAACATATGCGCATTTAAATTCACACCTGGCCATACCTGGCCCTACCTAACGCGAAATTATATAAAAGGTCTGCACAGACCTTGTCGCCCCACTTGCCGCCTCTTGTATATCGCTCAACAGAGGATTAATGTGAATACCGCACAAGAGTCCCACTTGCTTCCAACCGTCTGAAGGTCTGAAGTCAGTGAGACTATTGCACTTATTGGTATGTTGTTGGGCCGAGGGAATGGGGGGAAGGAAATGGCTATAGGAAGGTTGGGTCGTTGGTAAGTACCTGGCTATTCAGATCTGGTCACCAAAAACAGATATAATCCTTTGGAGGATCAAGTGTCCAAAGTAATAAACTGGTAGAGGGATCAAATGTCCAGTGGATCAACTGCCGGAGGATCAGCCGTCAGGGTATCTATCAAGCCTCATGGAATCATTGTTATCAAGGTCACAATTTGGCAGTTGGCTGGAATCGTATTATATGTATATTGCTAGAATTTTCATCCGCTCCACTTCATTCAAAGTTTAAATTAAAGAAAATTAAATTTTATGTGCGGATGGACCTCGACTTTAAAAAGGACAAAGTTATTGCAAAATTAAGACCGATGTTTTTTCGTCAATTTTCATTTTATGTCCGACATTTTTGCAATCAACATTTTTTTGTGATTCATGCGCTTTCTACATTCATACAATAACGATTTTTTTTAATCTCGTGTTTCAATATTAAGTATATTTCCCACAAACTAATAAAATTCCCTTATCTCTTTATCACCTGTTCAGGTGACGCTTTGTTTCTTTAGATGTAATATGATAACCCATTACGTATACATAACGTTTCTTTCTCTCGATTACTGTTAGATTTTAATTTCATCTCACTGTGCCTTTATTCTATGTTATGTTTTATTTCAATCTAATATATATACTAAAACACACACAATGTATTTTTTATTAGATTAATTTTGTACCCTGATGATGCTTGTGTTAAGCAGTCGGTCGTAATTAATTGAATAAATTTCGTGGTCATAAACAAATTGATTGTTTTATTTTATTTTAAATTACAGTTTGGCACAGTACCTACCGCAGCACTTTCTTTCCAGTGTACCTATACACAAGAAAACCCAATTGCGTACCTTTTTTCACACAATCATTGTTTAACCTTTTTAAAACCGGCGCAAGCAAGATTTTTGTGTATATTTCGGGTTTCAGTTAAAATTTTTATTTAATTATCTTATGTATACGCATGTAATCGCCGTTTTTACAGGCAAATTTTCCACAATGTCATAAATAAAAACATTCTCAGAAAAGTGAGTTATTACTTTATTAGATAGGTACTTACTTAAAATAATAGAATGCTTCTCTGCTTGGTAGGAATATAGTTATTGCGTACTTAGTAAGTATATTTGCTTTTACTGTGAAGGATGTTTCTGAAGTGACTTTCACTTTTTCAGAGTAATAGTAGTTTGAGAAATGTCTCCTATCACAAAATGTGTGAATGCGTTGTGTTATTTTGCTGGGATAGAAAACTCTTCTGACTTTCCTAATGATTGAGTACCTATCTGTAATTGTCTCGATGATGCCCATACAATTCTCCCATACCTTGAATGCTGATACCAATGGGGTGCCATGTCTTTGTCCATTCCCCGACTTGAAGATCATCCTCTTCCTCTGCGTCCTTCAATCTCCCACCAAAACAAGTTTCTCCCATCCAATCTCCAATCACAAGATTCTTAGGGCCAATCTCCAACCACAACAAGTTTCTCCGTCCCAATCTCCAATCAATCAAATTGACCGCCTCCATGGCCAAGGGATAAGACTCCCGACTATCAAATCTCGACGTGCATAAGTAAAATTTATTTGGCTTATTTCACAATTTATTTAATTTACAATAATGTATTTTAAAATAATAATATGCATATACGTTTGCGGCACGTTCCAGAGTGGAAGATGCTCTCAGTATCGCCCTGGTGTAAGACCACCATTCAGAAATGAAACATTGCTTGAAATGGTTTTAGCCATGTTTGGTGACTAGATCTGAATTGCCAGGTGCATACCCATCTTCCTCAATCTCTTTCCCTTTCCCGCTAACTCGAACCTCACAACTTACCCCAATTGGAGATGCCATAGTCTCACCGGCTCCAGGAAGTTGGAAGCTGTTACTACAAAAAGTTTTTCTGGCCCAATCTCCAACTAGAACAAGTTAGTTTCTCTGGTCCAATCTGCAACTTAAAATTTTTCTCTGGCCCAATCTCTAAATAAAACAAGTTTCTCTGGCCCAATCTCTAACTAAAACAAGTTTCTCTGATCCAATCTCCAACTAAAACAAGTTTCTCTGGCCCATTCTCTAACTATAACAAGTTTCTCTGGCCAATCTCCAACCACAAGTTTCTCTGGGCCCATCTCCAACTAAAACAAGTTTCTCTGGCCCCATCTCCAACTAAAACAAGTTTCTCTGGCCCCATCTCCAACAAAAGCAAGTTTTTCTGGCCCAATCTTCAACCACAACAAGTTTCTCTGGCCCCATCTCCAACTAAAACAAGTTTCTCTGGCCCAATCTCCAACCACAACAAGTTTCTCTGGCTCCATCTCCAACTAAAACAAGTTTCTCTGGCCCCATCTCCAACTAAAGCAAGTTTTTCTGGCCCAATCTTCAACCACAACAAGTTTCTCCAACCCAATATCCAACCACTAAAAGTTTCTCCAGTTTGTCATCTCTTCCCGGTGTCCAAAGCACTAGAGAAAATGTCACAGGCATCATTGAAAGCCCGTTTTTTATTTCCACCTCTTGCCAGCAATATCGACGTGTCAAGCCATACACGGTAACTTAGAAAAGAGCCCTATTTCAAAGGCATAATAAATAATAAGCCATCGGGATGTGATATTTTTTAATTGAATAAAAGCCATTGTTTTACTATGTTTATTCATTTAATATATTTCGTAAAATATGAAATCTATATCTTGTACAATAAAATGTGTTTGTAATTTTAATAGTTTTATATAATAATACAAATAATTTACAAGTCTACATCGAGCCATAACTGCAAAAGAACTCAAGAATTATTAGATCGCTAAAAGATTTCAAGATGTAAATCATAGATTTAAGAATAAAACAAAAAGTGCCTTGTGGACATGTTTCGTGATCAAATTATAGGCTTAATTTCAACCTATATTTGCGTACAAAACTGTGTTTCAGCTTGATTACAAAATTCAAAAGGCAATATTCAATTTCAGGCAAGTGTGAGAGCCCGTTCCCACTTCTGTTTAAAAAACGGATGCTCTGTTGGCTGGAGAGGATACATGGAGCTATTCACTCATGTCCAACACGATTAAAAAACGGATTTGGCACGTTTTGTGGGATGGATGGCCAGTGCAGTGCGTCCATTTAAAAATCGTGTCAGAACTCTCTCCTTCATAGATTTGTACGAAGCTGTTCACACTTTGTCACTGCCTTGTCGTTCTGTCGTGAGCCCCAATACACCCCGACCCCTCAACCCGCCCGCTCCCAGTCGCAAGGAAGCATGCTCGCAGCATCTGCTTAAATCATCCGATTTTTTGTCGTTCCATTTTTTTAAACAGAAGTGTGAACAGGGCGTCCGACATCCGGTATTTTTTCTTCCGATTTTTTAACAAAAGTGGGAACTGGCTCTTAGAGAGTGGCACATTTGTTTCCTTTCAAATTTGTACAAAAGGCACTTGTAGTGTTATATTCTTTATTCTATGATGTAAATATAATGTAAAGAACTAACGTGGATTGGGCAAGTAGAGGATGAACAGATAAAGGAGTGTAGGGAAAATACAAGAAGTGCAAGTGGATGAAAGAACTGAGACTTCCCAAAAAGAAAAGGCATAATTTAGTCATTAAGTTTTTTTTTACAGTCATTACAATCCTTATATTCTTTTGATTAGTGAAGTTATGGCTTGATATAATTTATTTAAAGGCACAATGTCATGGAACTATGTATAACAATATATATGTATATCATTTGGCACTACTGTTACAACATTATTGGCTAATATAATTAATATCTTACAAGTTAAATGATTTGTATAAATAGATTATGGAAATGATTTGTTGACAATGAAGATGATATATTTATGTAATGAGAAAATTATAGATAAACAGGTTTACATCTTTGTACAATATTAATTATTTATTTACCTACTTTTGTATATTGGTTTAATATTATATTTTAAATAGTGGGATTATTGAGGTGATTTAATTAATTGCAAGGCGGCGCAAAAGTCATCAGTCCTAAGGCAATTTTGTTTGTAATTAAAATGAATTATTATAACGCAATTATTCCATGTTCTTGAAGATTATAGTGATCCATGATTTGTCCATGTGAATTCTGTTTGCTTCACAAATTCATCAGTCTTGATGACTTTTGATGACTCATGATCTTTTGGTACGGTGTTGGATCTTTTTGCGCCACCTTATTTAAACATTACAATACTTAAGAGGGTCGATCTGTAAGTACCGGTGTTTGAAGACAGCTGAGGGAAGTTAACATTACCGTCGTGTACTGCCATCTGTCAAACGACACCATACTAAATTTCAGACTGATTCATAGGTTAGTTTTTATTTGGCAGCCACTTTTGTTACACACGTTTCTCGATAAAATGGAAAAAGAGCAATATCGATTCGTAATTCGCTTTTTATGAAAAAGAAACCTTCACCGTCTACGAAAATCATGAGATATTGGTTTAACGAATTTAAACGTGGTTGTACATCTGTTTTTGATGAGGAGCAACCAGGCCACCCGGCAGAAATGGTTGCCGAGGAAATCGACCTGACTCTCTGCGACTTCTTTCTGTTTCCCAACATGAAAACATGGCCCAGGGGAAAAAAATTCAGCTCAAACGAGGAAGTTATCGCCGAAACAGAAGCGCATTTTGAAGAGTTTGACAAATCGTATTTTTTAGAGAAATGGCAGAAACATTGGGAAAAGTGTATCAGCCTAAATGAAGATAAAATTGAAAAAAACTAATAAAAAATTGAGAAAAACCTGCGTCTTCATTCCGAACGCAGATACTTTTTGATCGACCCCCATTTCAACTGTGTTATGGTAAAATACTTCAAGCCACATTTTTTTGAGAATGATGCTATTTAGTGATCTCATCTAGGATAGTATTCAAAGTATACAACATGGTGAAGTAACGTTAACTGATTTTAAGACATTTTTAATACCAAAAACTAAATTTATGGGCACAGTTTTTTTAGGTGATTTCGAGAAAACCGTTAATGAAATTACGCAACCCTCAAATATCTCATAAATATAAACAGAATTACAGAATAGCAAGAAGAAAAACAGCTTTTGTTTATATAAAATTCAAGATCTTCAATTAATTTTACAAATTCGTAAATACTAGGTTTTTTTTCTCCTGAAAAGTTTGCATTTTGTGGCAATAAGTCAGGTGCGTCTCATAAGTCATACGTATGTCTGGAAACGTTATATTATCAAGAAAACACTGGTTAACAAACAAATGGATAAAGTGGTTGAAGTGTTTTACCAAAAGGTAGTGGATATGTGTATTGCTCTAAATTGTTAATTATGTATTTATTATCATGAAGTTTGAAGCTTTTTTAATGCCCTTTACATATTGTAAATAAGAAATGTAAATCTCAAATTGATAGATAAATTCGCCACATTATGGCAAGCGATCGATCAAGTCGTTTTGCAAACTTGCAACAATATGCCAAAAATCACGCCAGTGATTAATGTCTTTTCAAAGGAGTGATGAAGTGCCACTTTGTTGAGTTGTCACCCATAATAACAAAAATATTAATTTATTCCGAGTAGGTATCAATCAGTTCTATTATATGTGGTGGAAAGAATGATAAGGACTTTATTAAGTGTTGTAATCACATTAGAAACAAATTAAAAATTTAAATATTCATTAGAATAAATGCGCTATGATTATTCTTTAAAAGATTATCAACATTAACTTGTATAACATTAAAATAAGATATTTATATGTCTTCATTTAAAACAGCAACTAAATAAACTAAAAACAGATTTAAATTAGAGAAACATTTGTAATTTTAACAATACTGACCGAATGCATAAGTTTAAAAAGTTAAAATACAATAGTGCTTAGTCAAACATGTGCCGGAAACACTAACAAAGATCTATAAATACATATGTTTTATTGAGGAATATCACCATGAAGGAAGACACTGTCGTCAGCACATACACATTTATAATTTAAAATTATTGCCTCTTTTAGTCATTATTATTAGCTAATGTTAGTGATGCAACTATAAGTATTATGATATGAAACAAGAAAATAATGGTACATGTTTTGCATATTTAAAGTCGGGTCTCTCCGACCGAGAACACAAACATTTGCTTATACGTTACTATAAACATTGGCATGCCCCCATTCATGGCCTTATACATTTTTGCATGCGTTGCAGTAAGACCATGCCCCCATTGTCAATGTTTTAGTGATGTGTAAGCAAATGTTTGTGTTTTCGGTCGGAGGAGACCCGACTCAAAACTCATTTTTGTTTATAAACAATTGTCTAGGAAAATATTCCAATGTATCAGCAGTCCTGAGGGAATGGCACTAATGTCAAATACACAGTGTCTGGAAACTCATAGTACAAGCGGAAAATTGGTAAACTGGTAATCTACACCACATAGAGAACTCAAAAAAAGGTTTTTTTTTTCAATCTGAGCATTTTAGTATATTTTTTAATTTTTTTCTTTTTTTTATAGATTAAAGTGTGAAAATAACTTTTGAAGCTGGGTCTACTTCTTTAAAAGACATTAAACAGTTACTAGGGAATGATGTTTTTCAAATTTAACCTAAAAAATTCTAACTTGACTCGATTTACTCAAAAATAAAAAGTCAAATCCAAAAAAAGTTAAACCACAGAATCAAATCCAAAGGTGTTGTAGAATCACCACTTGTTCTACGAATTTCCGGATACCATGTGTATCAAATGGAAAATTTTATTCCATGACCCAGAATCAGTGACAAAGGAATTCTTATCATATCTCAAAATTACAAAAAAATTCAATTTTGAAAATGTAATTTTTAATAACCTTTACTTTGAAAACGAAACACTTAAAAAAAATATTGCATCACTAATTAAAAATATTAAATGTATCTCAAAATATCAAATATATAATACTTTTCAAACAAAATAATTTCACTTCCAAAGTTTGCATTAATAATTCACTAAAACTTGAAATACTTTTCTAAACATGCAGTTCAACTTTTTTTCTACAATTTTTGCATAATATGATACATAAAAATAAGTTTGTAGAATAATTATTTCTACTATGTTAATAAATTGTACATTTATGTAAATAAATCCTATTCTTAACATAAGGAAGACAAAAATTTACAGTTGGAAGATCTCAAATACGTATATCAAAAGTTACAAAATGGAACAAATAATTATATGTAGATAATAAACAAATATGTAACAACAACTTAACCACTGGAGTATTTTTGGCAATGTTTTGGCCAATTTGCAAACACCCTCGAGCGTTCGCTAGCCAATATATGGCCAATTTGAAGAGATATTTTAAAACGTTTATTGGAATTATTTCAAGTTCCCGCAACAAGGGAACTTATCTATCTTACTATCTGGGAAATTCACTATCTGTTAGTAAACTCGCTCAGTATCATTGTATTAAAAAAGTTGAAAGGTCAACTTTACTTGCTACTCGCTGGTGTTTGCCTAAAGATGGCGGCCCACCAACAGCTGATTTCTTCTGCCAGTATTAGTTTGGGCAAGAGCCGTTATTGTCTAGCATGTGGCGCTTGCTGCGAATTCAAGTTTTCTACAAAATGTCGACAGAGTTGCATGGCGCGGGAGTTCTTATTTTAGCTGCTACTGTTGCTACTGAGCGAGTAGACAGTTTTGTGTGTCATCATGACAATCTCACTCGCCGATTCACCAGCTTTTAAACTTACCGGCTAGTAATTCGTAAACTAGCTTAATGTAATTGAGGCTTAAGCAGATATGCTTCCACTGTTATTCACGAGATGTCATCCATCTGTTTACAAGGAACCGGACAATTGTTTTTTTCTTAGTGCGTTGTTATTTGCTCTGATATCCGAATATCTTAAAAATGCCGCAAGTGTTTGTTTTATATGTTTTAAGTTACGTGTTTGTTACTGAATTCTCTGCTTATTTAAAGTTATTTCTAAGTCCTGAATTAAAAATAAATTGAGAAAGTACAGTTAAAGTTGCAACTGTCAAAGATGTACCTGTCAAAGATGTACTACATGTCAAAGTCAACAACTGTCAATGTCAACAATTGTCAAGATGTACAGACCGGGATGTGTATTGACAATAAATCATAGGTGTAATATTGTGACTTGCGCAATTTTTAACATTAATTCAGTTAGTGATTCATAACAAAGAAATAAATACAGTAGAATCCGTTTATTATGACTCCGCCTATATTGACTAACCGCTTAATGTGACGTAATTACATAGCAATGTTTGGTTTTCATATAAAATTCTTCATAACAAAGTCGGATATAATGACTTAGCTTATAGTGACTTGTCGCTTATTAATTATGTACGACCCATTTTTAATAAATTATGTCCTATTTTCATAGAAAATTATGTCGGTTTTAGTGACCGACGTGATTTCTAACACTTTCGGCAGTGTTCGGAGGGTCACGAGTCGCCCAACGACCTTAATATGCTGTGTTTCTCTCGTCACAAGCTTAATATGCTCTTTTCTCACGTCACGAGTCTTAATACGCTGTGTTTCTCTCTACTAAAATAAATACATACATTTATACCTAACAAAAACAGGAGGTTGTTTATTTTCTACAAAATGCTTTGAATGACGTCCGCTTAGTATGACGTGTTTGTCATTTCCCTTCGATGTCATTATAAACGGATTCTACTGTGCAATTTTTATTACTCTAGGAATATTTTTAGTCTGATTAATTACGATTGAAAAATTATATGTCAAGCGAAAAATCGAACAAAATTGTAAAAATTTTAAATAAAAATCATTTAAAACTTGTTTTTAGTTCTTTTGAACTTTAAATGTATGCCAACAAATATTCTCTAATAAGTACATAATTTAACAATTTTTGTTAAAAAAATTGACAAATTTCGCATTTGTGAAATTAATGATTTTTTATATAAAACCTACAAACTTATGACAAATGTGTAAATTCGTTGGTTTTAAAAGAAAGTTAATAGTTTATCTGTTTTTGTATCAATATTCAGAACTGGGATTTTTTGAATGAGGGTTAGTGAATTCAAAACAAAACATATAAGATCGCTCCAGTGGATAAGGAAGACAGTTATTTACAATAATTATTGGAAGAAATCAAAATTACTCCATATTTAAAAAGAGTACATTGCTTAGTAAATTTCAATGAAATATACAAAATTGGGGAAGACAATTCATAATGGCAAAAATTACATATAATAACAATTTTATATTTTTCCACGGTTATAAAAAATAATATCATAATATTTAACTAAAGAAAGCTGCAAAATAATTTTTAATATCAAGTCATTTATTTTTAACAGTAAGGGTAAAATTAAAATAATTCATAATCTGCTCGTTCGTGGTTAGGGGTAATTTAATTATTTTAGGAAAAAAACTTTCTGCATGCTGTAAAATATTAAGTAAAAACTAGATCCTTCCAAGAAAGGTACAGAAATACAATATTGGATTGAATCACCATTAATTGGTATGCCTTTCTTCAAAGATTTGGGTTTTTATACTATACTAAGGGGTAGTCCATTCACGTGATGTTCAGAATATTATCTTTAAATACAGGTATAATCTGATTAAATTTTGGAAAATTAAGCATTGTGATAAAAATGTCCAGACAGACATTAAGGTTGCAGGTTATTTTTGACTGGCATAAAAATAATGAAGGAAGGTGTAAAAAACAACATATATTTGTACATGAATAAATTTAATCAAAATCACAGACTTACTGGCAACTAGTGAGCCGAGCGGTTATCGCAACGCGCGGAGAAATCGTTGCCTGGCAACGGTGAGTCAAGGCCATGCATCGCTGTTTGGTTTAGAAATTGTGCGTTCAATGAAAAATAAATACACGTGATATCTCATTATATCCCCCCCACTCCTTGTGATATTTCGTGATTTTTTCCGAACCCCTCCCCCCCTTTCAAGTCTCACGTGATTAATGGACGACCACTAATGAAATTATTTATTCATATTGCGTACTTGCGCAAACAAAAAATTCATCTTAATATTTGATAGCATAACTCGCAAAAAGAGTTTTTTTTTTTAATATAATTGAATTACCGCCATCTATGAAAGAGCAGATTATGATTTTTAAGTTTACCCTTAAGCCCAGTCAAGGTATTTTAGCCATATTGGTTTTAAGAGTATCTAACGCAAAATGGCCTTTAATGCCCAACTCTAAATTGGCAAGAGACTGCTGGAATGGCAATACCTTTTTGCACTTTGAGCAAAGTTTTATAAATTACATTACAAACATTGTTTATACATTTTACAATATTTTTATCTTTACAAAATTAACTTTAACCTTTTCACAACAATGTCCAAAGAATTTGCAATACCCTTGGACGGGTATTTCAAATTCTCACACATACGCGTCATGTATAGATGACGCTCGTCTTTTAGGCACGTGATCGGCCGGCATGTATACATGACGCTGGTCTCAGATAGGTCATTAACCAGAAATATAACTACATAATATGTTGTCTTTATCAATGATAACAAGCCAAAAGTGGATATGTTCATCAATTAATTGTTATATCGTCAGAACAAGTTCAATACTACGGAAGAATCATTTGTAAAAATTTCAGGAGGAACAAAAAACTATCTAGGGATCTTTGTGCGATCTTGTTTATACACTGGGGATGGTTCATCCGCGGTATTGACTCAGTAAAAGCAGTTTGTTGGTTAATTTCACAATTTGAAAGTACCAATAATTGGGGCTTGTGCTAGCACCAAAAACTTATCGGCTCATACGCGGTATTGAATTTACATAGACGATATTAAAATCATGGAAGAATCTTATCACTTTGTGTTTCATATTTGTGATACAAAATTTAAGCTGCCCTCTTGAATAAGAGATTTTAGACAGTTTCTTAGATTTAACTAGATGTAAAGTCATCTAATAATATACTAAAGGAAGATCAATTTATCTTAAACAGAAAAAAATTCTTTTCTAATCCATATTTTTTTTATTGTAAACCAGCTGGGGTACCCGGCTTTGTTCAGGGAGTTGATGAGAGATTGAATGACGGATCTAGCTTTATATACGCCTACCCCTATGGGTAGCCCCACCCATACAAAAAAGGCTTTGAATGGTCCACAATGTTCCAGAATATTCCACAACATTCGAGAGTGTTCTGGAATGTTCCACAATGATCTAGGATGTTTCGGGATGATCCCGAACGTTCCAGACATTCCAGAATGTTCTGGAATGCTCTTGAATGCTCTTGAATAATCTCAAATGTTCTAGAAATTTTTATAGCAAAACTTCCGAAGCTCCTCATATCTTCAAAAGCACACCCTTCAGGTAAAAACGGGAACCTTCTTCATGGATGGGTGATAAAGGGCTACCACACCATATAACTCCCTTGATCGTACCGAGACTCGTTTCTGTGATGACACACTAGGGGGGAGGGGGTCTCACAAATGTGACGATGAGTGACAGGGACGGGGGGGGGGGGGGGTCAAAAAATCATGAAATTCGTGTGACGTAATTTATGGATGACCCCTTACTGTATAAAATTTATTTAAAGGCACAATAATCATGTGATCGTAAATAATATGAAAAATATTTCCCGTCGACAACATTCGGTGGGGGGAGTTTATTGAAAGCTGACAAGGATAAAACATAAATTAGGGTGGATTTATTTATCCCGAATTAAAAATCAAGCAATTATGTTGTAACTGTTAAGTCTATTTACAGCCTCCATAAAGCAGAGGTTAAGGTTGACTTTGGATTCATATTGGTTTTGGGTTAAAATCCCTAAACGTATAATAATATATATGTAGTAAAATATCTTACAAATTATGTTGTTAGGAGATTCTAAGGCTATGTGGATATAAGAAGATAAATGCAGGAAATAATTTCCTATTTCATGAAAGTTAACGTAATTTAATAACTATAAATAATAATAATTAACAGGTAAAGATATTTATGGCATATTTTTGTAGCTGTTAGCTTATTACCCACACAATCTTTCCAATAAAAATTCTTGCAATAATAATCCTATGACATTTCGCTGAAAAACAAGAGATTTAACCCCTAGGCACGCGCATGCACTTTTCGAAAAAGGGCGGTCAATTGTGACAATTTGCCGCCCCGGGGTGCTCAATATCCTCATGTTATGCAATAAGATGGGAGGCGTGGCAATAATGCGTGGAAATAAGGCGTGGAAATTCGTGGGACCACGCATTCAGCACCAAAATTGACTTAGGATGGTGGATCTTGCGATCATATGGGTTTAGGTAGGTACCTGGAAAAATTGGAAACTACTGTCCTATTTTTAAATAATGTATTTTATATTTGGCTGTTACAGTTATTGTTTACCACTTTTCTATTCATTAGCTTTAAAAATTTTTTCAAAATCAGTAAGCAAAAAAAGTTTGGTTTTTTTAACTGATTTTGCAAATGGTTTCCTATCTGCAAAACAATTATGACAAAGTTTGAAAAAATATATATTTGTTCTTCTAAGATGCTCCTTTAACATTTCCCTTGTTATGCATTAAAATAAGGGGCCAAATTGCCGCCAGGCACTTTAAAGCTGCGATTTCAAAAGCCCGAGCATGCCCGAGGGTTAAATTCATCTTCCCAAATATGGGATTCTGTTAAATTTTCCAAAAAAACACCGAATTTACATCTGAAATTCTTGTTCATAATTAAAATTGGCGTACTTGAATATCATGGTAGTCTTGTTCCCTTTAAAACTGCAAATCTTTGTTTATCAATAATAAATTATTCATCCTTCGCTTGGCCTTTATACACAACCTCTTCAGTTGTTCTTAAACAACTCTTCAACTCTGTCGCAAAAGAAGCTTCCATAGCTTTCATCTCTTCCAATTTACAGCAGAATTTCTCCTTCTTTTCTCTTAGAATCTATGTTACAATTTGGTACACCAATTCCCAAAAAGCCTTTGGATTTGTATCAATTCTCCAACTTCCCTCGGTTAATTTCTCTATTGAGTTCTATTTTCTAACTGTTGTCCTGGAACTTTTACAATGGACTGGTTGAATTATTCTGAAGACACCAAAAAGACGTTCATATTAAATATTGAAACATTAATTCATGGTGGAATTCCATTTTAGTGTGACTTTTTTATGGATGGTGAAGAAAGTTAATCCGTAAAACAGCCAATCGCTGTCTGCCCATCTTCAAACCTTTAGATTTGTTGTGTCATCTGGAAAAACAAAAAGAAAATGGCCCAAAGCAAGGGATACCAGAAAAACATTCAGATGACGCTCTGTTCAATTTTAAATCTTTAGATTTAATGTTTCCTTTGGAAAGGCCCCAGGATGACAGGTCAACATAAGAGATACCAAAGCATTCAGATTACTGGATCCAACTTCTAACCTTTAGATATCCTTTACAAAAGAAATTATTAGAATATTAGATTGTACCCAACCCACTTTTAGATTCGGTCTGCAAATTGATAAATTACAAGGTAAACAGGCCAATGTAAGAGATTAACAGACCCAATTTCAATACTTTAGATTTCCTTTGCAAGAGCATCAGAAAGACAGATCAACATAAGAGATACCAGAAAAGCAATCAGATTACTCCATCCAACTTCAATCCTTTATCACCAGGAGTTCAGATCAGTTTAAGAGGCGAATTGCATCACGGAGTGGACTACATTCTGTGGTTTCACTCCGTTATGACAGTTCCTGGTACAGCCCCTGTTCGTCCTGCCCGTCGCTCACCCCGCGCATGTTGAGCTGTCGTATCACACGCTCCAGGAAAAGTGCAGTCTCGCCGGTCGCCGAGAACTGGCCGCGCTCCGTACGGTGTTCCACGCCGCTCCATGTAACCACGTCCTCGCGGCCGGTGGTCACGGAGCGGCCGATGGTGAAGACGAGCCGACGCTCCCAGGCTATCGACAGCAGGTTGAGAACCTGAAGAAAATGGTGATGTTAATTCTAAACAAATAATTGACAATGTGGAATTGAAAGACTTGCGGCTAATAGATTACATATTTGATGTATGTATCATGGCAACGTAATCTTTGACTGTCCATGTTTGACGGTTCTTCAATATTTGATCCAGTTGTTGGCTACTAAACCGTGTGCCAGAGTGGCCATAGAAAACAGATTTAATCTTTATTTCCACAGCTTTTATCAATTTGCTTGCTGTTTTAATCCATTCCCTCTGAGTCACCAAAAGGTCTTCCCTCCGAGCGGCAATAATTTATGCCGCTCGACAAAATGTTTATTTTTACGAAAATTCATTGCCATCTTACAGCTTTTTTTACTAATTTTAAAAAATTAAAAATAAATAAGTTATATTAAGAAATAATACGAGGGCTGTCTATAAAATAAGGTCTCCAAGGTGCTGCGGTCACGAGGAACAATTTAATGCACAAGCCGGTAACACTAGCTTGTAGCCTGGTTTCCCCTTGCCAAATCCCCACCACGCTGCACTCTCTGCAACGCTTGGTCTCGGCATGGCAGCCGTTCGCAATGGAGCTTCTACTCGCCAGGTGTAAACTACACTATGTAATTCGTTTGTGTTCAAAGAACAAAACCCTGGTTCATTCATTCTCAGCTACATGAAATGTACGGAAATCAGTGTATAAGCGCGAAAAGCGTGTGCAAATTATGCAGATAATTTAAAAACACAAAAATCTTCAATAATACAAATAAACAAATTAGCATGCATTTTAAAACAAATAATAAATAAAGCAAAAAAACAGACTACGCACCCTTCTTCCTTGCTGGTTATCTGGCAAGTAGCACTGACGAGGGAACCCCACGGCATAGTAGGGCCGGCCCGGGGCTGGGTGTTCCGCCCCCTGCACACCCGATACAACACTACGCACACACAACAAACATACAATATATACAACCAACACAAGGTACAAGATACGGTTCACACGACACACAATTAATATGTAATAATAAGTATGAAAAGAAGCGACAAACCCATCTTCTATTATATTATTATGCTAATGCCTGACCTACACACTTGCTAGCTGCAAATGGATGTGCTGCCATCTCTAAGATTTCAATTGAACTGTAGAAGTTTTACTTGCAACCACAGATAATATAAGAAACATCCAAATGTTTTTATCATACAAAGGCAGATCTATTTATTTTTCAGAGTGGTTGATACTGATCAAAAAGTTTTAGGACCGGTCACCGTGTGGCGCTGTCAGTCACCCTATTGGAATTCTTTTTTTTGTTGTTAGGTTACCACATCTGTCATTGACACTTCCCTCCAAATTTCAGCATCATAGCTTGACATTTGTAAAAGTTACACTATACTAAGTACATCTAACTTTGTGCGTGTTTTCGATTTTTCACCACGATAACGCACCGTTGCACAATGCGATCCTTATCCTTGAGTTTTTGACCAAAAACAACACAAATACTATCCAGCAGCCTTCGGATTCATCTGACTTTTTCCTGTTCAGCTGATTTTAAAAACTGCTTTGCGGAATGTGTTGCGGCGCCCGAGAGGATGTCATGAAAAAATCGAAAACGGCTGTGATGGACATACTGAAAATTGAGTACCAGTCGATGGGGAGTACTTTGAAGGGTACCATATCGATTTTTATGAATAAACTTGTATTTTCGATTTTATGAATAAAGCACTAAAACTTTTTGAACAAGGTAATAACATCATGGTGAAATTACACCGTTTACAATCAAACCGCTTTAGCAATGTTTAATGAAAGATTATGTACATGTCTGAACAACTGGGTGCTGCCTTCCATCTCCTTTCCCTCCTCACTTCCTTCAGCCTCATTACACTTCCAAAATTAAAGATGCAATATTTCCTGCCAGTTTGACAACTCTGGGCAGTCAAGACTTATACACAGTATCCACACATTATACTTGTAAATGCATCAAATTTAATCCACGATACATTGTACCATCCCAGCCAGGAACACCCCTGTCCCAGTGAGACCGGTACACCAAGGGGTACCGATTTGTTAGGACTTGGAACACATGCTCTGAGGATGAGAAAAGAGGTTGGAGTTGATTATTTTTTACTATTTATTTTTTACGTTAACAATTTCGATGAAATTCTTTACGTGGACTCGATTAAATAATAAAAGACCCGAATTAACATTCTCACAACTCATTTTTTTTCTTACTAGTTTAAAACTTTTGCTATCTTGTTCGTTTGAACAAACATTTGATCTCAAAAATAATCCATCAATAAAAGCAATACACTAAAACTACACTTTAATCAGGCATAGAACACAAAACTTTACTAGACGTCAAAACACGAACACCCTTACTAATAAACGTGTTTTAACTTTTACACAATTGATAAACAACAATTTACCATTTTACATTTATGTGAAATTTAAAACAACTTTATTAGTAAGACCCTAATACATTATTACCGATACAGTGATGTAGGAATGAATGTACGCACTTGTAAGTGATCTGTATGGTGTGGGTGGTGGCCGCCTGTCCCGGGAGGGCGTGGGGCTGGAGCCCCCAGCCCATGGTGCCCGGGGGCTGGTTACCCCGCATCTCCCCGTATACCTTGGAGCACACAGGGCACTGGATGTAGAGGGCGCCCTGAAACAACAAATTATCTTAGGATGATCCCAAAGTAAAACCATGCAGAGGTCGTATCCACGTCATCGTGGAGCATTCGAAAAGAACGTACATCCTAACTTGCTTCCTATAGTATTGATAGGAGACATTCTTTTATAATTGACGGTACCTTTGGGGGAGTACATTAATTATGTGAGCTGTTTTTTTTTTTCAATTTAGACTCCCATCACCCTCACGTGAGATTTACACTACAGTTGTTACAAAAAGACACTTGTTTGGGAATTCCCAGCAAAAAAAATAACCATTCTTTTACTTTTTTCTTACTCTCGAAATAAATGTTTTTCATTAAAGCCATTAGATTTTTTTCAGTGGGCAAAATGGGACACTTCAAAAGAAGTGAAACAATTTCATTTTTGATTGGTGAGATTTTACTGAACCCCCCCTCCTAAAACTATAGTCAATATCCCCTCACCTTATTAGTTCTTTGCTGTCTTGTCAGCATCCTATTCAGACATGCCAGGTGCATCATGTGGGAGCAGAGCGACAGTGCCACCACGAGGCGGGGCTTGCCCTGGGGCGTCTGCGGGGGCGGCGGGGGCCCCGGAGGCGCCAGCGGGGCCAGGCAAGGCGGACACACGGCACCCCACTGGACAGTTTCCACCACACGAACAAAGCCGGAGATTACGCTAGAAGCTGCATCCACACCTGAAATAAGAAATAATAATGAGTGGAAGATTTGTATAGCGCCGGATTTGTGAAAAAAAAATCACCTCTGGACGCTAATGCATTAATTTGGGATATTTTATTTTTTAACTAAGGAGAAGAAGTTCGGGGAAGGAAAAGGGTAAGAGGGGTAGGTAGGAATGTGGAGGTCGGTGTGTCCAGGAGTGGCAGACATCTGAATCATCCTCCCACTGCAGTGCAAGTCAGCTGGACAGGTCAAAGGGTCTCCCACAGCAGGCTTCTTCTGATCCGGCCCACCACGCAGTTGTTTGACAGACGCATCAGCTGCCAGGACCTGGACAAATCTAACACCATGAACCCGGACACCCCTGCTAAATCAAACGTAGCAAATTACTTGGGCTGACCTATGACAGAGGTGTTGGTTATCCAATAAATGGTTTCCGGGGCGGCCATACCAGCCTCCCAAATTGTAGCAAGAATGAAATAAAGGCAATTATGGAATATGTAAGTATCCAATACTGATGTTGTATTCGCGTCGCAAACAACATGTCACCCGCAATCCGTACACATCGTTACTGAAATCACGAGATGGTCACAACCACCTTATGAAACGTCAAAACTAGCCTTCGTAAACTGACTCACAACTGTTGTAGCTATCATTTTTTGTCAACTGTTTTATTCCCAGCATTGATCTAAAGCACACACATTCTTACAAAATGTCTGACACAAGTGATAATGAGACTATTATACTTATTAAGAGCTCTGCCATTTTTAAGTCTTCACGGCGTGAGTGGAAAGACATTGACCGGCTGGTCGCGGGAGACTGCCG
Source organism: Glyphotaelius pellucidus (assembly GCA_936435175.1). Classification (NCBI taxonomy): domain Eukaryota; kingdom Metazoa; phylum Arthropoda; class Insecta; order Trichoptera; family Limnephilidae; genus Glyphotaelius; species Glyphotaelius pellucidus. The sequence goes on from OW386547.1 coordinate 32,649,318, forward strand.
TCACTGACGAGTTTACAAAGTGTCAGCACTGTGTACAAACCTCTGCGCAGATGTATGATGGTAGTCGTCAAGATACTTGAATCGTCAAGTATCGGATATCCCCGGGGAAGGGTCAAAGTCGGCAAGCCAAAAGGAGTGAAGATTCTTCATGCGAGTACATAGTTATAACTTCCACCTTCTATTTCTATTTAGTAGTCTTCAGGAGTGGAGGGGTTTCTAGCGGCGGCCAAGATTTTCCAAGGGTCGTGGTGCCGATGATGATGAAGGCAAGGTTTCTTACCGACTATACTGCCGTTAGAGGAGGGTGTCTTAGGTCGAGTCATCTGACCAGGCAAAGGGTCACTGTCAAACACGTCATCACTGCCCATACTGCAGTCTAGGAGGTCGCTGACAGATTGCTGGAAACAGGACAATACAGGATTAATATTAATGCTAGTAATTCTGTGAATAGTAGCACACATTGAAAATAATGTTTCTAATTTTCTTCTATCTAATTCGTAAATCAAAACCAAATTTTCCTCTGAAATTATAAGATTTTCAAGTAGGTACTTAAATACACACCTACTTAATTATAAACCATAGATTTTACGTAACATTTTTCTTTAATTTCAAATATGGAATTATAAAATTTATTCAAAGAAACATCTCAATGGCAATTCTTTTTTCAAACTTTCTTCAAACAGGTGTACCATAATTTGCAAAAAATTGCTAATAATAAAGTCCAAATAAAAACAATGATTTCACATTTGAAACAGAATCTTTACTGAACCATTTAAAAGGCCAGCATCTTGAACCCGAAATGAAATCTACAAACAAATTTACAGAGATGAAATGCAAAACAATCGTATTAAAACACGACTTGGCTATGCTCCTCTAACCAAAAGAGTTTTGGGATATTAGTCCTCTAGTAAAATAATGGTTAAATACATAAAAGGGTTTACCTGATTGAGGCTGTCTTTGCTCTCATGGCTGAGGTAAGTAGATATAGTGTCCACGCTGGGCCTCCGTCCTGACCTTGTGCTGGAGGAGTCAGCGTCCAGGCTCCCGCTCTCCGGGGGCGGCCTTTTGCTGTCCGGGAGCAAGCCCCCATGGCACCCACCGCTCATGGGGGCACTGATGACAGGAGTTTTGTGGCCTGGACAAAAACGGCGATTAGATGAAAACTTTAATTGTGTTCATTTTTAAATTGAAGATTATTTATAAGATGTGGTAGATGGTTTTCAGTATTGTTTGAGTATCCTCAAAAACACGAAGATACATCTCAGTAATCATGTTTGCGAAAACAAATTATTAGCAGGTATCTATTGCCTTGTGAGATAGAAAGATTCATGAGCCGATTATGATTTGAATATTTCGACGTACAACACTTGAAAATGATTTATTTTGCAGTCTGTCAATCTATTATTGAGTATGGTATCACAGGGGAGGTGGCATCTGTACTAGACCCAATCATAAAGGCACAGAAAACTATTATAAAATGAATCCTTACAGACTCGAATTTAATCTTTAATATTATGAATGTGCTTGACGTACGGCAGATATATGCAAAAACAATCCTCACCCATCTATACACAAATATACATAAATACTATGAAAAAAGATTATTAGACTCGCTGTACTCGAAACAATAACTAAGACTTACTAAAAATTTCCATTACGCATACTACTTTTGGTCAACGAAACTTCAGATACCTTGCAAGAAGAATTTACAACATTTTTTCCAGATAGAATGAAAATTCACAAAAATATTTCAAAGATTGTTACCCGAACTCACCCAAATTCGAAATTATTAATTTTTTTTTTTTTATTGAATATAATGGTACAGAGGTTACATGTTTTTATAAATTAAATAAAGTTTTTCTTTTAAAAATACATTAATTAATAAGTATTACACCTTTTTTTAGAGCAGAGCTCGAGTAAAAAAGGCGGAGAAAACGAATGTAAAGCACAATTTAACAAAGAAAAAATAGTTATTTTTTTTTATGTGTAAAACAAAAGATAGGAATTTAACAGTGAAATAAGAAAAAATGTCATATATGTAAGTATACGCATACACACACGTAGATATACACACATACCTACATATATATATACGTATACAAAATGTTATCGGCATGTGTACATACATAAAAACATATGCATATGTGTACACATACATATATAAAAATATACATATATGAATATAACAGAAATGAAGTTGAGGAGGTAACAAAAAAGAAAGGAGAAAAATAAAGAAAGAAAAAGGATATCCGTATACTACAATTGTGTTGAGAAGTATAGTATTATAAGATGTAGTCATAATAATGTGTTTTTATTGATTTTTTGAATTTTTTATAATTAGTTTCCAATCTTAGATTAACTGGTAATTGGTTAAACCATTTTACTCCAGTATATTTATAGAATTGTTGGGATGTGGTAGTGTTACAACGTGGGACAGTCATAGAGCCAAGTATATTTGTTCTAATGCTGTTTGAAAAATGAGTAAGGTTCTCATTATTGAAGCAATCTTTGTGTATTTGTAAAATTGTAATTTTTTTATAAATAATGTGATCAATGTATTGGTGGTTATTATTCTAAATTATTATTTGCAACCAATCTATCGAGTGAATATGTTCATAAGTATTATAAATTGACTTACAAAATGACTGCCTCAACACGGGCTAGCCTAGCGAGGCGGGTTATGAGAAACCTCAACTTATAACCATAAAGTTCTATTCTTCAAGCATTTACCTTCTGTTCACATGTATATTATTTTCTGTTGTTAACTTTTTGTACTATTGTAATTTAAAAACCATTGTAAACTATTAACACTAAACTTTACGTTTATAGTTATAAATGTTGCAAATTTCGTTGAATATATGCACATATTATTATTTTCATTAGTACCTAAGAATAGTGTCAACTATCGTCGTTCGTGTCAAATGCACGAACGGTTACGAAATGGTTAAGTAGCGAGTTCTCTATTTTGTGGGTTTATTTTATGCTATCGTATATAATATTCACCGAAACACATTCCTTGAACAATAAACTATGCATAAAAACAACATTACTTGCGTTTATTTGACAAATTGATAGGTTTTATCTATCTTTTCACGACCCACGACGCTCACAGTTTGACAGCTCGAATCGTGGAAAAATGAAGGCCGAAGTCATGGATAAATTTTATAAAATTTATTCCGAGTGGCTAGGTGTGTTTCTGATATCTGTTACGTCAAGAACAAGAATGCCCCAAGCGATTCTGACCTTGTCCTTCATACATTTTCTTTATACATAAGGATTAACATCACATTCTAAAAAAAAAAAAAAATTATTTTAATCGGCGCGATTGTGGCACAGGATTGGATAAAGTAACTTGTAAACTCGAGGAACCTCTATCTCTATTGGAGTTTTCCCGAACTATGTATTTAATAACCCGATATTTCAAGTAACTCAATCACTGGGGTTGAAGAACATCACATCTATGTATTCAGCTTGTTATACAATCTGACACTGCAATATAATTATGCTCACCGAAGATATTCAAATTATGAAGAATCTGTCTAGCAAGGTTGGGCTTGCTCTTGTCCCTCTGAACGTGCGGGGGCGGAGGTCCCCTTTGCTCGGCGGCTCGGGGCTCCCTTTCCCGGGGCGGTGGCTTGGCGGGGGCCCGGCCCCTGACTGTTTCAGGGCCCGGACCTTGGCTGTGGGAAGACTGCTGGCTGTGTGGCTGGTAAAATTACACATAATAAATTATAGTTTTTAGAATTCGCTGGCTTATATTTTTGTAATCAAAATGTTGTTTCCTTCATCGTATGAAGTTTCCGCTGAAAACAACAATTAGAAATGATCAGTCATTGTGGTAGAGATTAGAAGACTTTCGTATAGATATGATTTGTAAATATTCAATGATATATACTCCTCGTAAGTTATCCGTAAGATAACATACATTTTCGATTATTTATTTATTTAAAAAGTCTGAGTTTACTATGCGGTACATAAATCTATGAATAGTGTCCATATATAGAATAAATTAGCCAAGTTTTTACGTGTTGTGAGTATTTATTTATTATTATTCATTATCATATGGATAAGCTATCGGGAGGTTGGTGAAACACCCCCTTGGACTTTTATAAAAAGGTCAATATATGTTCCATATAAAATATACATAAAATCGGATATATTTATCTGAGACGCTGTCTAGGTTACATTACAACAATTGTTTCCAATGAAAAATGTAGTTGCCCATAATATGGAAAAATTAGTTCAAGATAATTTTGTTAATTCTAAAATTTGAAATACGAGATTGACAATTATGACGGTCTGATGGAAGGTGGCAAAGGCCGAATTGGTAAAGGCAACGAGAATCCAGAACCTCTTGATGAAAAGCTCTGGGTTTGAGTCCCAGTTGCAACCGTTATCTTTTTTGTATTTTTCTGTGTCTTGTTCTCTTTCATATTTTCGTTTAGATTATTAGTGTTATTTTCTTCTTTAATGAAAATAATGTCACTTACCAAGTTCTGATTTTTCCCGGTGGCATGATTTGACTGACTGTGATTGGTTTGGGTGTGGTTAGCTTGTGAATGGTTGGACTGGCCGTGGCTAGACTGGCTGTGATTAGACTGCTGACTGTGGGTTGACTTTGAGCTGGTGGAGGAGACTATGGATGCCATGGACTTGGTGCTGGAGCCCGTGTGCTGGTGTGGAATGGTGCGGCGGCCCGGCGGGGGGAAGGCAGCTATAATTTCATTATTCATAGAAAATATTATTATTTACTCACAGTGATTTTCTCTAGCAATCTCGCTTTCTAAAGAAACAATATATTATGATTTGAAATACAATAAAAATCTTTTAAACCCTCAGACTAATTTGTTCACTTTTCAGAACAACTCATATAGGTCCCAAAGAAATCATTGTGGCTCCCTTACTATTTTTGTGCTATTTTTATTTAATAAACCAAACGATTTTTTGTTCCTCTTGAAAACCTGTGTAAAATGATGTTATGATGTGAGCGACGATTAACATAATCATTTTGAGTACAACACTGGTATAAAACTAACTTGATTAACCAACATACCAATAAGTAGAGAGGATAGACTGGTTAATAACTGTCGCTGCACACACTCCTTGCTTCATTCACATTATAGATCATTTCATACATATTCTTCTGTTATTCTGACTCTTTGCATGATCTGGTATTTAATTCACTTGCATATTAATTTGTCAAAAATATAACCTTGCTCCCTGGCCCTAGTGAGAGGGTAGGGTGGCTGCTGCACCCTTCGCAGGGTGCCCACCTCCTCGGGGGAGCCCCCGCCTGCCTCCAGAGCACACTGAAGCCCAAGGGGCAGAGCCTCCCAGCCGTTGCCCGAGAGCCTCTCCCAACGGATGCCGCGACCTGCCGGACTGGTCACAGGGTAAAGGGATCGACGGACAGCACACTCTAGTGATAGGCCCTCTGAAAAATATAAAAGAAAGTATTATAATGTTTATTATTTATTTCAGTTAGAATGATCCACAGATAATAAGACAGATGAGTCGTAGAGTTGCAAAAAAATTTTTGAAATCTGAAGACAAACAAATAAAAATTTATTTGTATTCAGACATAAATGAAGCAGAGCTCTTCAAATTATGATTGTACGTCAAAACAACTAAAGCGCCTGCACGCCACATACATAAGAACTAGACACCACACATCATGTGATCACACGCGATGCGGGCGTTGGATCAGTGTGCACATCGATCGTAGAACGTAGTATTGCATGCATCGCGTGCATGGGTGCGTGCCCAGTAACTTTAACATTTTATGCCATTTGGAGAGGCTAGTCTAACATATTTAGTGTCACGCTCACCATGTTTGTCCATGCACTGCGTCTGCGTACGCAGGTTGACATAGCAGCCGGCCAGCGCGGGATCGGCGTCACTGAGCAGCACACGCGTCAGCTGCTTGGCATGCGCGCGCTCTAAGTGCTGCGCCACTGGGGGCCCATGAGGCAGCCAGCGGCCCGTACCCCCGTCCTGCCACTCCCAGACCACCACGCAGTGGTGGGACCCCATCGCTAGCTGCAAACATTACAAAAATATGTATGAATGGACTGTACTTTACAAATTTAAAAAATTGATGATGCTTTTGGACTTGCACAACAAAAGGTTTAAGAAAGAGCGCTCGTAATTATTACAAGTTAATTTCAATAGTTTCAGTAACATTGGTTATGGGGAGTGTACCAATGTTAATCAAGAAGTAAAGAAAGGTTATGGTTCTGTAACATATTTTTTAAAATTTATTGTTATCAAGTTTATTTTGTTAACTACATTTTATATATTTTTTTTTTTTCAATAATATTATTATTCCATTTAAAAATTACATTTTAAATTATAAGGATAGAGATTCAAAAATAAAAAAATCTGGAATTTATAAATTAAAGTGTTTTAGATTGTGTTTTCTTTTATATTGGTAATACTGCGAGAAACTTTGAAATAAGGATTAAAGAACATAATATGAAATCTTTAAACAATAACAGTTTTTCGGAGTTTGCCAATCATTTGTTGGAGACTAGTCACACTTTTGAGTTCAATAGTGGAATTGAATTGCTACATTGAAATTTTAATGGCATTCAGTTGGATAAAAGAGAAATATTAGAGATCAGAAAGAGCGTAAATGCGAATTTGAATATTATTAATAACCAAAAATTGTTTTGAAATGACCCAATATTAAACCTGTTCCCTTTGTAAATTGTTCCCTATTACTCCTCTTCCCTCTACCCATTCTCACCTTTCCATTGACTATGCCTATTATTTATAATTAGTTAGTAAACCCTGAAGAAGTGAGCGTAGCTCACGAAACATCAACTATGCCCGAAAAGAGTGGCAAAGATTCTCAAACCCGATCGATCGCATCCACATGAACCGACTCGCCCACCAAGTCAAAGTCGAACTCCAAAAATTCAGAGACGAGCAGTGGCATGACTACATCTCCACTCTCGAAGACGACAGAAAAGCCTTTTGGAAACTCTCCAAAACCCTCAGAAAACCCCCCACCAAAATATGTCCCCTTACGGGCCCAAAAGGCACAGTCTATTCCTCCCGGGATAAAGCCGAGACTTTTGCCGACAGCCTCGAAGAACAATTCTCCCCAACCACGACCTACGACAACCCTCAATTCGTTGCTACCGTAGAAGCCAAAGTCTCATCCCTCATGTCTGAAATCCCCACCGATGATCAAATCCCCTTCACAACCCCTCAGGAAATCACCTCAGTCATCAAAACTCTCAAAACAAAAAAATCCCCAGGACCAGATTCAATCTCAAACAAAATTCTAAAATGCCTCCCCTCCAAGGGCATCTGCGCCCTCACAGCCATCAGCAACGCGTCCTTCAGACTTCGCATTTTTCCCCAAGACTACAAAACCGCCGACGTCATTCTCATCCCCAAACCTGGCAAAGACCCCCTTCAGGCCGAAAACCACCGACCAATCAGCCTACTCCCCTGTACAGGCAAAATCCTAGAAAAATTAATCCTCGCCAGACTGAAAAAAATAGTCGACGCCCTCCAAATCATCCCCGACTGCCAACACGGCTTTCGATCGGGCCACTCTACTCTCCACCAACTCTTGCGGGTGGTCGAAGAAATTACCAACGCCTTCAATAACAACCAGTGCACGGTAGTCCTCTCCCTAGACGTCCAAAAGGCTTTCGACAAAGTCTGGCACGAAGGCCTCATCTACAAAATGTTCCTCCTAGGGATTCCCCTCCAAATGATCCAACTCCTAGGAAATTTCCTCACTAATCGTAAATTCAGAATCAAACTCGACGGCATTTTTTCAACCATCAGATCAATCACAGCAGGAGTCCCTCAGGGATCCATTCTCTCACCAGCCCTCTTCAACATCTACCTAAGCGATATCCCCCGCCCCAGCATCCAAAACTTTCGCACAAAAATAGGAAAATTCGCGGACGACACTGAAGTCATGTCCACTTCAGTAAGTCCACTCACCGCCACCCGTCGAGTTCAATCCCACACCTCCGAATGCGAAATCTTCTTCAAAGAATGGAGAATTAGCATCAACCCATCCAAGAGCGCAGCCTGCGTCTTTTCCCGCAAAAATTCCATCCGAAGGCCACCCAACATCCAGCTGTTCGGTCAAAACGTCCCCTGGGTAAAAAACATCAAATACCTCGGCGTAACCCTCGACAGTAGACTCACGTGGAAAAAACACACCCAAGAAATCCTAGCCTCCGCTAACAAAACATACGCAGCCCTCTATCCCATGCTATGTAAAAGAAACAAAAAACTCTCTCCTAAAAATAAACTCCTAATATACAAAACTACAATAAGACCCAAATTAACCTATGCCAGCCCCATCTGGGGAAACACTTCAAATTCCAACATGAACAAACTTCAAACTTTCCAAAACAAAGTCATCCGTACAGCCCTGGGCGCCCCCAAGTGGTTGAGGGTTTCCCAACTCCACAACGACTCAGAAGTCCCATTATTGAAAAACCACATCGTAAGCCTCGCGGAAACTTTCTATGCGGGAATCCCCACCCACGACAACGCGTCCATAAACTGTCTCACCCAGTACGACATTAGCGAAAAAACAAAACATAAGAAACCCAAACAAATCCTCCGAAAAATCCCTCCCCCCATATTGCAGCCATGTACCCCCCTTGCAAATAACAATTAAAAAACACGAATAAATTCATTTTTCCTACAAACATAATTTTTTAAATTATAAACTCATGATGAAAGAGAAAGGGGCCTTTTTTGGCCCGGAGCTCTGTATGCCAGTATATTCAAAAGTTCAAAAGTCACGAAACATGTTGGTTTTGTAAACAATAAAAGTGGTAAAAACTAAGTATTTTATTAATTTTGAATAAAAATGGTGCCACAAAATAAGTTTGCTGTGTTTGAAGAAATATTATTATTATCTAATTTATAAAAATAGTTTATTATAAACAAGTTCTGCTATGCACTTACATATACTATTAAGCGTGACAGCTTCGCCGAATATAATAATTACATAGCAGAACTTGTTTATAATAAACTTTTTTTATAAATTAAATAAACTTTTTTAAATTTTGATTATCTGGGAAATAAAAAATTAAAAAAGCAACTAAAAAAACGTCTTAATACTAAAAATTAATGTAATACAAAACGATTACATTAATTTTTAGTTTGTAATGGTAAATTTATATTTGTCTGACGTGTCATGTCATGACGTGTCAGAACAGCGTCGGTTTCATACATTTAGTATGATGAGGTTTATATTAGTGTGTCGCTGTATGTCGTGATTCGTGATGCGTTGTGTCATGTCGCATCGGAAGTAATCTCGATTTTTGTATGAGCGGTGCAGGTGGGCGGGCAAGGGAGTGGCCGCGTCACGACAGATCAGACAAGTGTGCACGGGCCAGCACTGTGTTGTGACGATTATATTGATTCAAAATATCGTCAGAACTATGTGAATGATGTGAATGCTAGCCATCACGACACGACATGTCAGACAAACGTAAATCCACCGTAGTCTGTACTGTAGTAGGCAAATTTAATTATAATATTTTTCAATGGTGGGTTTGAACCCCCAATCCCTCCTTCCCTTCCCCCCCCCCCTCTGGCTATGCTTGGGTCAGGAGATATGATGTGATGGCCAGTCAGTTAAAAGTTGATAAATAATACGTGAAAACTAAAAAATAGAGAAAAAAGAAAGTAGCCTAGGTCAGGGGTTCCAAACTATTCATATACCAATCCACAAATTATTATTTTACTTTGTGGCAAAATTGACTTCGATAGATTCGCAGTATTTATTAATCAATTTAAGTTTTTTTTTTTTTTTTTTTGTCCATATGAAGCAGATACTTTGTGATGTGACATTGTAATTTAAAATAAAAACAATAACTTTGTAAACACCACTTTTTTATTTTTTATGTACTTAATGCCGACCGGGTTTCGCTACCACCGTAGCTTCTTCAGGGCAGTACAGAACTCTACTAAAATTAAGTTACATGTGTTATAGATAATATACATATGGGTTAAAAACAAAATCGGCCGGACTACTCAAGTGGAGGAGGAAGTAGGGATAAGTGTAGATGGAGCATTGGGTAAGGAAAGGGAATGTTTTTTGTCAATGGGGAACAACTTCAGTATTGGACTATTATTTAGATTTATTTGATTGTTAATTACCTTGCTATTAATATTTTTGGCTTTTCTTAATTCTAGGGCTTCTAAATTATCCAATCTGATACCTATAGTGTTTTTATGAATAAGGGTGACGCCTGAGTTTTTATCGAAATTATGGTTGGTTTCTATCAGGTGGTTTGCAAATTCAGAGAAACCATTGCTGTGTAAACACCTAAGATGCTCTTTGACACGGGTGTTTACGTTACGTGCCGTTTTGCCAATGTAATACGCGGGACAATCACTATTACATTGGCAAAACGGCACGTAACGTAAACACCCGTGTCAAAGAGCATCTTAGGTGTTTACACAGCAATGGTTTCTCTGAATTTGCAAACCACCTGATAGAAACCAACCATAATTTCGATAAAAACTCAGGCGTCACCCTTATTCATAAAAACACTATAGGTATCAGATTGGATAATTTAGAAGCCCTAGAATTAAGAAAAGCCAAAAATATTAATAGCAAGGTAATTAACAATCAAATAAATCTAAATAATAGTCCAATACTGAAGTTGTTCCCTATTGACAAAAAACATTCCCTTTCCTTACCCAATGCTCCATCTACACTTATCCCTACTTCCTCCTCCACTTGAGTAGTCCGGCCGATTTTGTTTTTAACCCATATGTATATTATCTATAACACATGTAACTTAATTTTAGTAGAGTTCTGTACTGCCCTGAAGAAGCTACGGTGGTAGCGAAACCCGGTCGGCATTAAGTACATAAAAAATAAAAAAGTGGTGTTTACAAAGTTATTGTTTTATTTTTAAAAAAATCAATTTAAGCCCTCAAGCCTCTTGCCTATTTTGTTGAAAATATTTATAAATATTCCTAAAATATTTCCACTTTGCAATAAAATCAAAATAAATTTAATAACTGTTTTTGAAAGGTGATGAAATATAATTCAAATTTTATAATTCGAAATAAGCATAGGTATAATTTTTGATTTTTAAAATTTTTCAATCCTTCAAAATTTTCAATCATAAGAAAGTTTTAAAAATTGCTCACTTTAGATTTTATCTAACTAAACTTACTGATAAAGAAAAAAATAAACACATACACATATTTTATTAGGCAAATGTAACATAAATTGTCAACTCACTTTTTAGTTAGTTTGTGTAAAAATAATTAATAGAAAATTCCCAAAGTTTCACAATTTTTTTTTCAAATTACGGTCGTGGTTGGTTGGTTTCATAAAGGTGTACATTTTAATTAATTTGTGGTTAACTTTTAGATTTGAATATAAAGCATATATTATATTTTCAATAACTTGTTCATATTTTTATCTCGGTGCATTTAGCGCAGCATTAAATTTATTGGTAAAATGCATTGCAAAGGTAAAATCTTTTAAAGAGACCCTTTTAGGTCTCATAGAATCATGGTCTCCCTTACTATATTGTGATAAATATGAAATGGCATTAGAAAGAGAATACACCACACTTTATATTATATTCAAATCTAAAAGTTAACCACAAAATAATTAAAACGTACACTTTTTTTAAACCAAAGTTTCCGACCACAATTAAAAAAAAATTTATGAAACTTTAGGAACTTTTAATTAATTATTTTTACATGAAATGACAAAAAAAAGTGAGGTGACATTAACGTTTATAAAATTTTTCTTTAATGAAATATGTGTATGTTTTTATTTTTTTTGTTATTAGTATATTTAGTTAGAAAAATGTAAGGAGAGTCAAATATAAAACTTTTTTATATTTGCATTCAAATTTTTATATTTCGAAAATTACATGTTTCATTCGAATTATAAAATATGAGAGCTTATTTTATCACCTTTCAAAAACAGTTTTCGGGTATGTTAATAATAATAATATTTGAATGATTTATATAGCGCCGTTTTTGTGAAAAATCACCTCATGGGCAGTGTATAATATTGCATAAATATTGCATTTTTTGGATTTTATTGCAAAGTGGAAATATTTTTACCTTTTAACAATGCCCGAGGCCTGACGGGTTAAACAGAATTGATAAACGTCGGTACACACCCAGTAATTTGCAGGGCAAGAGGGGACTGCGAGTAGGTTTTCCAAACTAGTTAAAAAATTCTCTTAAAATCTCGTACACTGTAAGCGGAAAATATTGTTTGAAAATATTGCCAGCCGGGGAATTGAACTCACAACGCTTGGGTGGGACCCAGCTACGGTGCCAACTCAGCCATTGACCATTCAGTGTGTGTAAACAGAATTAAAAAGGATAGAAATGAGACGAATTAGCATGACTACAAAAACTCTGACCAAAATAACAGTTTTGTGATATTTTTACAGCAAAGAACTAATACTTTCTTACTGGTTGAACACCTCTGACACTGAGAGAGCCCAAGTCACATCATCTGGAAAAGATTAACTTTAGAGATTCAGGTACCTACCCAACCAGTCATAAAACAAAATTGCAAATTTCTTTGGAAATCTGTGCCATGTGTGAGAAAAAATATGTAGCCTTGTAATAAAATAGAATCATAAATTTTATATTTGGAGACATGGGTTTGTTATATTTTTTCGAAAAAACATGTGCATGACTTATGTCAGTATCACATTCAGTTGAAGTTTGAAATTCCTTGTGTACGGTTTTGAGTTGGTTATCTCTATATTTGGTGCCTACCTATACAGTTGATATAATTCTTACAAATTAGTTTCATCCATTTATTTGTTCTCTTGAATTCAGTTTTTAGTTCACTTATAAATTATTTATGTGAATATAAAAAGCTAATATAAAGGATAAAAAGCTAAGGATTTCTAATTTTGTTTTAGCCAAAGTGTAACAATGATTTTTGTACCAGCTTGCTGATTGTGTTATTCATAACAAACAAACAAGTCCCTTTTCAAATAACTGATTTCTCAAGTGTTATTTAAAAAAAGAATGGTCACGGCGGGAAAGTAAGATAGTAACAGGGTAATTTTTGATCAATTTTATTTAATTTTTTAAATTTATAATTTGTTGTCATGTTTCTGCTTGTTTGTATCTATAAACGTGTAAATCAACATTAAAACTATGGACTGACAAGTTTATTTTCTGACCCAAGGGAGTTTCAGATATAACAGAAATTTCTCATGACAAATTATTGTTCAAGAGATAATTTTAATGTAATATCCCGATTTAAATGCAATTTTAATACAACAAATATTCAAACAATAAATCAAATAAGTACACATCTACTAACATTTATTATTATGTATATTTACAAATCATGACATGTCTTATATTTTGATAATAAATAATATATCTCGGGTTTTGAAACTTTTAAAACTGCCAAAGTAATATAATAATTATTATTATATTATTTCATGAAATCTCGAGTGCATAATTATATAGTGCGTTCGGAATTCAATACTAATTATTAATTGTCAGGAGTACATTTGAACAAAATATTATTAGCAATAAATAATAAATCCATTAAATTTCACTTCTCAGTGTTACTCTAATTTCATGCCATTTAATTTAGCACATTATACAAATCAATAAAACTTTCATCAAATAAAATCAAGATGTACCAGTGATTGGATCCGATTGGTATCATCTGGCGGTCGTGAACCTGCCACTAGTGTTTGCGTGGGAATCAACAGAAACACAGATTCCCATAGCGCAATATCTCACGTATTACTGGTAAAACAATCACAAAGAGAAGAAAACTTCTAACTGGTGCACCAAAAAAGACTTATACGTTCCGGAAACAACGAAAACCACAACATTCCAACGAAAAAAGCTTTAAAATTATCATGTCAACAATGAACGGTACCACCACGACGCCATTTTAATATCAAACTGAAGTTAGTTATGAACAGAAGTTTATGAAGTTGAAGTTGAAGTTCTGTCGAAAAAGCTAAGTGACAAACTTTTTTCTTATATAATGAAACATCCACATAAGTTTTTCTTCATGATTTTATAAATTTTATTTCACAGGTCCACATATCGCACAATTAGATCAAAACAGTATAAAAAAAATGTGTGCAACTTACACGCGGTAGATGTGAAATCTTCAGAAAACTAAGAGGGTGGGGAGGCTACGAAGCACTGCAAAAAGAAGAGACCGATTATTCTATCTCATTCTCTCGCAGGCTACGTCCTATAGCTACAGATGATGTATATGTTTGTCTCTTTTTAGTGTCGCTTTTTCGTTTCATCGAGTTTCGAATCACAATGGTGCTGAAGAAATTTCACTTCAAAAAACTTTTTCAGGAATGGGAGATAAGAGGTGAGAGGAGGTTGCTGTTTTATTTCATGAAAGAAAATACATAGAAAGTTTAAATTGAAAAATTTTGTACAAACGGTCTAATTAAGTTGGAAATTATTATTTTTTTAGCTTTTTCAGTTTTGAATAACACATTTCAGTTGGTTTTTCCATGTTATTTGAACTTGAAACGGTATTGTTGATATATTTTGACTTGATTCAATTTTGGGAAAACTCTATTCTGCCAGGAGTCCCGGCAAAATTGAACAGAAACTACAATTGAAACCGTTTTGGTGAGGGGGTCATGGGCTCATTCATTTAACAAAAAATGCCTACAGCGCGCTTCCTTTGGAGAGTACTCAACGTATTAATAAACATGTTATGTTGGCTGAAGCAAATTTGTAGAATTTGAACAAATGATTAATTAACAATCGTAATTTTGAGTTGATACTCTTTTGATTTAGGAGTGAACATTATTGCTATATTATCTTTGGGGATGCTGTATGGGGGTCTTTTTGAATAAAGTAAGGAGTGAACCTCGGTCTTGAAGAGACTCGTGAACTAGGAGAGAGAAAACACGGGGACCGGCAAATCATTCCACAGTCGAGCTTTTTTTAGTTAAGCTGTGGAAGACGAGAAAAGTAAATAAAACCGTAGAAGTGACCCGTTCTTCTTTGAATAATGCCAATCATGGACAAATATTGGTTTGGGTGCGAGTTTGGCGTGTTTCCCGATTTTGCACCGGCTTCAAGTCTCAAATGTTTTTTTATTGTATAATGGAGCATTCACATCATATTTTCTTGAAGATTGATAAACCCACCGGTCGAGAGTTTTTTTTTCTATTTTCTATAGATTTTGGTACGAACTTGTGTATGTTTTCAATCTTTAATTTCACTTCGTCTATGGTTTGGTTGTTCGCGTTTGTGCAAAATTTAAAATTTTGTACGAGAAAAATACAAATTGAATAATAACAGTAAGTTGTATTTCCTTTACAATCAGTAACATGCATTTTGGTAGGGTTTATATGATATAACAACAATTCTTGGCTCAGTGTGAACTGATAACTCTTTATTTCACTCAAAACAGCTAAACTAATAATTTAATGGCCATTGTTGCAATTAATTTTTCTTACTTGGAACTAAAACTATATACCTAATTCGTGTAAAACAGCAATACTCGTAGTGATTGTAGCGATTGATATTACCTATTGTATACCAATAATTGTTTATTTTGCACCGAATAGCGATAATTTTAGTTAGCCACGGTCAACCTGCTGGAAAAAATTTGATTCCCAAAATAACTAAAACACTATACTCCACCGAGCATAAATAACCATTCACGACCATAGTAATTAAATTTGATGGGTTTTCAATAAGTTCGGAATATTCAATAGGTACTTAGAAGTCATAAAAATCCTTAGCATATTTTCAAAATTGTCGAGATATTGGTGAACGATTGTTTTTTAACCGGTCAGTTATCTAAATTGCCAAATTATTAATCTTTCTAGGTCTCCAGAGCTTTCCAAAATGTTTCCCCGTCCAACTGTCCAGGTAAATCTATCTCTTATTTATTTATAACATAAAATAAACGCGTATCTACTTTTACTGCAAAAAAAACTTTACTGATAACATTTTTAAATCATTTTAATTTGATTTGGTGGCAAAAATTATGATAAAGGATTTATTTTAAATGTTTTTTTAACAGTGTTTTCAGGTCAGAGAACAGCAACCCTTAAGGCAACCTAACATTACAATCCCAGCGCAACAAGCCTTAAGGCAATCTAACATTACAAGCCCAGTGCAACAACCCTTAAGGCAACCTAACATTACAAGCCCAGTGCAACAACCCTTAAGGCAACCTAACATTACAAGCCCAGTGCAACCACCCTTAAGGCAACCTAACATTCCAAGCCCAGTGCAACCACCCTTAAGGCAACCTAACATTACAAGCCCAGTGCAACAACCCTTAAGGCAACCTAATATTTCAAGCCCAGTTCAACAAACACAATCTTTAAGACAACCAACCACAATAAGTCTAGAGCAACAAAAACAGCCCTTATTAGCCCAACCAAACCAAAGCCAAGAGCAGCAACAGCAAGGCTTATTAAAACAAGGACTTCAAAGCCCTCTACAACAGGAACCAAGTCCTTTAGAAGTAAAACCAATCTCTGGCCAGCCCCAGAAAAAGCCTGTCTCGCTTCCAAAAACTCTTTGGCAACGGTTACACCCTGAAGAAGATGAACTGAGTCTTCTGGTAAAATCCCATTATGATGAAAAACAAAAAAACTCTGCCACCAAAAAGAAAAAACTTTCAGCCCCAAGACGACTGAAGCTCCAAACTCTCCAATATTCCACGGATCCTCTGCAAGGAACACCAGTATTGAAGGAAACAGCTACAACACTGGCCGATAAACAGCAGAGTCCTCATCAACTAACACCAATAACGAACGAACCAACTCCAACCTCGTTTCTAAAACAACAGAGTCCCCAACAAGTAACACCAATAATAACCAAACCAATCCCAACCCCATTTCTAAACCAACAGAGTCCTCATCCACTAACACCAATAATTAATGAACCAACTCCAACCCCGCTTCTAAAAGAACAGAGTCCTCAACAAGTAACATCAATAATGAAGGGACAATCTCCAGCACAGTTTTTAAAACAATGGAGTCCTCTTCAAACAATACCAAAATGGAGACAGGAACAGATTGATCTCCAGCAAACTCATTCTTCCGAGGGGCCACAACCGAAATATGATACTGAGACTTTGCTAAAGCATCTCTCGGTGCAGGAAACACCGATCACCGAGGCAAGACGGCATTCCGAACTACTGCAGCGTCCAAAGGCGAGCACTGAGATTCAACAAAACAAACACATCAGGCAAGAGCCAGAGGAGTCTCTGCTTCAGATGTACTCTCACTTCCAAGAGGGCACTGGAGACAAAGACACTCAAACAAAATACATCCCTAAGGCAAGACTCCACACGAAAATAAAGAAAGGTTGGTTGAGACACTTAAAAACTATTTTCAAATACAGCCAAATATTCATCTGTCGTTATTGAGCTACTTACAAAGCCAAAGCATGCATTCTTATTCAGGTAAATATTTGTTATAAAAACTTCCATGGTCTATTCTTGAATTGTTATATTACTATGTAATTCTATCACAAATTAAGAGGAAACCGGGCGGTGTTTTGTCCATACAAATGTAATCCTCAATTTTCTCTATGGATTTTGACACTACTGTAAATGCTTTAATACAACGTAGATATTGACCACTAGCGTATCGGCACATTTTGCCTTTTTTGATAGGTTACTTCTTATAGGAGTTAGGACCCTCCAAAAATAGTTAAATTGTCTGGTTTGAACACCATCAACAGATGTTCAGTATACAAACTAGATAAAGTATTTTTTTATAAATTGTCTCTCCCTGTGTGTCCTTTCCCGTGTGTCCCCATTTCTGCCTCCGTTCTTCTCCCCGTCGCCTTTTCCTCCCGTATTCCTCTTCCCCCTACCTCATCCCCTTCCCACGAACCCCCGCCCTCCCTCTTTCATTCCCATTCTCCTTCCAGATTCCCTTAGCGGCAGGGATGCCGCTAAACTATATGAAATACACACATTTTTCAAACAACTCGCGTGCCTACTATTGTAAAAATTTCATAACGCCAGAGCTCACCGGTATATATAGAAACCTTCACGGGCGTGCGCCCAACAACTCGCTAAAGTCTCATTGCAATTGGATGAAAAATAATAGTATAATAATAATAACAGCAATAGAATATAATTTCAAAACGCCAGAACTCTATAGTATACAGAAACCTTCACAGGCATGCTTACAGCAAATCACCAAAGTTTCATCGCAATCAGATGAATGGTTTAGGTACCGCACAAAGGTAAAAAAAGAAACATTCATGTTTATCTATTAAGATTATCAACCTGAGGCACATTTGTTCCTTTCGCTCAGTATTCGGAGGAGTAAGAGCTACAGTGACAGCAACAGTTTGGTAAAATACCTGTTGTTCCAACTTCTCAGCGACCGGATTTCCTCTTTAAACCCTTAAATTGAATATTTCAAAATTATCTATTCAGAAACGAAAGACCTAGATTTGGCTGTATTTGAAATTTCTGCTTATTTTTTCTCTTTTTTTTCAGATACTTATTATTTATTGAAATGAACTTTTACTTTTCAATACCCATCTATTCACCTCCTTATCCTTTATATTTTCTAATCCCTCCTCAAAACTACACACTTATTATGATTTTTCTTATATTACCTAAGTTCCCAGATTATTATTTTTTTAACCTTTTTTTTTACTGATAAAGCATTTTTGAGTTGTTATTCTGTGACTTTATTTGCACTATTGTAAAAAAAGTTGCTACCAAGTATTTGAAATTGGAAAATTGGTGCAGCTTAACGCACTTACCCTTTCAGGCGTTCAGAGAAGGAACTGACAAGCAATCAAATTATTTTTTAATTCATTAGATTTTATTTTTGCAAAGTTTATTTATTTCCAAAACAGTATAAAAAACCAGTGCATTGTAAAAGCAATAAAGAAAAACTATTTGGCATAATAAACACAGTTTACATGTAGGTATTAGCGATGTGTAGGTTCAGTCGGAGTGGGCTCTTGAACTCAGGTTCTTCGCGGGAAGCGGGTCCTACTCATATTTCAAATAGACTACCAGGACTCGGACCCAAGCCCGGAACTCGGCGGTCCGAGCCACTCGCCAGTCAGGAGCAGGTCTCGGGTTCGAGTTCTTTTGTGGGTTCCGGCTCTGGCCAAACCCGTGCATCATGGTAGCCACAACAGCACCCAGTACCCAGTCCGCACCCAAGAACTCAGACCCGGGACCTGCTCCTAGAACTCTAAGGCCACGTCCGCATAGGCAGGTGGCTTACTTAGCGCCTAGTGCCTAGTGGCTTGCACCCTGGCTACTCGCTAGGATACACGGTGGCCGCACTGTTGGTGGTTTGCCTGGTGGGTCGCTAGATGCCTTGCTCATTTGCTTGTCGGCACGTCGTTAGGCGACTCGCTAGGCGCTAAGCAAGCCACCTGCCTATGCGGACGTGGCCTAATGCTTTTAAAAGGAAGCACGACTCGGAGGCCTCCGATAAAATGCAGAACTTACCCATCTCTAGTTGGAAACAGCCGTGGGTAAAAACCTAATTCTCTCATGTAGAGGTATCGTTAAAATTTCATTTGTATTTTCTCGATCATGTGTGTGTCCTCTAGCCCCCAAACCTGAGATCCACTCTCGAGAATGCTTCGCACTAAGCTAAAGTAAAGCAGCCTTATACATAACTGCAAGGTTGGTCAACTCTTTTGAATTGTGTATGAAAAAACTCAACGTCTTTGTGGCTAATTAGTTATGTGTGTATCAAGCTGTGTTTCGATTGGGACAATCTGAGTGCAGTGCTCCCACCGAGAGCTCTGTTGTAACCATTTTTTTCTTTTTTAAATAATATGCATCATTTGCAGAAAAAAAGGAGAGTTTGCAGCAGAGCTATCAGTGGTATGTCCTATACTGATTCTGGTGACTTCTAAAATTAATTATTTTTTCAATAATTTTGGACAAAGCGAGGGTACCTTCTTACATATTAACAACTACTCAAGTTACTTGGATTGGAGTTAAGTGAATGTGGTCTTCCTTTTTATCGCCAATGGTGAAAACAGCACTACTGAAGGTAGAACGACAAACCAAGAATTCTCCTTTTACCGAAATATACATACACACAAATTTATAATAGTCTCGGAGAGAGAGTGAGAGGTTGTACATGACATTATCGTTCTAGTATCTTTTCATTTTCATATATGACATGTGAGAAGGAAGATTTTTGTTGATTCCTGCTGAGTCGCCGACTTTTAAATTAGCATCTTTTATCACTAATGTCTTTGATAATTCCAAAGTGTTTTCCCCCAAACACACTATAAAAAACACATTAGACCTAATAAACGAGTTAAAAGACCTAATTATTCATAATAACGGTAAACTAATTTTATTTGATATAGTTAACTTGTTCCCTAATATCGCAATAACGAGAGCAAATCACTAATTAGTGAATTACTGAATAATTCTAAATTGCCAGGTACTAATGCTCTGTTTAAACAAAAATTATTTTCAATTTAAAATTTATCATATATTATCTATCGACAAAATGTGGGTTTACCAATGGACTCTCCGACTTCTCCTTTGGTTACTGATATATTTATGGATAATCTGGAAAATAACATTTTTTTTTGCAACTCCTCTCTCCTAAAAAACTTGCTGATATGGATGATGAGGTACATAGATGACATCTTTTGTACACAACTAAATGCCTTCCTCCATCTTCCAACCTATAAATTTATTTCATACTCAAACACAATTTACCTTATGAATAGGTGTTAATGGTTTCAATATACATATGTATAGGTAAACCAATCTACACAGATATAACTTTCCACAATACATCTAGTCATCCAATCTCTCATAAACACTTGGCATTTCATTCAACGGTACACAGATTAGCTTCCTTGCCACTGTCTAGTAGTAATTTTACAGTTCATGTATAATTTTAAACAAACTTTTCTACCAAGTCACAAATTAACAACTCAAGACACCAATAGTAATAGTGTATTATAACACGGGTGGTGGAATTGACAAGCGCGGAAAGAAGCTGGCAAAGATGTGGCGCGACAACCAGAGACTTCGGCGCCTCGTCAAACCGAGGAATGCATACTCGGTGCTCTGCGAGCTTACTCCGGTCACGCAACGACGGGTTTCAGTTCTCCCACGGCGCGGTAACGAACAGTTCACAGCTGTACTCGACATTAGTGGCAACCAATATCAGGGCACTGGTGAGTTCGTCGATTTTTTTTTAGACAATCATTTATTTGAATTTCTCCCTCACCATTGAGTGGAAAATGTTACTAAATAAGGAATGATGGAGGACTTACCTTGCAGAGAATCGAACCTGAGTGTGGTTATACAATAAATGGCTCCCGGGGCAGCGATACCCGTATCCGCCCCTCAAATTGGAATTTGGGAAAAGCTGCAATTTGCTTATTGCTTATTTAGAGTGTCCTTTAATTACTAAACCCATGATAGATCCTATGCAACCTCTTTCTCATAAACAAAGCTTGTAGCACAGAAAGAGTGGCTACAACAGAGCTCTCTTTCTATGGCATGTGTCATGTCATTTAACTCTTTGTGTACCGGAAGTGCCTATGGGCCACAAAAAATTTGTACCTGTTGAACTCTGTCGTGACCGACAGGCATATTCAAAACATACTACTTTCTTTTCATGGTATTTTGATCAATGTTTGTTTTCAAAAAAATGTTTTTTAGCTTACCAAAACAAGTCTTGTTGAAACATTGAGAAAATATTATCGCTTCGTAAAGAACAGCCATTTAAAAATGGTGTCGCGAAACTGCGACTCCACTGTTAATTGGCGGTAGATGCTGCAAAGCAAAGCCTATGCAGCCCTCGAAGGACCAGTCCCGAAACTACGTGAAATCGCTAAGTTATACGGGACGATTAGATAGTATACACTCGCAAAACCCGATGGATAGTCAGTCGATAGTTCAGATCTGGGCTTTTGGAAAATTAGATAAGCCCAGATTGGAATAAGGAAAATAGGACTCACCGTTGCAGATGGGGCCTCGCTGATCTCCAGTTTTGGTGTACACTTCTCACTGTTTAAAATTCGCAATATTCTTATAACAATACATGCGCCCTGTCTGAGATGTTATTTTGTACTGAGCAGCAAATCACACTGTCACCTCTCCAAAGTTTGGTACTTTTTGCAACAATTTTTATGGTGACATTTAGGAGGGAAAGATTAGGTAGGTGGGATAAATTCAGGATTTTGACATATCTACCCATCAAGTCCGCGAATGCAATACCCAACCAATCCCATATAAAATTGCGCGAACATTCTCCCGGCCTTGGAAGTACCTACCGAAACTGAAGGTACTTTCAAAATAAAGTAAAGAATTATAGTGAAAAATAAAAATGTTAAATTTAAATATATATATAAGCGATTGATATTAGATAGTTAAGAAAAAATAAAAATAAAAGAAATAAATAGAGATAAAGAAAAATAATTATTATTGTGTAGGCAGGGGACACAATTTCACGACTGGTCGTTTAAAGTTCCCAGAAGGGGTTCTTACGAGTGCCACCCGAACCACTCCGTCTTTACCCGGAAATATTTCCTCAACAACCCCCACCGGCCAATAAAGTGGAGAAGCATCTTCTTGATGCACCAATACTACAGTACCTACAAGAATGTTATTGACGGGACTATTCCATTTTTGTCTCATCTGCAGAGAGTGAAGATACTCTATATGCCACTTCTTCCAATAAGATTGAACGAGGTGGTCCAAAAGCTCTTTCCTTTTCAGCAGACTAATGCGTTCCTTAGTCATATCATAAGCGGGCAAATGCTGAATCGGAGAAGACATTAGAAAATGAGCCGGAGTAAGAGCTTCTGGATAATGACAACTGCTTAATAAACATAACGGCCGTGAATTAAGTAAAGCCTCTATTTGCGTCAGAACTGTGAGAAGCTCTTCATAACATAAAAGTTGAGTACCCACAACCCTATACAGATGCGATTTAATGGATTTAATATTTGATTCCCACAATCCTCCAAAGTGAGGAGCGCGAGGTGGAATCGTCTTCCACTCAATTCTCCGAATGTTAAATTCATTGCGAAGGACTTCATTAGTTGAATTTGCCTCCAAAAATTTATATAAGTCATCAAGACAATTCTTCGCGCCTATGAAGTTTGTCGCATTGTCACTGTACATACACGAAACGGGTCCACGTCTGGATAGAAAACGTTTAAATGCATTTAAAAAATTGTCCGTACTTAGATCTGATACCAATTCTATATGTATAGCCTTCGTCGTTAAACAAATAAATAGACATATATATGCCTTTTGACTTTTTACTCCACGACGCCTAGAAAGGGTTATCTTTATCGGTCCGGCAAAATCTACACCAGTATGTGTAAATGCTTTTGCTTCTTGAACTCTAGCTGTAGGTAAATCAGCCATTGGCGGTATAATATTAGAAGGTGCGGTTTTAAAACAGAAATTACATGCATGTACTCGTTTGCGTATTAAGTTTCTTCCCGATAAGATCCAATAACGCTGTCTAATTATAGACATAAGGAGATGAGCACCAGTGTGACAATTCACACGATGGTAAAAATCTATAATTATATCGACAATATGATCCTGTCTTGGCAGAAGTACTGGATGTTTGTTTTCATAAGGTATATTCGCGTTTGTTAATCTACCACCTATGCGTAACAATCCATTATGATCGACGAACGGGTTTAATTTTCGAATCGAAGATGAACATAATTTTTTCCTCTGTATTAATTGTATATCGGCATAAAAATACTTTTTCTGTAGAGCTTTTAATACATTTATTTCAGCAATATTTAATTCCGTGGAATTTATAACTGTTGAACACGATAACTTCCGCGTAAATCGTAAAATATATACGACAATTCTTAGCAGTTTTGGCCATGAAGAAATTTTTAAAGCAAGATTATATATTGGAGAATTATTCTCTATTGACGTTATCGTGAACGTATGCGACTTTTTCAATTCCAAAGTATTCTCCTCCTGCGCTGAGGGGGAAAAGCTTTTGACAGGCCACTCGGACACTGGGTTCGCAGCCCAGGGTGGACCGTGCCACCAAAGAGGATGATCAATTAGCTGAGCGGGCAATAGTCCACGTGATAAACAATCACTAGGATTGGTAACTCCATCTATATGATAAAAATGTTTCGCAGGTAAATTTTCCTGAATTTCACTAACTCGATTAGCTACAAAAGTTTGCCATCTGTGCGGGGATGAGTGAATCCAAGAAAGTGCTATTTTTGAATCTGAAAAAGCAAATATATCGTTTATAAAAACGCGATTTTTATAAGTATCTATAATAGATTTAACAAGTCTAGATAAAATAAGCGCAGCACATAATTCCAATCGAGCGAGCGAAACTATTTTTAAAGGGGCTACCTTGGATTTCGAACATATCAAATTCATAGTAGCGTTGCCACTCTTATCTGTGACATGAAGATATACTACGCACCCGTATGCTTTCGTACTCGCGTCTGCAAAAGCGATAATATTTATCGTGCAGTTCTCTTTTACTCCCAAATATCGAGGTAAATTTAAATTAGAAAGCATCGGTAATTCTTCCTTGAATTTGACATATCGTTTGACAATACTTTGGGGTAGTTCTTCATCCCATCCTACTTTCTCTAACCACAGCTCTTGTAAAAGTAATTTGGCATATAAAATTACCGGAGCAACCAAACCTAATACATCAAATAAACGTGCTATTGTGTAAAGAATTGATCTTTTACATATAGTTTTCTCCTCCGTGGGACATATCATAAAATGAAAACAATCAGATATCGGATCCCATTTTAGTCCTAAAATGCTACAATTATCCGAGAAATCCATCGTTGCACGGTGCGACTCTGGTAATTGAGCGAGCAAATGAGCAGAATTACTCGACCATTTAACTAATTCAAATCCTCCAGACTTGAACATCGCCATTAATTCTGTAGACAAAGTGACGGCTTCACTTATAGTATTTACAGAATATACAAAATCGTCCATATATAAATCATTAATTGCAACTTCTGCGGCTTTCGGGTGACGATTTCTTTCATCGCTCGCTAGCTTTCTTAAAGTTCGCATCGCAAGGAACGGTGAACAATTTAACCCAAAAGCTAGCGAATTAAATTGATAAACTCCAATTTCTTCATCTTCGTGAAATCTATAAAGAATTTTTTGATATTTACGATGGCTTTCCGTTACCATTATACGTAAATACATTTGTTTAACATCTGCGGTCAATGCTATAGCGAATAAGCGAAATTTAATTAAAAGTGTAAATAAATTAGATTGCAAGTTTGGACCAGTATACAAAATATCATTAAGTGACAACCCTGAACTGGTCTTTGTACTGGCGTCCAATACAACACGAGTTTTAGTTGTTGCTTTATCTTTACGAATAACTGCATGGTGAGGAATGAAATATCCCTCATCAATATTAGATGAAGACGGAACTTCATACCTTATATATCCCTTTTCCAGATATTCAGAAATTACTTCATTATAACTCCGATGCAATTCTGGTGACGTATTAAATTTCCGTTCTAAATATTTATATCTGCGTTGCGCGACACTGAGCGAATTTCCTAAATTATTAGGATCTATCTTAAAAGGTAAAGACACAATATACCTTCCCGAGTCATCCCGTTGGACGGACTCGACGTACATTTTCTCACATTCCGCGTCTTCAGCACTCATCAATGACTTAATAGGCATGTCTTCCATTGTCCAAAATTTGGTTAACGCATTGCATAAATCCACGTTGGTTATGGGGCCGAATGTCCACGAAACGTCCGGCGTACACTTAGGTATTTCACCCATTACAATATATCCGAATACCGTTTGTATAGCGGGTGGTGCATTCGTATTATGTTTAGATAAAACCTTATTTCCTAGCATAATATATGGAAATAACTGAGCACCTAATAAAATATCGACATCGGATGGAACGTTCCAATTTTCATCGGCTAGATTTAAACCAAGTAAATGCTCACATGACTTTGTGTCAACATACTGTGTAGGGAGCTTGTCCGTGATTTTTTCGACCACTAATAGGCTTATTTTATATTTATCTTCTGAAACACGGGATTTAATTGTTAATGCAACATGCCCCAAAATTGGTGTCTCCACTGAACCAACACTTTTAATAACTGAATTATTTAAAGGAATTATTTTAAGATTCAATTCATTACAAGTATTTAAACTAATCAAATTTTGTTGCGAGGCGCAATCAATTAAACACCTGACGGTTACTTGATTATTTTTAATGTCGTAAGCGAATAACTGCGCGGTTGACAATAGTACATTCGTAGCTAAATTACCCGCCGTAAAATCATTATGATGTTTATTCCTTGTTATTAATGTGACAGCTTCGTTTTTCGAATGACTTTCGTTGTTCACCGTACCCTCAAAATGCAAAGCAGTATGGTGACGTTTTTTACAAATTCTACAATCCGATTTAGATGAACATTTTACCGTCTTGTGTTTATCGCTTAAACAGTTTACACATAAGTTATTTAATTTTACAAACTGAAAGCGAGCCTTTGGCCTCAACTCATTAAATTGTTCACATTTAAACAATTCAACATGATCGCTTCGATTGCATTTCCGGCATTTATTATTATTACTACGATTATTATCAAACGACTTCGGTTCAACCACAGCGAAAGAATGCGAAACCTTATTTTTATTATTATTAACTTTAATTTCTGCTCCGGTTCGTTCAAGAATTTTAACATGCGAACGAATATATTCTATTAAATCGGTATATGTAGGTATATCTTTCTCCCGTATGGACATTTCGAAATTTTGCACCAATTGCATATCTAATTTTTTCAGTGCAATATGTAAAATTATAAAGTCGGTTAGGTCATCAATACCTAATTCTTTGAGCGCAGACATGGAAGACGCAAACCGTTCAATAAAATTATTTAACTCATTTGAGTTAGAAGGTGCCAATAATTTTAAATTCAAAATATTGTTCAGATAAAAGGTGCCTAGCACGCGCTTGTCTTGATATTTCTTTTCGAGAGCATTCCAGATTACAAAATAATTTTTTTCATTCGGCAGTACTCCGGCAAACACCGATAATGCCTTTCCTTGAAGTTTTCCTATCAAATATTGCATCTTTTGCGACGTATTCAAATTTTCATTAGAGTGGATGTTTAATTTAAATGCTTCATAAAATACCGACCAATTCTCTTGATTTCCATCGAACGATGGCATATCAATCGCTGGAAGCTTAATAAATTGGGACTTATTTAATTTCTGCGTACCACCTAAATCTTGCTTCGCCACAATACTTTCGCGTATACTAACTACAAAGCAGTACTTATTTTCGAATTTATTCCATAAATCTAAATTTATATTATAGTTTGGATCCTTTTTCAATTGAAGTAAAAGAAATTCATCACAATACGTGTTAAATTGTGAATAATATGTAGCCAAATTAACCGTTTGTCTAACGAACTCCTCCGAACTCCTTGTCTCCCTATCTGCAATAATTTTCGCTTTCTCATATAAATCATTGAGACGATTATGCATCAAATTAATCTTAGATTCTAGTAATTTGATTTTAACTAGATCCTGAGCCTGAGTACCATCACTCGTCGACATGATTAATTCTATGTAGGAATTTTAATGCAACAATAATTACAAAAGTATGTCAGTACAAATGACTTAACAAAGTATGAAAAGCAAATAATAATTATTTGCAGGTTAAATATATTAATTTTAAATACCCCGTTGGTAATCCGGCTCGAAGGACCAAAAATGGTGTCGCGAAACTGCGACTCCACTGTTAATTGGCGGTAGATGCTGCAAAGCAAAGCCTATGCAGCCCTCGAAGGACCAGTCCCGAAACTACGTGAAATCGCTAAGTTATACGGGACGATTAGATAGTATACACTCGCAAAACCCGATGGATAGTCAGTCGATAGTTCAGATCTGGGCTTTTGGAAAATTAGATAAGCCCAGATTGGAATAAGGAAAATAGGACTCACCGTTGCAGATGGGGCCTCGCTGATCTCCAGTTTTGGTGTACACTTCTCACTGTTTAAAATTCGCAATATTCTTATAACAATACATGCGCCCTGTCTGAGATGTTATTTTGTACTGAGCAGCAAATCACACTGTCACCTCTCCAAAGTTTGGTACTTTTTGCAACAATTTTTATGGTGACATTTAGGAGGGAAAGATTAGGTAGGTGGGATAAATTCAGGATTTTGACATATCTACCCATCAAGTCCGCGAATGCAATACCCAACCAATCCCATATAAAATTGCGCGAACAAATAACAAAGTTACTTCTGTATCTTTCTTCAACATGCCTGCCTAACGTGCAGTTTGTGTAGTTTGTTCTCTTTATTTTTTATTGTTAAAACATTTTTCATAATACAAGAGAAAAAACACATTTCTCCAAACGTAAGTAGCTATTCTGGGGAAACTACCTATGTAGATGATATACCATTCTTTATAATTATATGAACACATTATCTGGTATGATGATACAATTTACAAAAACATAATTTTACAAAAAATGGGTCAGCTTTTACGAAAATAGAATTAACTGGCGCACAGCAGGCTGCGTGAAAATTTAGCATTGGCACACTACGGAGGTATTAGGTCGCGAGACCCTGGCGTTCCAAAGCTTAAGAGGGAGAGAATGGACCCATGGACCCATCAGAGGTATATCTTTAATTTGTGAGAAACTACCCACAGCCAGTGGCATCCCGCATTTGAGGGATGTTACGAGACCAAAGAAAAGAGCAAGGGGAAGGTTAGAAAGTACCTGACTATTCAGATAATATGGTTGCTTTACCCATTTCAAGTATTGTTTTGTTTCCCTCGCCAGGCGATACTGAGCGTGTCGACCACTCTGGTACAATAATGGACTTCTGAGTTTCTGACTATCAGTATGTTGTTCCAGGTTTGACTAAGAAAGAAGCGAAGAGTGTTGCAGCTGAGGAGGTACTCCGACTCTTGATGAACAAACAGATGCGGATGAGTGAAGTAGCAGATCAAAACCAGGAAGAAGATATTATAAGTAATTATTTTTATTTTTCATGCGCCACTACTTTATATTGTTTCGTAATGGTGTACAACTTCACACATGCACATGAAAAAAAAAATCATTGGTTAACCAATACCTCTGCCAAAGGTCACCCCAGATTCTCTTTGGGGTGAGGTTTGTTCTGGTCTTGATGAGGGGTGCGTTTGCCTACCAGCTACATGGCAGGTCGACTGAGGGAGGAGACTCTTTGAGCTCTCTCGGCCCGACGTCTTGTACCACAGTGACGGATGGATTCATTCGTCACTCCTGGACATGCTGACATCCCTCATATCTTTTTTCTTCCCTGAACTTTTTCTCCTTCCTTTGCTTCCCCTAAGATGACGTTGGCCCTGAAGATTATTTTTTCACAGTGCTTTCTGTGTGGAATTGATTAAAAAAAATTGTATCCGCAACCCAAAATGCGAACAATAAAATTTTGACACAAATATGCATAGAAGCAGCAGGTTTGTATCACCTCTGTATTAATCGCTTTGTTTCAGTCTCTGATTCGGAAGACGATGAAGACTCCCCCATTTCTATGAAGCAGCTGACCTCGCTGGCGCTGTATAAACTATTTGAGGACTGGAAGAAAGCGGACATAGAGGCAAGTTACTTATAATAAATTTTAAAATGATGAATTTTCAGAATCGCCGGATGCTTAATACGAATTCTTTTTTTACAGTAGACCTCCTGTCCAAAAAAAGTATGTTTCTAATTTTCTCTAATTTAAGGGGGTATTCTAGTCTAGAAAAAAAAAAAAAAATTTTCTTCATATTTCCAAAGTGTAAATATTCAAAAATATTTCCTTTAAATGATTTTTTGAAATTCGCATTATTTTAAAAGTTATAACCATTTTAATTTCGCGGTTTAGTCGGAATCTAATATATTGAAATCTAAATAGAACAAAATTTTAAAGTATTTTTCTCAAAATCACTTTTTTCGAGACGGTTGACACGATATCTCAAGTTCTACTAAACCAATTTACTTGAAATTTGGTGTGAGCCTTCTCTATACATTACTTTATCGCATGAACCAGAACTATAACAAAATTTTAATTTTTACTATTCTAAAAAATTCGGAAAGTCAAAAAAACTGGTAAAAAAGTGTTTATTTACTTCAGACAGCCGCCATTTTGCGAAAAAAAAAATTTATGACCTCTCCGAGGTTCATGCTATAGCAACATTTGCTTGGATTAAAAATAAATTTGTTTTTTTTTTTTTTTCGGATAACTAGGAGGGTTGCAATCGTGTCAACCAGGGCGCGCCATATTTTTTAGACCCCCTACTTCAGCACCCTCAACAAACTTTTAATTTTTTCGTTTGATTTTTTTTTATGTATTCTTTAATGTTTGATAAATATTAAATATTTGGTAAAATAATATCTACAAAAATATTATTGGTTTTTTTTTTAATTGCACCTGAAAAAACACCTACAATTCATGCTTCTAGACTAGAATACCCCCTTAACCTCTTGAACGCCAGCGTATCCTTGAGGATACGTTTAAAAAAATCACGAAGACTTCAAAAAATCACACAATAACTATCTATTCTGGGGAAACTACGTATGATAGATTATATTCTATATACAGGCCGAACGCTATACATATAGCCGATATAATATGTAAACGCTTGACATTTCGACCCATTGGAATAACAAGGTTCCATTTGTTGTGGTAACGCCATGGGATAATGAACTCTAAAGTAGCTTACTATAGATCCCATTATTGCTTGAAGTTACCGCGACAGATGGAACTTATTTTTCCAAAGGGTCGATTCGTCACATGAGGACGGGTCGCTTCTTTGACTCGTTCCTGAGATCAACAGCTCGGCTGTGGAATTATTTGCCCGCCTCTGTCTTTCCTCCCTCCTTCAACACGGGTCTCTTTAAGATCCATGTTCAATCCTTCCTCCTCAAAAAAACCCTCCACAATCTTACTCATTAAGCTTATATCAGCCTTGCATTCTATACGGATCTCCACATTTCTCACACGATCGTACATTGCCAATTCTATGCCTACGCGATCCTCTGCCAATTCTATGCCTCACTCCATACATCAGAATAGATACCATCACTCCATTGTGGACTGCTAGCTTCGCTTCTTTGGACAGTTTTTTGTTAGCACCAACCGCGTTCAGTCCTCTAACCCTTTGATTAGTGAGTTATTTTTTTGCCATCTTCATCATTGGAGTGAGTTATTTTTCAAGTTTTTCTTAATTTTGCAATCGATTTAATTAATTACCTTCTCACCTTTTTTTTACTACACAAGTTAATTTTCGGAGCTTTTTTTATTACTATAAACCTTTTCTTATTGCATTGGACAAATTCAGTGGTTCTCAACATTTTACAAATAAAATTTTTTCAATAAAGTCGTAAGGTCGCACGTATGCTGCGATCTGGATCGTCCGTGTGCCGCCGCATATGTGCGGCGATACTCCTCAAAAAGGGTTAATGAATATAATATTATTTATAAATATATGAAAACATTATCTCGGTAAAACGGTACGATTTACAAAAACATAATTTTGCAAAAAAATAAGTAAGTATAATTTTGCAAAAAATAAGTAAATTGTGATAAAAATAGCATGGCTAAAATGTTGCATTGGTACACAAAGAGATAAGCGTGTCAAGCTATTCTGAAAAATTGCCAAAAAAATATTTGCACAGTTTATGGTAAAAAATGGAGATCGCGTTTTATGTTTTTTTTTTCACTTGAACAACATTAAAAATGAGTAAGTATTGGACAATAATGTTCGGCAGTTCTTCCCTATCCATATTGAAGAATTGCTTGGTTCATTCTCTCTTGTCAGTCCCTTTTTTAAATAGTGTATTTTCCCAGCAGCGATCTTTCAACCCTGCATCAGCGCCCGCTGGGGCTGATGTTGACCCCCTGGCCTCGCTGCACCCGTGTGACTTGCTGGGCCGCATGCGGGGCAGTCTGCCTTACAGCCTGCTGCTAAAGCAAACCACCCCCCAGGGGACAGAGTTCTTCATAGGCGTGACTGTGGATGGAACAACTTATGTTGGAAAAGGTATTATTTTTAATTTTTTTTAAATGTTTTTCCGAAAGTTAGGTGAATTTGGCGTATTATGGCAACGAATCGCTCAAGACGTTTTGCAAAAGTGCCAAAAATCTCCAGAGTGGTTATTTGAAATAAAGAACTGGGTAGCTATTCTCCAAGCCCTCGTCGCTCGCAATCGCCGTCGAAAGTACGTACATTGGTCGACGTGGTTATTCTTAAGCCAGTCGACGGAACATTTTTAGACGCCAAACGCCAAAAGTCATTCGCCACAACAACGAGTGGGGTAGACCAGTAGAAACGGAGAAGTGAGTGGTTGTTTATTTGCGAGTCTATGCAATTGGCTGTCAACATCTAGTATTATCGTTTTCCCGCGCGAACTTTCGCACCCGCAAGATGGCGAATATTGTTATAAAGTCGTTTTAAGGTTTCATATTACAATGGCTAATTTTCCGCTCATTAATGTTGATCAGAACTAACTAGTTCTATGAGCAGCTGCTTTTGATTATTAGTTATATGGTCATTTCGAAAATTATCAATCGACCCAACAAACTTACCGTTTCACTGTTTGACGTTTGACATTTCAAAGTTACACCATAGAAATCTCAAAAACATCAGGAACATAGATAACATTTACAGGGCTACCAATATAATCATCCTTGCGACCGCTCGCCGTTCAAGAATACGTAAATATGAAACATTTGAAAAAGTTGGTCGCGACGACGAGGAATTTTTCGCTCGCAGCTGGCGCATGGCGAGTAACGATTGATCGTTGCTCGGGAATAGCTACCCAGTTTCATAAAATGTTACATTTTTACAAATAAGTAAGTTCAAATAAATGTGATGATTTTTAATCAAGTAGTGGGTATTTACGTAAGTACCTACTTACAAATCTTAAGATTTGGGAGGAAGTTTTGGTTTTGATTTATTAAATAAGATAAAATTAGAAACATACTTTTTTGGATGCGAGTTCTACTTTTCCACTGTCATATTTATGATTCAATTTGGGAGGCGGAGTACAGCCGCTCCAGGAACCATATATTTTATAACCGACACTTCTGCCATAGGTCACCCCAAGTGGTTTGCTACGTTTGGTGATTTAGTTGGGGTGCCCGGGTTCACAAGGGTGAGGTTTGTCCAGGTCTTGGCGGCGGATGCTTCCGCCCACCAACTGCGTAGCAGGCTGGATTGGGAAAGACCAGTTAAGGGAGACGTTTTGACCTCTCCAGCAGGACTCTCTCGGATCATCGTCTTGCACTGCAGTGGGAGAGATTTTTTTTTTTTACATGAATACCGCACAAGAGTCCCAACTGCTCCCCTCTGGAGCCAGTGAGACTATGGCATCCCCAATTGGGGTATGTTGTGAGGCTGAAGGGAGGGGAAGGAGATGGGGAAGAGGAAGGTAAGAAGTACCTGGCTATTCAGATCTGGTCACCAAACACGGCTAAAGCCATTTCAAGCAACGTTTCAATTCTGAATGTTGGTCTTACACCAGGGTGATACTGAGAGTATCTTCCACTCTGGAACGTGCCGCAAATATACTCTATATTATTTTAAATTAATAAATTGTGAAATAACACAAATTAATCAAATAAAATTTCTTCAAAATAGGCAAATTTACTTTGTGGCGTCATCATTAATTTAATGAAAAACAAATAACTTTGTGTAACTTATTATCCTGACGAAGAAAACATAGTTTTCGAAACATGTTGATATTGTTAATTAAATAGTGGTGTTACACAAAGTTATTTGTTTTTCATTAAAATAAAATTTATTTGCCACGCAGGGGTTCGATCCCGCGACCTTCGTAATGCTAGTCAAGCGCCTTACCGCTGGACTATGCCGGC
Source organism: Glyphotaelius pellucidus (assembly GCA_936435175.1). Taxonomy (NCBI): domain Eukaryota; kingdom Metazoa; phylum Arthropoda; class Insecta; order Trichoptera; family Limnephilidae; genus Glyphotaelius; species Glyphotaelius pellucidus. Next base: position 32,683,191 of record OW386547.1, read on the forward strand.
CGTCGGTGGATTCATACGTCCGTCACTCCAGATGCGGTGCGTGTTTTCATATGATTTCGAGGAAAAGTCTGCTTTTTAGACTGGCCTCACTAATAATAATTACTTAAGCAAAAGTACACATGTAATAGCGCGCGGTCCTATTTAACATCCTTGTTACTTTAATTGACGGTTAAAATTTAAATTTAGTTCACGATTTAGCTTTCTGTTGAAATATATGAATTGACGTTTTTTGACTTCATCTTTTTGATGTAAAACTAATTGAGAGCTATAATTTGTCTCATTGTATATTACTAATAATGATACCATACTGTATGTACAGAATTGTTTTAATTTCTCAGTCATTTTTCAAGTAATACATAATTGTTTTTAATTTTTCCCCAGGCGCCAATAAGAGGGATGCACGTTACAGGGCGGCTAAGGGGGCCTGCGAGGCTATCTTCAAAGTTGTTTACCCCTGAACTGTAAACATTGTGACAAAACTCCCAGTTGGAACATTAGACAAGTGACCAATTAATCAGGTTAATTATCAAAGACGTAATCAAAGGTTACTTATCAAAGATGTTCATAGACACAAAAATGGTGGTTTCAAAAAATTTTAACAATTCATTAAATTTTTTCAATTAATTTTCACATTCTGTGTAAATTCTATTAAAGTTCTGTTATTATATCATTTAGTAGGCCAGTTGCTTCGTAAAACTGAAATAATCACAGAACTTGAAAATTAACTTCAAATATTTGATGAATTGTTTAAATTTTTTTAAACAAACTGTCGTCGGTAATAATGGGAAGTAAGTATTTCAGATTCCAGAATTGGAAAATAATGCATTTTACTTGCTGATATATATATAATATCTTTATCAAAAAGTTTTAGGACTTTATTCATAAAATCGAAAATACTAGTTTCTTCATCAAAATCGATATGGTTCCCTTCAAAGTACTCCCCGTCAACTGCAACGCACTTACCCAGCGTTTGATCTAATCCTCGAAACACCGCTGGTATTCAATTTTCAGTACGTCCATCAGAGCCGTTTTCGATTTTTTCATGACGTCCTCTCGGGTGCCGCAACTTTTTAAAATCGGTTGAACAGGAAATAGTTGTAGGGGCCAGATCAGGCGAGTTCGAAGGCTGCTGGATAGCATTTGTGTTGTTTTTGGTTAAAATGGACAAGGATCGCATTGTGATACGGTGCGTTATTGTGGTGCAAAATTGATGCCACTTTCAGGCTTATAAAAAATCGAAAACACGCCCAAAGGTAAGTACAGAGTAACGTTTACGAATGTCAAGCTATAACGCTGAAATTTGGAGGGAAGTGTCAATGACAAATGTGGTAACCTAATTAAAAAACAAGAATTCCAATCGGATGACTGACAACGTCACACGGTGGCTGGTTCGAAAACTTTTTGATCAAGCTGGTATATTTCATTAAAAAAAAACTTATAATGTGACATCTTTTCTTCTTTTGAAGTAATAATATTAAGCTTGTTTATTTTAATTAAACCCAAACTAAGAACCTATTTTAGGATTGGTTACATGACAATTCAACAAAGTGGCATTTCAACATCGCTTTAAAAAGTGATTAAAATTGATCATTCAATTCCTTTAAAAAGTGATGAAATCACTTTTAATGACTTTTCAAAGGAGTGATGAAATTGTACAATGTTGAGTTGTGTGGTCATCTTTAGGGTGGACCAAATATCTAGAATGCATTATTTTTCTGGAAACTGAAATACTTATTTTTATTTATTATTTAACTACTCAAAAATGTTTTTTTTTTCTTCATATTCTAAGCGTTTCCCTATTTTCTGTACATTTACCCATTACTTATTTGTTGTTTCTGTATTTTTACTTTTAGTGGTTCCTAAAGAGACTGACTTTATTTTACTTAGTTAAGGTTTTATGTTAAACGACTGTTAACCACTCGAGAAGATTTCCGAGTGCTCGGTTTTTGATTTGGCCATTCGATTTGACTATATCATACCCTCAAAGGATACCACCGCCGCCCTGGGAGCCATTTATTGGACATCTATTAAATTAATCAACACCTTTGCCATAGGTCACCTTGTGGTTTGCTACTTTTGGTGACTTAGCGGGGCGGCTAGTTTCATGGGGTGGGGTTTGTCCGGTTCTTGGCGGCAGATGCGTCTGCCCACCTGCTGCGTGGCGGATCGAGAGAGACTGGTTGAGGGAAGCCTTTCAACTTCTCCAGCCAGACTCTCTCAACCCATCGCCTTGCACTGCAATTGGAGAGATTGATTCATACGTACGTCACTCCTGGACCCTGAACCCCATTTTCCTACCCATCCCTCATACCTTTTTTCCTTCCCAGAACTACTTCTCCTTAAAAAGACTCTCCACACAGTGTCCCACATGACATATGCCCTAAGGGAAATTCTTTTCTCAGGGCCTCCTCTGCGGAACTAAGGTAAAAAAATCTCCAAATATTAATACCGATAGAAAGAAAATTTTTTAAAATCATTCAATTTTTTATTCATAAAAGTCACCAACCTGGAGAGGTTGCAATGATGCCAAACATACCACCTTGGATTCCTACATAAAGTATTGAATATCTATAAATCTGTTACTTTACTTATTTCTTGATGCTGTATTTTGTTTTTTTTTTTGCTTTGGTTTGAATACCAACCTATTTAAAAATGTAGGATTTTTTTTAAACATTGATATTTCATGGTTCCTAAAAAAACTGATCTCAATTTAATTAATTAAGGTTTTATGTTAAAATGACTGAAAGAAACCAATGAGTATTATTTATGACTAAATAAAATAGCCTAAGAGAAGTCTTGGCATACCAATTAAAAATTCTGTCCAAACGGTTACACAAAAATGGCAGTCAAAGTGTCATTATCAGATTATCATAAACTGAATAATAACATTGTAAAACATTTGAATGTAAAGCTATTTTTGTATAACTATTTGGACAGAATGTTATGTCATACAAATCATTTGGACAGAATGATATGTGTTTGGTATGCCAAGTCCTTCTCTTAGGTTTAATCTTTGGTATTATTATAGTTAATAATTTTTAGATCTTTTATTATACTAATATCTCAAGTATATTGTTATAAAGTTGAAGCTTTTATTATTTTGTCATACTTAAATGACAATATGATTTTATCACAATAAAAATATTATATACCTAATACTAGAATAATTTTTAGGAATAGTTTTCTAACTACATACAAATAAATCCAGCTTGATTTCACTTGTTCAAATTAGTATTTAATTTTTGTAATTTTTACAATTACATACATTAAGTATTGATATGTTTTGTTAATTTGTTTTTATGTAGGTACCTAGTTTAAGAAATATGTTTTCTTTATTAGAAATAGTTAGGTTTTCATAAATGTTTCAAAGAGCATAACAAGTTTGTGTTAATTAACAATAATTAACCCATACGGCGCTCTCCACATGGATTACACGCAAAAAATTGTGCCCCCAGAGCGACAGACGAGTGAAAAAAACAATTTGAAGCAGGAAAATGAAGGTGGACCCCCAAGTAATATTTATTTATATTAATAATGATTATTAATGTTCACAATAAATAAAAATAAATTTGTCTCCCTTGCTTGTAAATCTGTTTCTTCACTCTCTTGAAAAATTCCAATTCATTCAGGTATTGAGTTATTAGGTGTCCAGCAACAAAATATATTGCACATCCCATAGAAAAGTGTCAAGTCAAAATTTTCTATATTACGTTTTATCTCTGAAAAGTGAAGTGATTGTAATTATCTATGCACCACGAAAACCGCATTTTAGTTAGATCACTCCAACTCCGCAAGATGTCGCTAGTATCTCTTTTCGGTGAGACCGCTTATTCATCATTCATTCATTTCGACGGTCCCGAAGAATAATATCGGATGTGCTATTTTATAGTTTTGCAGTAGAGTTGTTTGAAGTTTCGTTTCTGCATTTTTACCGTTTGAAACATCAAGAAATATATGTTGTTTTGCCATTTAGCTTTTCCTTTCATTTCATTAAAAATTCCGAAAATACAGACTTTTAAATCAACAAAATAATTTTTCATTTTTAACAGATTTCTTTTCACTCCAAATAAATTATCTTTTTTTTACTTACAACATTTTTCTATGGGATGTGCGATTATGTTTTGATTTTCATTGAAAATGTATGAATTTCGCAAAAATGCATCGCAGAACCGTTATCCTATAAACTTCAGGATTGCAGTGAAAAAATTATTTTCGTATAGATTACCACCAATGAATCTACGAGCCTGCATCATCTACTTAATAAGAAAACCTTTGAGGTTTCTTTTTCTTTATTTTTATTTTTTTATTATCAGATTACTTGTTCCTCAGCATAGTTCTTAAGTATTCAATTTATGTAGGTTGGTAGGTACTGTAATGGAAAAATATATCTACTGTTAAAAATGTTTCACGTGAGAGTAACACTGAACCACCCCATATTATGTACATTTGGGGGCATCACTACTGCTTTGAACATTGTGAATCAAATACTTACTAAAAAAAAAAAAAATAAGTTCCTGCACGTTAAGTTTGTTAATCTGGATAATATTATAAGTGTATAAATAAGCTAATGGGCGCTTTTACAATTACTGTGGCAACGGCATAACAGGGAAGCAAAATGCATTGGTTTTTCAAAATGCAATACATAAACTAATAAATAAAAAAAACATTTTTTTTATTTATTTTTTTTATTGAAGAGCGGAGACGGTTTACATATATAAAGTTCCCGTGAGCACTTAGGCCATAGGCCCATTGTGCTATCTCCCATTTTACCTCATTCCTTTGACAGTAACCCAGTCCCTTTTACAAAGTTCACCAGGATTGTCATTGGAAATGGAGCCATATCTTCTGGTTCGACAATGTGCCTTCCCAGGTCTCATTTCTCCTCTTTACTCCTCCTTGGTTCCCTGAAGGCCCCACGAGGGAAGAGGGTTTCATCCCTCCTCTCCACTCCTTAGTTCCCTGAGGGCTTCACAATAGAGGGTCCCTCCCCTTGGTTCCCTAAAGGCCCCACAAGGGAAGAGTCCACCCCACCTTGGCTCCCCGAGGGCGCCGGGAGGGAAGAGGACTTATCTCTCCCCTTCACTCCTCCTTGGTTCCCTAAAGGCCCCATAAGAGAAGAGTTCACGGAGAAGTTTCTCTTCACTCCTCCTTGGTTCCACAAAGGCCCCATAAGGGGAGAGTTCACGGAGATGGCCTCCTTTCTCCTCTTCACTCCTCCTTGGTTCCACAAAGGCCCCATAAGAGGAGAGTTCACGGAAAAAAACATACAACTTTATTTTTTAATCTGGCAACCACACCTCCTATCGTTGTCATAGATGACAGCGCCCTCCCTTTTCGCCAACTCATACACTGTACGAAGACTCTTTTAATTTACTGTCCGCGGTAATGACGCGCTGTGGACGTTTTAAACCATCGTTCCATGCCGTTGCTATAGTAATTGCATGCCATGGTAATAATAAGACTGAAAAAGAGATTGGGTTCTTTCTTACTCCCATCTAAACAGGGTCATAATGGTAGGCATATAAGTTATGATTTATTATATTTTGGGTTCCTTCGATAACAGATATTCTGTTGAGTAATTTTATTGAAAGATATATATTTTTGTGGCATGTTTTCCCTGATTTAGGTCATTACATAAATATTTTTAAATAAATAATAATAATACAATGTGTAATGAAGTTTTATTTCCCTCTATCTTTGCTGCTCCCCATACATCCCCTGGATTCCCTACATAATTATTGAATTGCAGAGTATTCGGGGGTAAAGTGCGGTAACTTTGTGAGGCGATTCTACAATGGTACAGTAAAAAAGATCAACGCCCCGGGTGCCACCCGATGGGGGGTGACACCCGACCGTGGAAAAAAAATTATGAAGGATATTGCCACAAAAATGTTGAACAGGGTCTGTTATTTATATTTTTGTAGCTCTATGGCTCCCGGTGGAGTGCCCCGAAACGGGAGAATTTTGTGTCTGACGGTCTTTTTATAGGCGAAAATAGTCTATATTTATGGAGAAATTTGTATCCCTGAAATTCTCTAGCCACCCCCGTCCTCAATTTTCTATCCCCAATTTTGGTATGTTGTGAGGCTGAAGGTAGTGGGGAGGTGAAAGGGATGTGGAAAATGTAACTGGCTGTTCAGTTCTAGTCACCAAACATGGCTAATGCCATTTCAAGTACATCGGCACCGGTGCATAGTCGGGAAACACGCCAAACGGGCGCTCAACATTTGTACACGGTTGACATTAGTCATGAGAACGGGTCGTTTCTACGACTCGTTCTTGAGTTCAACAGCTCGGCTGTGGAACGATTTGCCGGCCTCTGTGTTTCCTCCCTCCTACAATATGGGTCTCTTCAAGACCCATGTTCACTCCTTCCTCTTCTCAAAAACACCCTCCACACAGCATCCTCAAAGATGACATAGGCCCTGAGGGAAATTATTTTTTCCTCAGGGCCTCCTGTGTGGAGTTAATGTAAAAAAAAAATAAAGTCTAATGATACGCAAAACCAGTGTAAAATTACAAAAAAATATATAACATAACTTTTTTATCCGAATACAATACGAAGAGGCTCAACTTCTCGCACCCGTCTGGAGCCAATGAGACTATGGCATCCCCAATTTTAGTATGTTGTGAGGCTGAAGGTAGTGAGGAGCAGAAGGAGATGTGGAAAATGTACCGGTTCATTTTCCATATCTCCTTCCCCTCTTCACCACCTTCAGCCTCATAACATACAAAAATTGGGGATGCCATAGCCTCACTGGTTCCAGACGGTTGGGACTCTTGTGTAGTATTTGGATAAAAAAGTTATATTATATGATTTTTTTGTATTTTTACGCTGGTGTGTAGTGTATATAAGTATTAGACTTATTACTTGAAATGGCTTTGGCTGTATTTGTTGTCTAGATCTGAATATACAGGTACATTTTCCACATCTCCTTCCCCTCCCCACCACCTTCAGCCTCACAACATACTAAAATTGGGGATTCCATAGTCTCACTGGCACCAGATATATGGGACTCTTGTGTTGTATTCGGATAAAAAAAGTTATAATAAATGAGTTTTTTGTATTTGTACGCTAGTGTGTGGTGTGTAGGTATTAGACTCATTACTTGAAATTGCTTTAGCCGTATTTGGTAACTAGATCTGAATAGCCAGGTACATTTTCCACATCTCCTTCCCCTCCCCACTACCTTCAGCCTCATAAAATACCAAAATTGGGGAGGCCATGGTCTCACTGGCTCCAGACGATTGGGAGAAGGTGGGCCTCTGGTGTTGTATTCAGATAAAAAAAGTTATATAGCGGTTTTTTGCTAAGCCGATTGCACGTATATGTATGTCGTATTTTGTTATTATCGCATGCTCCTTCGGAGAGTCGAAATTATTGTAAGTAAAAATATTTTTACAACGGATTTTAAATCAAGATGCCTGCAGATACAAGTATACATTGGTTATACGGCCGTATATCCTCTTTGCATACTTACTTGCAAATCATGGTATTTTGTCAATTTTAGGATCACCTATGTTTACCTATCATGGTTGCGTGATAAATATTTCAAATATAATTATGTACTCCAAACAGCAACATTTTTATTTTTTTTTACATGAGCTCCACACAGGAGACCCCGGGGAAAATAATTTCCCTCATGGCCTATGTCATCTTTGGGGATGCTGCGTGGAGGGTTTTTTAGGAACGGAAGGAGAGGGGAGTTCTGGGAAGGAAAAGGGGTTTGAGGGGTGGGTAGAAATCTGCGGTTCAGTGTGTCTTGGTCATCCGCCTCCAAGACCAAGACAAACTTCACCCCATGAACCCGGATGCGTATGCGACATTTCCCGGGGAAAAAATCTGTCAGGGTCATAGGCAAAACAGCGTTACCACCACTGTCTCAACAACTGAAGAGGAGCGTATGCGCGGCCCTTTTCATACAAATCTTAAATTTGGATTTGAGATCAAATTACCCAACTAAACTGAAAAATTATTTTTGTAATCAAAAGGTATATTCCACTTAATGCATTTAGATATTTGTATTATCAGATTTAATATAGGCAGCAACCAAAGATGTATATAATCCTAATCCTTTTGGGAATCAATGAAGAAAGTTATTTAAAAAAAACTTCTGAACAATTTACTGTTTGGCGCTTACGCTGTTCTGCCGATTTTGGATTGATATAAAATAATTTCTAAACCCGTGCTACGTAATATCTATTTTTTATGATTACTCTGCTTCTACTCGCGGGTCCCTGTTATATTGACATCCTTGTCAACTTAGAAAATTACTCAACATCTATGACCTTCACTAGATTTTTATCCATGGAATGCCGATTGCCGATCCCTGCCCAATTTTATTGATCGCCGGCGCCGCCATTCGCCATTTGTAATTTTTTATTCTAATAATCTTGACTAGCCTCGTCTAGTTTTACGTTTTACCTCGTTTGTGAACATTTTTTAAACATGAATACCAGGAGCAATTGTAAGTAAATATTATTTTGATAAATTTGCGATGCTGTTTAGATAAAATAAACCAACTCGAAATTTAACCTAGCACGGCGTCCCCAAAATGTCCGCAAATCGTGGAGGTACAGCAGATAGATGCGTAAATTCTCATTTTCTATTACTCTGATGTTCATATTTACGGTTGCTTGAATTGTTTTAGATTTTTTCGCTAAATGCAGAAGCATGAAAATGAGCACTACTGTAACTTATCTCGTCAGTCGGCAGTTTACTATAGTTTTTTGCTCACTCGTTCTGGATAAAATAATGAAACGGTATTCACCCGTGATCATTATATTCTTTGTCCGATTCGTCGTCTAAAATGGTTCTGGTTTTTATACAGTAATGTTCGTATCTTATTTATACAAAGTTTGACACTTGACCTCGTCTCTAAATAATACAGTTTTCTAACGGGTATAAAGCAATTTTGTTAGCCCATTTTAGAAGATATGAAAATAATTCTGTACACGCTTGTCGATATCTCCTCTGTATCCAAGTTCCAAGGCCGTCTGATAATTTTAAATAACTTGGTGGTCTCCATGATGTGATTACGATCCTTGCTTACAAATCCGGAGGTCGTGGGTTCAAATCCCGTGCTTTCAAATCATGACAATACATTTTTTATTTGTGTTGTTATTTCACAAGTTATTCATTTCAAATAATATGCAGTACAGTAAACTTTCGAAATCACTGGACACGCTTTCATAAAGATAGTGGCCATTAGATTTTTTCATCAATAAGAATGTATCTTTTAGAAAAAACCCTTTGATTCATCTTTATTACTATAAAAGATAACTTTTTGCATTTGGGTTCGGAAAATACTGCATTCACAATTTCTAACTAAGGCCCTCCGTTCATGGAGATACTTATAAACTACGTGATTGCGACACAACCACAAGTACCCTGCAGATACACTACTTTTTAAAGCTGGTTTCCGTACACGGCGCTACCCGAATTATACTGAACTTGATCATTTTTCACGTGCAGCCGTGGAGTTAACACCATGTCAAACGATGTCAAATGACTTTTTCTCTAACATTAATCTATGCCTTCTCCACTAAATCCTTTCTTGCGTATTCTGGTAATGTAAAGTTATACAAACACGCATTTTTTTCCACTTACAGAACAAATCTAACGTTATTTTCTTGTTCAGACGCCATTTTTATCAAACGTCAAATGAAAAGTAGCAGACACGAATGCTGCGATGCGTAGCGCGCGATCAGCACCGTCAATATCGCGCAACTGACTTTGAACCGACAGTCGCCCCGTAGCGTCGTGTACGAACTCTAGCAAAATCGTATGGGGGGTACTCTCGAGTGGCGCGGATGCTACGCGCATGAGGCTAGAATAGATTGTAAGTAGCGTCATGTACGGAGGCGCTAACTCGCTAACCGTCACGCCGTTTCTCCGCAGGGTAGGGCAGAGAGGGCGGATTGTCAAACAACTCGATCTTGGCTCACACTCTTTGCCTCATTCACATTCTTAAATCGTCTCATACACACTCTTCTATTATTCTGACTCGACATGGCCCGACTCAAGTATCTGATTCACTTGATTGTGTCATGTCTTCCTCGGGCATCCCCGGCTTCTTCTACCATTCACATCACATATTCTTCTTACACTCCTTCCTTCGTTCATTCGCTCTACATGCCTGAGCCATCTGAGGGTCCCTTTCTTAATCTTACTCATTTTGCTTACGTCAGCCTTCACGTTTCTCACACAATCATACATGGTTTTACCACACGGAAAATGCTGCATTCATTATTTCAATTACGTAAAATGTCAAATGGTATGAAACCTTAATTACTATAAAAGACAACTTTTTGCATTTGGAGCGATGGAAAATACTGCATTCAAAATTTCAGTTACGTAAAATGTCATTCGTATGAAACCTTAATTACTATAAAAGATAACTTTTTGCATTCGGCGTGATGGAAAATGCTGCCCGCTCCGCAGATTTTTGCTGCTAGGCCCTGCTGGCGGCTTTTGGTTCGGCCTCGCCCAGTTAGTGTTGGTGACAAATCCATTAGGAATTGGTTCCAAAATTAGGCCGTCCTCGTATCAACTGTCAACCAGTGATGGCTAGTCACCGGGACAAACTAACCAGGACAGGCAATGACGTCATGCTTGATACAACTGAGTATTACTGTCAGTTTTTCCATATCCGGAAAGATTCACAAATCCGTAGAACTTATACCTAAAGGGGACATGTCCCTGTGGGGGCTGACGAAAGTGGCGACATCTTGTGACGAATTCTTTAATTCAAGACCGAATTACAACGGTAGCTTTGTTTGAAATTCCACATACACAGATGTTATTTGTGACGTAATAATACTATTTGATTTTATTGTGAATTATTCTTTTTCAGACGGTAACAGAAACAGTGGCGGCGGCGGAAATTACCAGTCCGGCCGGTATAACAACCCTGGAACTTTCATCCCTGCTCAGGTAACCTACCAGATACGGACACTTCTAGAGTTACTCACCACCAGACATTCAGTCCCAATGGAAATGTCCTTTTCAAAATGGAATATATTACATTTCTGCATTATTTTATTAATATCATACCTATTTCAAGTGCTTAAAATATATCAATTTTTTATATTGTCAATGGATGAAGATTGTTTATCGATTTCTTAATTTCATAAAACACGCCTCAAATAATATTTTGAGGTCTACATTAAATAGGCCGCGACTTCATTAATCTAGATCCCCCTGACAGGAATTCGTAACATCCGAATAAGGAATATTTTAGAGTACTTTCCGATACCTAAATCAAATTACAGACACTCCAATAACTACTCTGTTGACTTCAGATTAGATTTATCGAAAGTCAATAATTATAGATTACATTTAATTTAATGATTGGCAGTAGCCTATTTTAAGAATGCAAATAAACAGGTAGAGGCGTATGAAGATTGGGTGTTAATTCCATAGATAATTTTGAAATGTATAATATGAAACCCTTTGTTTAAAAAAGATGCGTATGTATTTCGAGTTCATAAGTAGGTACTTAAAATTGACACTTTTATGCATACTGAACGAGTTTCTTATATTATCTTAATTATTGCATTTTAAAAAAAAATATTTATTTGCATGTTTAAACCCTTAAGTGTTGTACATTATTTCTCTGCAGTAAAGGTAATCTGGAATTAAGTTTTGTCATTATAAATGAAACTTTTTGCACTCTGGATTGACCATGGATAAATACGCATACAAGGCAACATGCAGCCAACTATGTAATTCAAATATTCATCAGAAAATATCATGTCGTCCACACAGGATGTTTTTATATGCAAAAACTGATATAATTTAGAAAGATGGATTGATGTTTTTATTTTTGAAAATGCGGGATTAAACTTATTGAAAAGAATTTGTATGTTTAAAGAACTTTACACCGTAAGCATTCTTGTGTCTTATTTATCCATGGATTCAGTGAATAATCAGCACAGCAGGGTTTAAGAACCAAGTTGTATATTTACTTCTGTTCTATTATTATTTCTTTGGATTCATTCTCCCATTTTACCTGCCTTTGCAGCTCTCGGGGGCCTGGCATTGTTCCGGAACTTTCCATCTCCTTTCCCTTCCCTTTCCTGTTTTTCCTTCTCGGTGCCATCCCTTTCCACACGGAGACGGCATACAATATTATAATCTTCAGCCCCCCAACTGACGATCCACCCTATCTAATGATAGAACTCGCATCAGGGTGGGACTAAACCAAACAATTGGCATAAAATCAATTAAATTCTATTTCTGAAAATGCATCATCGTCTTTCTAAAAACATTAACTTATATAAATTTTTGTAGATCATTAACTAAAATGCTTAAATTTGTTTCAATCAGTCTTCTTGAATCCTGATATAATATGAATGTAAATTTAAAATTACTCGATTTGAATATTCAAGTGATTTTATCTGCAATCTACAGTGTAAATATTTAAATGCTTGGCAGTACAAAAAAATATTAAATACAGTTGAATAAATATTCTGATATGATGTGTTCCTTAAAGATTGTTTGCCGTGCCATGTGGAAGGGACACCATGTAGAGATATTCGACACGTCGCCATGTGACCGACGGAGGCGTGTCGTCTCACCCCCTTTACTCATTTAGTCGCTCTGTTGTGCATATATGCGTTTGTATGTGTCGAAACCATCCATCATGGCTGCCGACGTGTTGCCCTCCACTCGACGATTGATAAACAACGTCGTTCAAATGTTCAATCATCACCGAGTCTATTTGTCGCAACTAATTGAAGGACTTTAAACATTGTAGCAAGCTTTAAACTATGCACAAAAAACAACTGATATATTTCTTGACCTATTTGCCTAAATTATTTGCTCATAATGCATTTGGTTTGTTCTGATCTTCAATTATTATCATTGTGGGTGCTTAAAATGTGTTGAAGTCAGAGTCAAATAGACTGGAAGGAGTATTGATACGTTTGTACGACTTTGTTCATTAACCGTCCATTGGACGCACATTTAGATTGGATGTTTCGACGCAATAGATAAGCGTATACTCAGACAGTTAAGGTCACAAGTTTCTATCGGGGCGACCCCTCTCGGCATCTATTAGAGTCGCACACTTTACAATTCAATCTTGCCAAGTCGATAAATCAAAATTTTGAACCAAACACAAAGTGGACTTTAGTCTATGGTCTGGTAAAGTGTCCTCTCTATGGTAGGTTGCATTTATGTCGGTCGCTCTGCTCGGTTCTTGTGATTTGGATTCAAACCCACTCTGGATGCCCCCGCACGGAGAGACGACCCGCGACTGGGCGATACTCGGCAGAAACAGTAATGGGTACGTCTGTGTTCTGCATACTATATCTGTGGGAGAGTAGTTAAAGCAACACAGATATTCTTAATCAATGGTCATTTATTACATTTACAGCTAATTGTACTATGAAGGATTGTTGCTGCTTTAATTACAAATGGTTATTCATCTTTTATTATTATACTTTGTTTCTCTTAAATAGCAAAAGCTTTGGTATATTGTGTCTTTAATAAACTTTCCATTTGGTCTGCAAGTGAAAACTTTAATGCATTATGTCAAAAACATTTGGTCTGCAAATGAAAACTTTTAATGCATTATGTCAAAAACATATTTTTCCGTGTTTCTCCTATTAAAATCACCTCTGGAAGTGCCCCAACAATAATTTCATGACTACGAATCCATTATCATGTGAGTCATCCTCAAATAAATCTAAATCGATGGTAATTTTACATGGATTCAGATCTAACACATTTGGAAATGGATTTGTAATAAAATACCTCATCATGTGGGTTGTGCTGTTTAAATTTGAATTGTGCTGATTTTATTTTTCTACAACATCCCATTTTTTTACCTGAAAAACTAACATTCAGAACTACTTCATTCCCTCAATATTGGAGTGCCCAATTTCACTATTCTTCAGCAGTAAGACTGTTGTTGTGTTTGCATAAAGTTACCATTAACCTGATCCTCGCGGCTCGTGATCCAACGGCGGCTATCCCCGTAGCGGATGTCGAATATGTGATAAATGAAGTATCGCTAAAAAATTGTTACGTGTCGCGTGATGGGATAGATTGCGCTGAAAAGGTTAAATGGGACTGTTGTGACACTGACAAACTCCAATCCATCAAGTTATAATAATGAATGTGCTATGCAGCAACCGGTGCAGCAACAACAACAGCAGCAGCAGCAGCAACAGCAGCAACAGTATGGGGGTCAGCAGCAGTCCACCACGACACCCCAGCGGCATCCCAGCCTGGGTCAAGGCTGGAACCCGGAAAACCCCTCCCCCAACATCACCCCCGTGAAGGCCGCCTTCCAGGCCCTGCCGCCCGCTACCCCCATTGAGACTGACGAGGTTGAGGCCGAGGTCACCCCCAGCGAGGCGGGGGAGGGAGAAGAAGGAGGACGCAAAAAATGGATGAAGAAAGGTTGGATGATTATTTTTAAAAATTAACTACAATATTGTATGACATGGTTTCATGACAACTCAACGAAATGGTATTTCAACACCCCTTTGAAGTCATTAAAAGTTATAAAAAAAAAATATAGCCTATAACCTAACGTAACATACTTAACCAATTTAAAAACAAAGGGGGTGTTTAAGTTACATGATTCTGAGATGTCCTGTTTCAACCAGTAAGTCACCCGATCCTGTGGGATCAGGATTTACTAGTGTGGCTCATCACAATTAGAATTTTTTTCACCGATTACAAAGGATTTAATAATTAACTGAGTGAATTACGACTTTGTCCTGCAAAGGTAGAGATCCTTGTGACCGTTTCCCCTTTAATTTAAAGATGAAAATTCAGGTTACAAATAACCTGACGATATTGGTAAACCTACTACCACCACAGTAATTAGAAAATGTTATTCGTGTCGTGATGTAGGACTTAGCTGGCCGAGGAACTGAACACATGTGCTTTGCCTGGGTGGGATTCAAACACGATGGCAATTCAGCCACTGATTGGTCTTCTTCAATAATTCTCTTTGACCGATCAGTGGTTCAGTGGGCTTTGCGTTTGTGTCCCACCCGGGCGTCCCGTGTTCGATTCCTCGGCTGGCTAAGTCCTCTATCACAACACAAGCAACATTTTCGGCTTTCTGTTGTGGTAGTAGGAGATTTTCAAACATTGTTGGGTTATTCGTAACCCGGGAATGTTCTTTCTTTTAAAAAAAAAAAGATAAATAATGAAGTTTGAAGAAACCCAAATGAAAATATTTTGACAGCCGATTTATAAAACATGGCATCTGCCACCGTGTCAAACTGCATCGGGCCTTTAAAATTAAATTAAAAGTAATACATAATAATATTTGTTTGCAGGCGTGGCGGGCTTTAAGGTGAGCATGCGCGAACGTCGGCGCAGGCAGAACCGCCAGTTGCGTCGTCTCATTACGCCGAAGAATGCGCTGATGGTGCTCAACGAGCTCACCCCTGGCAGTCAGCACGAGTGCAGCGTCCAGCCCGAGGCCGAGGCCTTCACCGGCTCCGTCACCAAGCAGTACGTGGCTGTGCTCAACGTGGAGGGCATCGAGTACCGGGGCACTGGTAAGCACTCTGACAGACTACCAATCTCAATAAGTACTTTAAGTGACCATTACAAGTGCCATGCTCAATGATGGAGTGCTGATTAGTGTTGACTGCGACTATTCCAGTAGCTCTGAGTGACTTCCAACTTCCATAAGTACTTCTCATTAACTGCCTTCTGCAATTTCTCTAAGTACTCTTGGGTTCCTGTTACAATCTCTGAGCGTCCCAGGGGTATGTTGTAATCTTTTTGCGATTTCCAAGAGCACCCTGAGCACTTTTACAATTTTGTTTCAACCTTTGTTAGTTCTCTGAAATATAATCTCTGCTCTCTGTATGTTGTGAGATGTTATACCTACTAAGATTAATATTGTTGTTTGGGAATCAGCTTTCACTGATATCCATGATCAGTGTTTTAATCATACCCTCTGATTTAATTGACAATGGATAAGTCCCGCACCGATGCAATATTATGCATCCTTGTATCCCAAACTTCAACATGATGACAATTCACTGCGCAAATCTGAATGTATCCATAAAAATAACTTCCGGCCTTATTAGCCGTAGAGGTATTTGAGATCCGCATGTTCTGTGATAATCTGACTCGAACTCCTGAACAATGAATCCAACCGTGTATGTATCTGATAGTTATTGAGGTTATGTTTCCATTTGACAGGTCCCTCCAAGCTGCAGGCCAAGAACCACGCAGCGGAAGGAGTCATCCGAGATATGATCATCAAGCAGATGGGTAAGATCCCCGAAGCCACTACTGCAGCTTCTGCAACACCATCAACACCAGCGGCCACAGCCAACTCTGATGACACTGAGATGAAAGTCGGTAAGAAACCAGACAATACAATTAAACTATCTAGTATATTTGCAGTACATTTGAAAGTGGTAGATGCTCTCAGTATCGCCCTGGTGAAAGACCAGCATTTAGAATTGAAAAGTTGCTTGAAATGGCTGTAGCCGTGTGCTAAAGCCTCGGATGACACTGAGTGAGTTTACAAGCTACTATCCGGGAAATTCACTATCTGTTAGTAAACTCGCTCAGTGTAATCGTATTACTAGCTAACTAGCAGATTGTGGACAGTCTATGAAAAAAGTTGAAAATCGCCCAAGATGGCGGCCTACCAACAGCTGATTTTGTAACTGTCAGAATTAGTTCGCGCCGGAGCCGTAATTCTCGCTACTGGCTAGCGAGTGTGGCGCTAGTTCAAGTTTTTTTTACAAAATGTCGACCGCGTGGAAGTCGTTATTTTAGCTGCCACTGTCGCTACTGAGCGAGTAGACAGTTGTGTGGCTCATCATGACAATCTCACTCGCCGATTCACCCGCTTTTAAACTTACCGGCTAGTTGCTTGTAAACTCGCTCAATGTAATCGAGTATATGATTGGATCTGAATATCGGGGTACTTACCAACCCTCCTCTTCCCCTTCATATGATACTTCAAAGTACCCTGGTTGGGAATGCCTTAGTCCACTGGCTCCGGTTAGTTGGGGGACTCTGTTTATTCACATAATAAAAAAACTGTAATTTACAATTTTTTTTTTTAGATACGCCGGAAGAGAAGGAGGATGAAGGACCGACTTTCCCTATGATCCAGCTTGCGTCCTACGCTCTTCACAAGCTGTTCACCGACTGGCAGACTGAAGGCTTCAAGGTGCCCTCTCTGGGGCCCAACAAGGTACTGCACTTCTTTAATATCATGTTATTTTGTAGCTGCATTCAGAACGGCAAGTTATTACGTGCTTTATCTGTGGCCAGGAGTGGCCACATTCAGTGGTGATTTGTAGCAATTGATAAAAGGAGAAAAAAATTCCCTCGGTTATATGAAAATAAAAATCCACAGCCGGAGTCGATATCATGATTTATTCAAAATACCGAACGCCAGAACAGCATAGCATGACGAGGGGAGTGGTGCTATTAAATGAACTTGCAAACTATCTGGATGTAAGTGACTGTTCTTTTTATGCCTTAGAACTATTATTGAAGAGTCACCTGCCTAAATGCTGATATGGTAATTAAATTGTACTGGAATTGGAATAATTTTGTTGTACAATAATAATTAAAAAAGAAAATAATAATCCTATGTTGGTCTTTCACGTATTATAAATATTTTACCCTAGATTAAAAAGAATTTCATCTCATCACTGCACCGGAGATTTCCACGTAGCAACAATTTGCAATTCGGCTATTCATTTGATAGGTCTCTGTCTAAAGAAGATTATAATGATGAAGGTTACAAAAAATAGTTTTAACTCATCCTGTGCCGCAGCCGCGCCGGCGCGCGCGGAACAAAATTTTAAAAAATATGTTTTAGAATGCGATTTTAACCAATCTTGTGCCGAGTCCGCGCCGGCGTGCACCGAATACAATTTAAAAAAAATAATTTTAGAATGCGGTTTTAATCCTTATGTGTAAAGAAAATGTATGAAGTACAAGGTCCGAATCAGGAGGAAACTAGTAAATTTTGCGAAGTTTTTACTTTGACGTAATATTTTGTGGGTTTATTTTATGCTATCGTATATAATATTTACCGAAACACATTCCTTGAACAATAAACTATGCCTAAAAATAACATTACTTGCGTTTATTTGACAAATTGATAGGTTTTATCGATCTTTTCATGACCCACGACGCTCACAGTTTGACAGCTCTAATCGTGGGAAAAATGAAGGTTGAAGTCACGGATAAATTTTATAAAATTTATTCTGATTGGCTAGGTGTGTTTCTTATAATATCTGTTACGTCAAGAACAAGAATGCTCCAGGAGATTCTGACCTTGTCCTTCATACATTTTCTTTATACATAAGGATTAAAATCTCATTCTAAAAATAAAAAATATATTTTATTTGGCGCGCCCCGGCGCGGTTGCGGCACAGGATTGGTTAAAGTTTGGTAATGATAAAAGTTTGTCTTATTTCCTTATATTGTTGAATTCACTACGAGTTCACTGTTCAGACGCACTTTAGAGAGAATCGCCACTGGCTACAATACTGTAAAAATAATTCAAGGTTTTTTTTTCATGATGGACCAAATTTAAGACTTGTATTAAACAAAAGTTCTTGTTTTCAGGTTGCACCCGCCGGTACTGGCGCCGAGACCCCAGCCTCAGTGGTGACTCCCGCGCCCAAGGCGCCCCGCAAGCCCCCCGTGCTGCCGCCTTGCCCTGAGGCGCTGCACCCCTGCGTGCTGCTCAGCCAGATGAAGGGGGCGCTCGTCTACAGCTTCTTGGCCTGCGAGGGGGTCAAGCCCAACGGACAGATCTTCTCCATGGGGGTCGTTGTGGACGGAACCACCTACATCGGAAAAGGTAATTACATATCAACTGGTTTCATCATGTACCTTGGCCTGCTGTGTGGCGGAGGAAGGATGAAAGTAGACTGAAATAAAATCCCTGAGGCGGTTGATTGTTGGGTAGAACCAACCATTTGTGAAAAATATGGAGATCTGCAAGTTGATGTAAGTGTAACAAGCGAAATGATGTGAGGGATGCTAAGATGGTTTGGGTATGTAATGCGGATGAATGAAGAAAGGAGTGTAAGGAGAATACTAGGCTAATAATAGGTGGTTGGAGGAAGACGTGACACGATCAAGTGAATAAAATACATTAGTCGAAACAGATTGAATTTAAAGAGTTGGGGCCTCTGTTCATGGAGAAACTGAAAAGAAACCAGTTCTCAACGCAATTGCAATCAACCTCCTTAACAAAATTGATATTTTTCTGATCTGACATGTCAAAACTTGATAGTTGTGAGCCACTACCATGGCAACGTGTCAACAATGCAACTGAAAAACCAGCACTGCTGGTCGCCGCGGCAGTCGCGTTTCAGTTGCATTGTTGACAGGTTGCCATGGTAGCGGCTCTTGAACTGTCAAGTTTTGACATGTCAGATCAGAAAAATATTGATTTTGTTAACTCGAGAGACGCCACGGAGCAAACGGGTAAATTTGGCAAAGTTTTGACTTTTACAGTGGGTTTATTTTATGCTATCCTATGTAATATTTACCGAAACACATTCCTCGAACAATAAACTATGCCTAAAAACAACATTACTTGCGTTTATTCTATGAATTTATACGTTTTACAATCTTTTTCACGACAACGGCGTGAGAGTAACGCAAGCCAATCTGACAGTTCAAAGGCGGGAAAAAATCTTGGCCGGAGATCATAAACCATTCCACAGAAATTATTCCGCTATGCTAGGTGGGTACACGGTATCTTATACCTTATGAACAAGAATGCCCCAAGCGATTCTGACCTTATCCTTCATACGTTTTCTTTATAATTAAGGTTTAAAATCGCAATTCAAAAAATATTTTTTAGAGTTTAATTTGGCACGCGCCGGCGCGTAATCGGCAAGCAACCGGTTAAAGAGGTTGATTGCAATTGCGTTGAGAACTGGTTTCTTTTCAGTTTATCCATGAACGGAGGCCCTTAAAGTAACTGGGCATCAAGAAGAATAAAGAGAAACATGTTCAGACCATCGCTGAATCAATAATAATATCATGTTTTTGTTTCAGCTCCGAACAAGAAGGAAGCTCGAAAGTTGGCCGCTCAGAGAGCCTGCGAAAGCATCTTCAACATAGTTTACCCCAAGGCGGAGACCAAAGTCCCCATTGAAGACATGTGAATCAAACATAAATAATATTAATATTCAACATATACATAGCTCTAGTATTCCTGCTCCAGCATCTTTCGGACGCAATTGACATTTTCCAAATACATATAGTTATACATAGTATGAATGTGAAATTCAATCGGAATTCAATTTTTGTGATTTTTATTTTTATTTATTTCTTAATAAAATAAACACTGCAGCACCCCTTTTTGTTATTCTGTAGGCGCTGGTTAATATGATCATATTTCCCATCCTGAAAGTTTTATCTTGTAGATAAACTCTGTGAATGAACTTACACATTAAAATGATATCATATTTAATGGCGTTAAAATATCACCCTTGAAGTGATTTTATGGCATTGCAAGTCTGAAAAATCACGGAAAGTCTGAATTCTCGACAAATCAGTTCCAATTAAAATAATTTTCTGTTAAAAATGTTATATCATAAGTATGTACTCTATTGCTTGTCCGAATTCTCTGAACAAACACTTCCAATTTTTAAAATGAGGACACTTAAATTCAAAGCAAATCCGAGTTCTAGAGTTCTATTACATGGACTCGTAACTGAAATTAGTACTTTTAATAATAATATTTGGAAAATTTGTCATATTCAAAATATTGCAGGCCGAATGACGATATTGTTTATGTATAATACAGATTTATTCCTGATGGATTATGTGACACGGAAATTTCTAAATTATAATATTTTTTGGTCGGAAAGGCTAGGCCTTGTCTATATTTATTTCCAGTTGACCGTAAATATTTCAAGTAATCTTTTGAATTATATCTATGACTTCAAATTTTTAATATTGTATTTCTGTGTGTGCTTAGAATGAAAATATTATAGTAAGGGGAAGCAAATAACGGAGGTGGCGTCGTGATCTGTGTTTGTATACGAAAGGCTGGCTAGATTAATCCTTTATTGTAATTTATTATTTGACCCTAGCGCTAGGAGGAATTGTATGATCCAATTTTATAATGTAATTTTTATTGAACAGAATAAATAAACCAATAAAACACAATATATTTGTTATCATTCACCATGAATCATAACACAATGGGACCAATCGATTTACAAGAACCAGAATAAGGAACTCCAGTGAAAAATATTATGGCTTTAAAAAAATATGTTCATATAGACCAATAAATGCTGATTCTGAATATATAAGTTGTATTAAATAATATTTAACGTAGAGTTTTAAAAAAAATATTAAAAAGTCCATTTTAAAACAGTTCATTAAAACACCTTGTCAAGTTGGTATTATTGAATTTGTCAGGCATGATGTCACCGCTTTCATAAAACGCTCCAATGCTGAAATTCAAAATGGCCGTCGGATGATCAGCTGATTCCAGTTGCCTACAAAATTCATACTTCGGTTGGTCATGATGACGTCACACTAGATTCGGTGGTTTTCGGGGATCTTGAAAAATTAAAACTTTGACATTTATTTTAACTATTAAAACTAACTAAAAAAATAAAAATAAATATGCAGTTATTTAAGTTAGGTCAATATTCATTTAAAAAAATAAAAAAATTGGACTGGAATTCCTTATTGTAATTACGCTTACATAATTGTGTGCCGATTGCTTGAGTGCTGATGTATCCACATCGTCGCAAGAATGCAATACTGCTGTAACAGCCAAAAACCAAATTGTTCAATTGTTGATTTTGGGTGTGTATATCAGTTAAAAAAACGTATTATTGACAAAACGGCTAGTTTTTCCAACATCGTACAGTTCTTATTTATCGTTGTAGAGCCACGTGACCCAGATAGATAGACGCAGAAAAAAAAACTCTGCAAAATGGTGTATAAAAAGCAGTCTCATGGGTAGTGGCGATTACAGCAGTATTGCTTTCTTGCGACGACATGGATATGGCAGCAGAATCAAAAAATCATTTCTCTGAGCTCTACTTGAGAAGCTACAGTAGACTAGGTATATACTGTTTTCATAAAATAAATATGTAAACCAGTGTTGCCAACTTGATGGATTTCCCGATATGTCTGGCGGATTGGAGTGTCCCGAAACCGGTGAATTTCGTGCAACAGAATTTACAGGATGACTGATTTCCTGGATCAAACGAAGTACATAATTTTAGGCGAAAATAGCATACATTTATGGAGAAATTTTTATCACTGAAATTCTCTGGCCATCTCCTCTCCAGGATGGACGAAAATATGGGTGTCTGATGGAATTCGGACTGATGATTCGTTAGATTTTAGCGGGAACAGAAATTCTGAGTTGGCAACGCTAATGTAAATGCATATCTGGTAAAACAGTAGTCGGCGCTCCAAAAGTAAATCATGCATACAATAGTACACACCCGACTTTAAGACTGGCCTGACGTAGATCAGAAATCGTCACAATAGGCGAGTTTCAATATAGAAAAGTGGCATCCCCCCGCCCACGCCTTTCTCTGTCGCACATATGTTTTTACACATCTTAAGTTAACGTTCATTGTAAAGTCAGTAACTGCGTGAGATTGGGATGTACCATGTTCAGGCCGGTCTTAACCCTTTGAAGAGTATCGCCGCACGTATGCGGCGGCACTCGGACGATCCAGATAGAGTATCACCTCATACGTGCGGCTTTACAACTTTATTGAAAAATGTTTATTTGTAAAATGTTGAGAACCACTGAATTTGTCCAACTATAATTTATAATGCAATAAGAAAAGGTTATAGTAATATTAAAAATTGAATATAAATCGAATCGATCTCAGAAAAAATTCATCATCTTACGGGCGTTTTGTAAGGCTTGGGGTCGAACTTCTGAATTCGTTTTCTCAGGCCCTATTGCACCGAACTGACTGAAATTTTGGATTCTTCCTAAAAACCATGGTCTGTACACAAATCAATGAAAAAAATTTTGTGACACAATTTTTTGAAAATTCATCATCCTACGTTTTGTAAGGCTTGAGGTCGGATTTCAGAAATCGTTTCCTCAGACCCTGTTGCACCGAACTGACTGAAATTTGGGATTCTCACTAAAAAACATGGTCTGTACACAAATCAATCAAAAAATCTGAACGAAGAACAATTTTTTGAAAATTCATCAAATTTTGGATTCTTCCTAAAAAACATGGTCTGTACACGAATCAATCAAAAAATCTTTATGAAAAACCATTTTTTGGAAAATTCATCATCTCACGGGCGTTTTGTAAGGCTTGGGGTCGAACTTCAGAAGTCGTTTTCTCAGACCCTATCGCACTGAACTGACTAAAATTTTGGATTCTTCCTAAGAACCATGGTGATAACACGAATCAATCAAAAAATATTCAAAACATATATTTTTTTGAAAATTCATCGTTTACGGGCGTTTTGTAAGGTTTGGGGTCAGACTTCAAAAGTCGATTTCTCAGACCCTATTGCACCGAACCGACTGAAATTTTGGATTCTTCCTAAAAACTATGTTCATTCTGTACACGAATTAATCAAAATTTCCTCATGAAAAACAGTTTTTGAAAATTCATCTACTCGCATTCGTTTTGTAAGGCTTGGGGTCGGACTTCAGAAGTCGTTTTCTCAGACCCTATTGCACCGAACCGACTGAAATTTCGGATTCTTCCTAAAAAACATGTTCTGTACACGAATCAATCAAAAAATCTTTATGAAAAACAATTTTTTGAAAATTCATCACCTTGTAAGGCTTGTGGTCGAACTTCAGAAGTAGTTTTCTCAGACCCTATTGCACCGAACCGAGTGAAATTTCGGATTCTTCCTAGAAAACATGTTCTGTACACGAATCAATCAAAAAATCTTGATGAAAAACTATTTTTTGAAAATTCATCACCTTGTTAGGGTTGGGGTCGAACTTCAGAAGTCGTTTTCTCAGGCCCTAATTGCACCGAACCGACTGAAATTTTGGATTCTTTCTAAAACCCATGGTGTTAACATGAATCAATCAAAAAATCTTTATGAAAAACAATTTTTTCGAAAATTCATCATCTCACGGGCGTTTTTAAGGCTTGGGGTCGAACTTCGGAAGTCGTTTTCTCAGACCCTATTGCACCGAACCGACTGAAATTTCGGATTCTTCCTAAAAAACATGTTCTGTACACGAATCAATCAAAACTTTTTGGTCCGATTCGAGCCGCGGTCAACAGTGGTTGTGTGTACCTTACCTATTGCTTAGTGCCGTTCGCCCGTTCCCGTGCCTCATACAGATAAGAGATTATTGTTACATTTTATTTAATTCTGTTTATCGTATACTTATTTGTTTGCATTCCTACTTACGGCTAATTCGTTTTTGTTTGTACAGTCAATGAAATAGACTGCGTATTATTTTTTCAGTTTAATTTTTAAAAGTTAAGTTTTTTTTTATATAATGGAGGAAGACGAAGATAGACCTCCCGACCCAGGATCGATATTAGATTTTTCTGATTCGGAATCTAACACTAGCCAGGCTTCTATTACGCTTCCATCTCGTAAACGACGACCATCGCATAGCCTTTACATCCCATCGAAAGTTAAATCTATACCGCCGATTCAACAAACCTCGACCTCTAACGACCTTAACCCCAATAGTAACACCCAGACAAGTACTTTAGCTAGCGATAATACAAAAAGTACTGACTTACTTTATCCTGCTTCCGCTTCCGGTCCTTTTATCGTAATTGTTCAGAGAACTGAACAAGGAAAACTTATTCATCCTTTAGATTTTGGAAAATTCTTATTTGACTCAAAAAATAATAACCTTGGTATTGTTAATGGTTCAATTAAACCGGAAGGGCGATATAAATTATCTATCGAGTTTAATACTGCCGCTTCCGCAAATGGATTTGTAAAAAAAATTGACTCGCTCTCAAAACATAAATATAAATCGTTCATCCCGTCATTTAACCTTACGAGAATGGGTCTTGTTCGAGGAATTCCCACGGATATCCCAGAGGCTGAAATTGTTGATGCTTTGAATAATTCCCAAGGAACCCCGAAAGTAATAAAAGCACGTCGACTGAACTACAAGGATTCTACTGATGGAAACAAGATCTGGAAACCTTCCCAATCTGTTGTTGTTACATTTGAGGGACAATCCCTTCCGTCTCATGTGTTTATTTATTATACCTCGCTTCCCGTCGAAGTTTATAAATTTCCAACTGTTCAATGCTTCAATTGCTGCCGGTTTGGACATACAAAATCCGTATGCCGCTCCCCTCCACGTTGTTACTTTTGCGGAGAAGGTCACCCATTTGATCAATGTCCAAAATCTCCCAATAATCCCATTTGCATTAACTGTTCGGGTGCACATACCGCGGTCAGTCTAGCCTGTCCGGAATTGACAAGACAGAGGAACATAAAACATAAAATGGCTACCGACAACATTTCGTACTTCCAGGCCTCAAAGTTATTCTCTCCTGCGAAAAAATCTTTCGCAGAGATGACATCGTCCTCAGCTCCTTTCCAATCAACCACCTTTTTAAATTCAACGTCATCTTCTCACAGAGAAACCATTCTCAAGCCAGTCAAACCCAACCCAAAATATACTCCTTACCTTGATAAAAAACAATTGAATAATATTTTGACCAGCCCGAATGGGAATGCCAAATCTCGGACCCCCAATGGGTGTGCCATTAATAGTAATACATCCCCTCCTGCTCTCCCCGAAATATTGAATAATGATTCTTTTATACAAACTTTAATTACCCTTTTAATTTCTATCCTTACAAACAACAATACTGTACCGTCCAACGCTGCCGATTACATTAAATCTTTATTATCTTGCCTCCCCAATGACTTCGAAACTGAACAAAATTCTTCAGTGGAACAGTAGAAGCCTCTTCGCTAACAAATCTGACCTAATTCAATTACTCGACGAACACGACGTTTCAGTGGCCGCCATTTCTGAAACGTGGTTAAAACCCTCCTTTCACTTAAGAATTCCGGGTTATTATTGTCTCAGACACGACAGACCGGATGGTAAAGGCGGCACGGCTCTGATAATCATAAATGCAGCAGAAAAATCCATCCCGAAACGCAATGCGAACATTAAAATAAAACACTCTAATCCGTGGTGGGACGAGGAATGCACTCGCTCCGTCAACTCTCATAAAAAAGCAATTTCCTCTTTTCGTAAGTGTATGACACTAGAAAATTTTTTATCAGTTAAAAAAGCTCAGGCAGAAACCAAACGAATTTTGAAAAATAAAAAACGCGCTGGATGGCGGAAGTTCTGTGAGAACCTGTCTCCGGAAACTCCCCAATCTTCAGTTTGGTCTAGCTTAAAAAAATTCGGATCATCGTATTCTCCGCCGAGTACCAAGCATATATCAGAAGAAATTCTTATAGGATTTGCGGATAAAATAGCCCCCCCTTCAGTGGCCGGATGTGAAGAAATGCCTTCTATTAAGCCATATCCATCTCACTCTAACTGGCTAGATGCTCCTTTCTCCATTGATGAGATGAAACTAGTAATAAGAACCCTTTCTGACTCTGCTCCGGGTCCCGATGGAATACTTAATAGTTTCATTAAATCATTTTCTGATATGGCGGTTGAATATTTCTTATCTCTTATTAATAATATGTTTGAAACAGGACTAATTCCGGATGATTGGAAAACTCAAAAAATCATTCCCATTTTAAAACCTGGAAAAAATCCATCTGAAATTTCGTCTTATCGGCCTATTGCTCTTTCATCATGTTTGATGAAAGTAGCGGAGCGTTTGATGAAGAACAGATTAGAGTGGTTTGTTGAAAGTCAAGATATTATCTCACCAAATCAGTATGGTTTTCGGAAAAAGAAATCTACAATGGATAATTTAAGTTTGTTCACAACTGATATCCGAGTTTCCCAATCCCTAAATTCTTATACATTGGCCACATTCCTTGACCTTTCATCAGCTTACGATGATGTTTTACTGAATGTTTTGAAAGAAAAGCTAATTAAAAAACAAATCCCCCCGAAATTAGTCCAATTTATTATTAATTTGCTCTCAGATAGGTCCATTATTATTGAGTCTTCCTCTAAATGCTTAAGGCGCAAACTATGGAGAGGTTTGCCCCAGGGTTCTGTTATTAGTCCTCTGTTGTTTAATATTTATATAAGCGACCTAGACTCAGTAATTCCTTTTTCTATCAAGCGTCTTTACTTTGCGGATGATATCCTTATATATTTGTTACATAAAAATATTATTCTTGCAGCTAAGGAAATGAATTTGGCTTTACAATACATTAAAAGCTGGTTGTCAATAAATGGGATGAATCTGGCGGCATCTAAAACAAGGGTCGTGGCTTTCACGCGCAAAAGAAAAATTCCCCAACTCTCAATTTCTTTTGATAATGTGCCTCTACAAACCGCTACTCAAATCAAATTCCTTGGTCTTCTTTTGAACCATAAACTTTCCTGGCTTCCACACATTCAGATAATTTCTACAAAGTGTGAAAAGGGACTTAATATGATGCGAGCAGTTTCCAGAGTATGGTGGGGATCTCACCCTACCACTCTTAAATTAATGTATAATTCCCTAGTTCGGAGCCACTTGGATTATGGCTCATTCCTTTTTGACCCACTCCCTAAATATCTAGATAAGAAAATGGAAAGAATTCAATCAAAAGCCCTCAGAATGATTATTGGAGCTATGAAGTCTTCTCCAATTAATGCTCTTCAGGTGGAATGTGTGGAGCCTCCATTATATTTCAGAAGGCAATTCCTTGCCAATAAATATATTTTCAAGGCTTTATCGTTATCACATCATCCTATTAAACAAAGTCTTAATAGGTTAAGTGTTAATTTGAATTCTAACAAAAGATTGAGAGAAAAACAATGTTTTCCTCTCTTAATTAAAAGTTTTCATCTCTATAATTCTCTATCATCTTCCCTCCAATATCTTCAAGAAGTTCCCAATCTTCCTATATACAATATTCCATTTAAGGCAATCACTTTTATGCCGAACACAATAACATCAGTCTTTCGGAAGAATATTTTATCTTCCCCAAATAAATTTCAAAATGTGGATGATTGTTTTAAAAGCATAGTGGCTTCGAAATTCCCTGGATTTTCCATCCTTTTCACGGATGGTTCCAAATTTGAAAATAAAAGATGTGGAGCATCTATATATAGTCCAGAATTCAACATCAATCTCACTTATAAATTACCGAAAGAAGCTTCCATATTTACAGCCGAATGCTTTGCAATTGAACAAGCGCTAAATCAAATCCAGGTTCTCAACATTCATCGAGCCTTATTATGTACTGATTCGCTAAGTGCTCTAACTAAAATTAGGTCAAATATTTTACGTTATCCGGAAGACAATATTATATGTAAAATAAAAAATCTTCTCAATTCTCTTAGTGAATCTGGGTTTGAGACGATGTTGGCCTGGGTCCCTGCCCATTTGGGTATCGAGGGTAATGAGATGGCCGATTTTCTCGCCAAATCTGGTTCAGATTCCGGAACTATCCCACTAAATTTTAGAATTCCTATATCCGATGTCTTTCCGATTCTTAAATCTAATATGACTCGTGCCTGGGAAGAAAATTGGGCAGTCTCCAAAATAAGAACTGGATCTTTCTATGCGGGAATTCAAAACCATATCCCTGCTAAGCCATGGTTTCACGGTAAAAAACTTTCAAAACGATTCATTTCATGTATCTCGAGAATGAGAATTGGCCACTGTTCAATTGCATCTCACTTGTCTAGAATTAGAGTTTTAGATGATCCGTTCTGCCAGTGCGGTGTGGAAGAGGAAACCCTCGACCACGTTTTCTTTAACTGTAAAAACCATTCATCTTTCAAGAACATATACCGCCGGCTTATTAAAATCACACACCAGTCCCCCCTTAACATTTCATACCTTTTATCTCTTAACAATTCTCGTGTTCATACAGCTTTATGTAAGTTTATTAACCTGAATGAATTCAATATTTAATTTGTTTTAGTGATCTAAATGAGTCCAATATTTAATTTGTTTTATTATTTTCCCATTAATCAATCAAAAAATAGACTTATTCGTGAAGATGAAAACCAATTTTTTGAAAATTCATCATCTCACGGGCGTTTTGTAGGGCTTGGGGTCGAACTTCTGAATTCGTTTTCTCAGACCCTGTCGCACCGAACTGACTAAAATTCCGGATTCTTCCTAAAAAGCATGCTCTGTACACGAATCAATCAAAAAATCCTTATGAAAAACAATTTTTTGAAAATTCATCATTTACGGGCATTTTGTAAGGTTTTGTGTCGGACTCCAGAAGTCGTTTTCTCAGGCCTTAATGCACCGAACCGACTGAAATGTTGGATTCTTCCTAAAAACCATGGTGTTAACACGAATCAATAAAAAAAAATTTAAATTCGTCATTTACGGGCGTTTTGTAGGGCTTGGGGTCAAACTTCTGAATTCGTTTTCTCAGACCCAATCGCACGGAACCGACTGAAATTTTGGATTCTTACTAAAAAACATGATCTGTACACAAATCAATCAAAAAATCTTTATGAAAAACAATTTTTTGAAAACTCATCATCTTGTAAGGCTTGGGGTCGAACTTCAGAAGTCGTTTTCTCGGGCCCTATTGCACTGAACCGACTGAAATATCCAATTCCTAGAATCCAACTATATGCACAAATAGAATAAAGTTTATTTTACTTGATGTTTTTTTTTTTTTTGGTTTAAGGCAATTCACCCTGGAGAGAGTGCTTTGTGCCGGTAATATTTAAAATGGATAAGAAATTTCGGTTAATCTAATGGGAAAATAATAAAACAAATTAAATATTGGACTCATTTAGATCACTAAAACAAATTAAATATTGAATTCATTCAGGTTAATAAACTTACATAAAGCTGTATGAACACGAGAATTGTTAAGAGATAAAAGGTATGAAATGTTAAGGGGGGACTGGTGTGTGATTTTAATAAGCCGGCGGTATATGTTCTTGAAAGATGAATGGTTTTTACAGTTAAAGAAAACGTGGTCGAGGGTTTCCTCTTCCACACCGCACTGGCAGAACGGATCATCTAAAACTCTAATTCTAGACAAGTGAGATGCAATTGAACAGTGGCCAATTCTCATTCTCGAGATACATGAAATGAATCGTTTTGAAAGTTTTTTACCGTGGAACCATGGCTTAGCAGGGATATGGTTTTGAATTCCCGCATAGAAAGATCCAGTTCTTATTTTGGAGACTGCCCAATTTTCTTCCCAGGCACGAGTCATATTAGATTTAAGAATCGGAAAGACATCGGATATAGGAATTCTAAAATTTAGTGGGATAGTTCCGGAATCTGAACCAGATTTGGCGAGAAAATCGGCCATCTCATTACCCTCGATACCCAAATGGGCAGGGACCCAGGCCAATATCGTCTCAAACCCAGATTCACTAAGAGAATTGAGAAGATTTTTTATTTTACATATAATATTGTCTTCCGGATAACGTAAAATATTTGACCTAATTTTAGTTAGAGCACTTAGCGAATCAGTACATAGTAAGGTTCGATGAATGTTGAGAACCTGGATTTGATTTAGCGCTTGTTCAATTGCAAAGCATTCGGCTGTAAATATGGAAGCTTCTTTCGGTAATTTATAAGTGAGATTGATGTTGA
The DNA here is from genome assembly GCA_936435175.1 of Glyphotaelius pellucidus. Classification (NCBI taxonomy): domain Eukaryota; kingdom Metazoa; phylum Arthropoda; class Insecta; order Trichoptera; family Limnephilidae; genus Glyphotaelius; species Glyphotaelius pellucidus. The sequence goes on from OW386547.1 coordinate 32,713,854, forward strand.
ATTCTGGACTATATATAGATGCTCCACATCTTTTATTTTCAAATTTGGAACCATCCGTGAAAAGGATGGAAAATCCAGGGAATTTCGAAGCCACTATGCTTTTAAAACAATCATCCACATTTTGAAATTTATTTGGGGAAGATAAAATATTCTTCTGAAAGACTGATGTTATTGTGTTTGGCATAAAAGTGATTGCCTTAAATGGAATATTGTATATAGGAAGATTGGGAACTTCTTGAAAATATTGGAGGGAAGATGATAGAGAATTATAGAGATGAAAACTTTTAATTAAGAGAGGAAAACATTGTTTTTCTCTCAATCTTTTGTTAGAATTCAAATTAACACTTAACCTATTAAGACTTTGTTTAATAGGATGATGTGATAACGATAAAGCCTTGAAAATATATTTATTGGCAAGGAATTGCCTTCTGAAATATAATGGAGGCTCCACACATTCCACCTGAAGAGCATTAATTGGAGAAGACTTCATAGCTCCAATGATCATTCTGAGGGCTTTTGATTGAATTCTTTCCATTTTCTTATCTAGATATTTAGGGAGTGGGTCAAAAAGGAATGAGCCATAATCCAAGTGGCTCCGAACTAGGGAATTATACATTAATTTAAGAGTGGTAGGGTGAGATCCCCACCATACTCTGGAAACTGCTCGCATCATATTAAGTCCCTTTTCACACTTTGTAGAAATTATCTGAATGTGTGGAAGCCAGGAAAGTTTATGGTTCAAAAGAAGACCAAGGAATTTGATTTGAGTAGCGGTTTGTAGAGGCACATTATCAAAAGAAATTGAGAATTGGGGAATTTTTCTTTTGCGCGTGAAAGCCACGACCCTTGTTTTAGATGCCGCCAGATTCATCCCATTTATTGACAACCAGCTTTTAATATATTGTAAAGCCAAATTCATTTCCTTAGCTGCAAGAATAATATTTTTATGTAACAAATATATAAGGATATCATCCGCAAAGTAAAGACGCTTGATAGAAAAAGGAATTACTGAGTCTAGGTCGCTTATATAAATATTAAACAACAGAGGACTAATAACAGAACCCTGGGGCAAACCTCTCCATAGTTTGCGCCTTAAGCATTTAGAGGAAGACTCAATAATAATGGACCTATCTGAGAGTAAATTAATAATAAATTGGACTAATTTCGGGGGGATTTGTTTTTTAATTAGCTTTTCTTTCAAAACATTCAGTAAAACATCATCGTAAGCTGATGAAAGGTCAAGGAATGTGGCCAATGTATAAGAATTTAGGGATTGGGAAACTCGGATATCAGTTGTGAACAAACTTAAATTATCCATTGTAGATTTCTTTTTCCGAAAACCATACTGATTTGGTGAGATAATATCTTGACTTTCAACAAACCACTCTAATCTGTTCTTCATCAAACGCTCCGCTACTTTCATCAAACATGATGAAAGAGCAATAGGCCGATAAGACGAAATTTCAGATGGATTTTTTCCAGGTTTTAAAATGGGAATGATTTTTTGAGTTTTCCAATCATCCGGAATTAGCCCTGTTTCAAACATATTATTAATAAGAGATAAGAAATATTCAACCGCCATATCAGAAAATGATTTAATGAAACTATTAAGTATTCCATCGGGACCCGGAGCAGAGTCAGAAAGGGTTCTTATTACTAGTTTCATCTCATCAATGGAGAAAGGAGCATCTAGCCAGTTAGAGTGAGATGGATATGGCTTAATAGAAGGCATTTCTTCACATCCGGCCACTGATGGGGGGGCTATTTTATCCGCAAATCCTATAAGAATTTCTTCTGATATATGCTTGGTACTCGGCGGAGAATACGATGATCCGAATTTTTTTAAGCTAGACCAAACTGAAGATTGGGGAGTTTCCGGAGACAGGTTCTCACAGAACTTCCGCCATCCAGCGCGTTTTTTATTTTTCAAAATTCGTTTGGTTTCTGCCTGGGCTTTTTTAACTGATAAAAAATTTTCTAGTGTCATACACTTACGAAAAGAGGAAATTGCTTTTTTACGAGAGTTGACGGAGCGAGTGCATTCCTCGTCCCACCACGGATTAGAGTGTTTTATTTTAATGTTCGCATTGCGTTTCGGGATGGATTTTTCTGCTGCATTTATAACCATAGAGGGAAACGTCTCACATTGCAATCTGATGTCTCCCGGGGACGATTTTTTTTTAAAATTAATAAGGTTATCTAGTTCAGAAGAGAAAGTGCTCCAATTCGCATCATTTATTCTAAATTTGAGATTATTTTTAACTGGTGGAGGATAAGTGTTAGATTGATGTTGGAATCGGATTATAATTGGAAAATGATCACTAGAGAGGGGATCGTTTAGGATGTCCCAAGAGCATTTAGATGCTAACGAATATGAACAAAGAGATAAATCAACAGCACTTTTCCGTTGATGAGGGGGGGTGAATCTGGTTGGAGATCCGTCATTTAAAAAACATAGGTTATGGGTATCAATAAAATCTAAAAGATTGCAGCCAGAACGATTTGTTATTTTGCTACCCCAAGAAGGGGAATGTGCATTAAAATCTCCTAGGATCATAAAAGGGGAACAAATCTGGGTTAAGATTGGTGCCCATTCATTTTCAATAAAAGTGGTAGAGGGAGGAATATATATTGATAATATTGTGATATCAGATAAGACAGCTGCTATTATCTGGATATCGTCGGAGGGAGTATGTATATTAATTTGTTTAAACGGGATAGAATTATGGATTATCAGAGCCGTGCCGCCTTTACCATCCGGTCTGTCGTGTCTGAGACAATAATAACCCGGAATTCTTAAGTGAAAGGAGGGTTTTAACCACGTTTCAGAAATGGCGGCCACTGAAACGTCGTGTTCGTCGAGTAATTGAATTAGGTCAGATTTGTTAGCGAAGAGGCTTCTACTGTTCCACTGAAGAATTTTGTTCAGTTTCGAAGTCATTGGGGAGGCAAGATAATAAAGATTTAATGTAATCGGCAGCGTTGGACGGTACAGTATTGTTGTTTGTAAGGATAGAAATTAAAAGGGTAATTAAAGTTTGTATAAAAGAATTATTATTCAATATTTCGGGGAGAGCAGGAGGGGATGTATTACTATTAATGGCACACCCATTGGGGGTCCGAGATTTGGCATTCCCATTCGGGCTGGTCAAAATATTATTCAATTGTTTTTTATCAAGGTAAGGAGTATATTTTGGGTTGGGTTTGACTGGCTTGAGAATGGTTTCTCTGTGAGAAGATGACGTTGAATTTAAAAAGGTGGTTGATTGGAAAGGAGCTGAGGACGATGTCATCTCTGCGAAAGATTTTTTCGCAGGAGAGAATAACTTTGAGGCCTGGAAGTACGAAATGTTGTCGGTAGCCATTTTATGTTTTATGTTCCTCTGTCTTGTCAATTCCGGACAGGCTAGACTGACCGCGGTATGTGCACCCGAACAGTTAATGCAAATGGGATTATTGGAAGATTTTGGACATTGATCAAATGGGTGATTTTCTCCGCAAAAGTAACAACGTGGAGGGGAGCGGCATACGGATTTTGTATGTCCAAACCGGCAGCAATTGAAGCATTGAACAGTTGGAAATTTATAAACTTCGACGGGAAGCGAGGTATAATAAATAAACACACGAGACGGAAGGGATTGTCCCTCAAATGTAACAACAACAGATTGGGAAGGTTTCCAGATCTTGTTTCCATCAGTAGAATCCTTGTAGTTCAGTCGACGTGCTTTTATTACTTTCGGGGTTCCTTGGGAATTATTCAAAGCATCAACAATTTCAGCCTCTGGGATATCCGTGGGAATTCCTCGAACAAGACCCATTCTCGTAAGGTTAAATGACGGGATGAACGATTTATATTTATGTTTTGAGAGCGAGTCAATTTTTTTTACAAATCCATTTGCGGAAGCGGCAGTATTAAACTCGATAGATAATTTATATCGCCCTTCCGGTTTAATTGAACCATTAACAATACCAAGGTTATTATTTTTTGAGTCAAATAAGAATTTTCCAAAATCTAAAGGATGAATAAGTTTTCCTTGTTCAGTTCTCTGAACAATTACGATAAAAGGACCGGAAGCGGAAGCAGGATAAAGTAAGTCAGTACTTTTTGTATTATCGCTAGCTAAAGTACTTGTCTGGGTGTTACTATTGGGGTTAAGGTCGTTAGAGGTCGAGGTTTGTTGAATCGGCGGTATAGATTTAACTTTCGATGGGATGTGAAGGCTATGCGATGGTCGTCGTTTACGAGATGGAAGCGTAATAGAAGCCTGGCTAGTGTTAGATTCCGAATCAGAAAAATCTAATATCGATCCTGGGTCGGGAGGTCTATCTTCGTCTTCCTCCATTATATAAAAAAAAAACTTAACTTTTAAAAATTAAACTGAAAAAATAATACGCAGTCTATTTCATTGACTGTACCAACAAAAACGGATTAGCCGTAAGTAGGAATGCAAACAAATAAGTATACGATAAACAGAATTAAATAAAATGTAACAATAATCTCTTATCTGTATGAGGCACGGGAACGGGCGAACGGCACTAAGCAATAGGTAAGGTACACACAACCACTGTTGACCGCGGCTCGAATCGGACTCTCTTACTTGATGTTGATAACTTTTCTAAAAGTCACATTTATTTACTTATTCTGATAAATAAAATGTTCACAACATATGTATATTAACAATTATAACAAAGTATAACCCTCCGTACCTGAGTTCATATTCTGTTTTTTGGTTGTAACCCATAATTTAGCAGGGGTGCCCGGGTTTGTCTAGGTTTTGGAGGCGGATGACCAGGACACACTGAACCCCAGATTCCTACCCACCCCTTAAACCCTTTTCCTTCCATGAACTCTCCTCTCCTTCCTTTCCTTGAAAAAAAAAAAACCCTCCACACAGCATCCCCAAAGATGACATAGGCCCTGCGGAAAATTATTTTCCTCAGGGCCTCCTGTGTGGAGTTCATGTAAAAAAAAAAAATTGCTTCCTATAACTAAATACTAGTTGTTTTCATACATTATTTGTTTAATGTACATTATTTTATTGGTTCCGTGCCAACTCGGAATGAAACCAACTCAGAAGATAAGTCATTTAGAGTGATAAAAAAATAATTTTAAATTAGCCGATAACCCTAACCTAACTTAACCTATTTAACCAATTTTTTATTTATATTTTTTACCACTCTAAATGACTTATCTGAGATGGTTCTGAGTTGGTTTCATTCCGAGTTGGCCGGTCACCATTTTATTTATCATCTTTTGTACCACTGTGTTATCTCTTGTATCGCCTTTATTGATCGAAGCTTGTATGATTGTAAAAGTCATTTTACAGCGTTCAAATAAATTAATTAATATCAACCTCAAGATTTGAAATGCGAATTTGTAAATATTCGTTTTTATCATCTCCTTAACCCCTCAGGCCTCGACGATATTTTGTCATAATAAACATATTTCCGTTTCGCAATAAAATCCAAATAGATGCAATATTTCTGAATGCATCTGAAAACTAAAAACTGTTTTGAAAAGGTGATGAAAAACAATTTCAAATTTAATAATTAAAAACAGACATTTACTTTTAGAAATATAAAAATTTTGCATGCAAACATAAAAAGTTTTTAAAGTGGACCACATACATTTTATAGGCAAATGTATTTTAAAATTTATCTTCAACTCACCTTTTTGTTGCTTTAAGTAAAAATAATGAATAAAAAACCCCCAAGTTTCATTATTTTTTTCAAATTGCAGTCAATTGCTATACAATTTGGGAGGCGGATATGGGTACCGCCGCCCCGGGAACGATTTATTTATTGGATAACCAACACCTCGGCCGTAGGTCACCCCAAGTGGTTGGCTACGTTTGGTGACTTAGCCGAGATGCCCGGGTTCATGGGGTGAGGTTTGTCCAGGTCTTGGCGGCGGAAGCGTCTGCCAATCTGCTGGATGGTGGTGGGTCGGATCGAGAGACTGCTTGAGGGACGCCTTTTGACCTTTCCAGCCGAACTCTCTCGATGCAGTTGGAGGGATGGATTAATACGTCCGTCACTCCTGGACACACTGATCCCCAGATTCCTACCCACCCCTCACACCTTTTTTCCTTCCCAGAACTTTATATCCTTCCCTTCCTTAAAAATACTCTCCACACAGAATCCTCAAGATGACATAGGCCCTGGGGGAAATTGTTTTAGATTTTACATTAGCTCCTGTGTGGAGGTCTAAAATTTTGGTTTCTTAAGGGGAACCGGCGGTCTAGCCCCCGTGAATTCGACGAGTTTTTAGGATTTAAAAAAAAAAATGAAAACAGTGAACAATTCTATTCAAACTTTATAGATATAACTAGCTGGGTTACCCGGCTTCGCTCAGGACAACATTCGAGAGTTTTCTGGAATGTTCCACAATTTATTTTATTTATTTATAGCGGACCCGACAGACGTTGTCCTTACACAACAGTCGGGACAAACTAAAATTAAAATAGAATAATATTGAATATTCGATACTGCGATGGTAGCGCAGTCTGCCAGATCCAATGTAAAACATTCCAAAATCAACAACTGCTTAGAAATAAAAAATTAATTAAAAGAACATTTTCCAGTGGACCAAATTGTGAATCTAAACCATTCTCGAATCCCCTCGAACCCACACAAAAAATTTCATCAAAATCGGTCCAGCTGTTTAGGAGGAGTTCAGTGACATACACACGGACAGAAGAAATATATATATTAAGATTAAATCACTTTAATAGTTTACAAAAATATTATTATTAAAAAAAACTCTAAGTAGTTGAGGAACTGTGTCGAGTTGCCCTCCTCTTATTTATGAGGAGGGCAACTTCAAAGAGCCGAAACTGGACCTTGGTGGTGGGTCCAGGTCCAGGTGGTCCACCCATCACCAAGGTCCAGTTTTGGCTCTTTCAGTTATCCGTAAACAAAAACAAAAAAAAAATTCTGATCAGTATGAGTGTAGTTATCGCAGGAATAAAACATAAATGAAAAAATTGACAAAATGGCGCATTGTTGAAATTTACATACAGAAAACAGACTGTTTTTTCATTATATTTTGTATGTAAAAAATAAGAAGTTGAATACTTAAAATAATAATTTAATACTTACTTTACGTTGAATACGAAAAAAATTTTTTTTAATTCCTGCGATAGGTACTGGTGCACGTAATAACATAGTAAAATTTGAGACGAATCGGCCGAGTAGTTTTTTGTTTTTGCCTCACACCATGCAGAAAAAAGTGGTTTTGAAATTAATGAGTTTGAAATTTCGCCCAGCCCTTTTACCTGCTTTTGCGCTGACCTGCTAAATGGGCTCTAGAACTTTAAAAATCGTCAATACGATTACAAAATTTTTACAGTATATTCTAAAGGATTAAACATTCAATATATTGAATTTTTTTTTTTTTTTTAAATCCTAGACCACCTCTTAAAGGTGTACATTTTAATTGTTTTGCTGTTAGCTTTAGATTTAAATATAAATTGTGGTGTTTTCTCTTTCTAGCACCGTTTAGATCATATTTCTAAACATGATAGTACGGAAGACAACGGTTACAACAAAACCTTGCAACCCAAGGTTTGCAGAAAATGCGTTTAACAAGGCTAGGTTAGGTTATGGGGAAGAGCAGTGATTGGCTAAAAATCCATGACGTAGCTTGAAATCCACGTTCCACTGGGAGATTTAAATTAACTGCAATACAATGGCAGTGTTTTACTTCAAGCTACGTCATCGTTTGAAATTTCGAAAGCGGCCCGGTGAGTTTTTTTTTTCGAAAAAGACCTGAAAAGCTAACCTTGTTAAACGACGCATTTTCAATGATTGCAACCCAAATTATGAAAATGATCGATTGACCTAGTACTAGTTGGGGAAGGCAGGGAAATAAAACAAAATAATAGGATTTAATTATGCACAGTTTGACACATTTAACTTTACAGGCGGCTAAAGGAGAAAACAAAAAATCACTTTTAATTGATCCATAATATTTTTGCATCCACAAAATCATTAACAACGCCACCAATTGCAAAATAAAATAAGTCAGTCTGTGGGTTTAGAATGTTTTACTTAGAAAGAATTCTCAAGAAGTAATAATGTTCAAAATTGATTTAATTATTTACATTTTGTCAACACATAGCACATACATATTTATTATTTCATTACCTTAATGTTTAATATAAAATAATGAATCCTCAACTCGACAAGCAGCAACTATTAAAAAAAGATTATTTACAGGTCTCACTAATATTAGACTCGTAGTGATGTGCAGGAAATGTTACTTTATACCTACATAATATGCTGGGAAAACCATTGACGTTATATATAATACACAGACACGTGGTAAAAATCTCAAAAGTGGTAAGCCAAAAGCAAGGCAATTGTATTTGTCTTCGATTTTGTAGTTTTAGTACTCAACTGCCGAGCTTCGCATAAGGTTGTGTCCTACCAGTAAGTAAATTGCATTAATGCAAAATGCTCTCGTGTGTGATGAGCAAATTTTTCCATTACACGGGAAACATTAGTAAAAGTCAAGGAATAACATTATGTATTATAAAAAATACAATTATTTCGATTGTTTCCCAAAGATTTATTGACACCATTAGAGAAAGGGAGATAGCGAACAATTAAGTATAAGAATGACAATAGTTGTCTCATACAGAATTCCGTATTTGTTTTAGTGAAAGCGAGTAAGCGTATCTTGGCATCTCAGTCACGCCCGTGATGTAGAATGTAGTGGTCGCCTCAATATGAAAATGCCGTCCATTCCCGTATGACTGAAAACATAAGAGTGTTTCTTATTTGCAACATTCTATCTTGAGTTTGTGAGACAAAGGTGAGTCTATCTTCTTTATATATATAAAAATCTTGTGTCACGATGTTTGTTTGAGATAAACTCCGAAACTACTCAACCGATTTTGATGTAATTGACTAACTGTGTAATTTGGTCCAACTCAAAAGATAGTGTGGCGAGCATTTATCATTCACCACCAAATGCTAGAATAATATATTAGCTGGTAGTACCTTTGTTTACATTTTGCGTTGGACCAGCCGGGTTACCCACCTGCCTATCGACATTGGTATGCGCAGCGCCAAGTACCTTAATCGGCCGGCTGGATTATTCCACAACCTCCTCGAAAAGTCGCGAGTCAAATTTCGCCTTGAAACACAGCGGCAAGAAACGTCGAGAGGTTTCTACTGTGTGCGTATTCACGCCTTTAACCGGCTGTCAGGGAAGTTACTTGATTGGTCGTTCCTATAAAAGCAGAACGACTCAACGTGAAAGTTAGTCTCATCCAGTCAGTGTTAAATTACCGTTCAGCGGAGTATTTACCAGCGAACTCAATACAACGATCTACCTGTGCATTCATAACGCATTATTGTGATCATTTTTACGCACTACTACTAAACTATTGTTTACGTGCAAATTTGTAAAATAAATAAAGAATCGAGTAGATGGCGTTGTGTTTCGATTTCATATATGTCATAGCAACGCGTGGCCGGGTCAGCTAGTATTATATACAACGTCATTGGGGAAAACATAATTTATTTTGAATTACGAAACTCGAATATTAATTAATTAATTACTTTGTCATATTTATACAAGTCAGGCAAAAATGGTTCTCGTTAAAACTAGCTATCAATTAGAATTTATTTAATTTGTACATGAGTGAAATTTCAACAATAATTTATTATAACAAAAGCAAAAACCCGCTTTGTGATTTCACAAATCAAAATAAACTATTATTTATAGTCAAAGGGGTGCCCGGGTTCATGGGGTGAGGTTTGTTCCAGGTCTTGGAGGCGGATGACTAGGACACACTGAACCCCAGATTCCTACCCACCCTTTAAACCCTTTTCCTTCCCAGAACTCTCCCCTCCTTCCTTTCCTTAAAAATAAACCCTCCACACAGCATCCCCAAATATGACATAGGCCCTGGGGGAAATTATTTTCCTCAGGGCCTCCTGTGTGGAGCTCATGTAAAAAAAAAAAATTAAAAGTCTATCCACAAATAATGGCTGAATTTAGAATTTTAACCACTGGAGCGACCAAGCGAAATAAACAAATTTGCCTCGAATGCTCGAGATTTCCAAAAGTTTATTTTTTAAATTTTTCGCCAACATTAAAAAATCATAACTTCGAATTCTTAGCATGGAGACATAAAAACTTATTTTAGTGCTGTAGTATAGCCAATGAATTAACCTGTATTTTAGCGTTTATTTCACATTTGTAGGATTTATAAAAAAAAAATCGTTAAGTTTATAACCACGCGAATCCTGCGTATTTGTTACTTTGAAACTCCGAGAGAGGTACTTATTCGAGTCAACATAGAATATTTTCGATTTCTGTATGTTGTCTGTGGTATACTTGATAATGAAAGGTGCATATCTATGGAAAAAAAAGTATTAATTTTAACTGTAAACAGCTGATCAAAAGTTTTGCCTGAAAAAAAATTATTTTTAACATTGTTCTAAAATAGTCTACGAAGTTCGGATTTGCAAAATCTGTGGTCATAATAGATAAAGCATTTCAATAGCTTCGTTTTAAAATAAATGGTTGGCCATGGAAATGTTTTAAATAATTACAATAAATGTTTTACAAATGGTAGGCAAATGTGGTCTAATTTTGGACCACTATCAATCGCAGAAAAATAAAAGAGGTTCATTTTTCGACCATAATCGCTCCAGTGGTTAAATACTAAACAAAACAACTTGTTTAGTTAACTAGAAATAAATTAACTTTAACAAATTTTATATTCACGCATCAAATTTTAGCACAATCGTCAATAAAAAACAACAAATTTTCTATACAATTTTGATGAATCAAAAAAATAATGACATATTATTACATTATCAATGGGCAGTGAGCAGAATATTCTTTAGTAGATTTGCAGAAAAATAATTACGTATAATAAAAATACAAGTAGCCCGGTTTTTGTGTTTCCTCCCTCCTACAACATGGGTGTTCTGCAACTACAACACACCTCCTTTAAAATAGCATTAAAAGTGATGAAAAACATATTAAAAATTGGTTACATTATGGGGTGTTGAAATTGCATGATTCTGAACTGTCATGGAACCGTTTTTAAGACTGAGTGCATCTCCACTACTGAAGAGATAAACCGATAGAAGCGTGCGGTGAACGTGTCTCTGCACGCAAAATAAGCTCTATTTTCACTTACTTTGGGTGAAGAAGTTCATAAAAAAATTTGAAAAACAGAATTTTTTTTTTTACATTATCAATTTCATTGGCCTGTTTGGGGCCTAAGAGTCGAAAGGTCTAATGTACATGGCAGCATAAGTTGTCTTTCAAATCGGTGTAGATCTCACTTCTATTGGTTTGCCATAGTGATCTCCAGTTAAAACAAAAAAAACCAGCTTAAGGTGATGCACTAACTATGATAACTACTAATAAGCAATGCAAAATCATATGATTTTGGTTTGAAAATTAGATCGCTTCGAAATATTTTAAATGCTTTAATTAAATACTGCGAATAGAATGCACATTTGCTTTTAAAACCATCGAGTATTTTTTTGATTAGTCTTTTTATAAGCCCGGAAAAAAATGAAGTATCAGGTCTATAAAAACTGCTTTAACCTCTGGTTTGCCGATTGCGCGTACGGGACGCGCCATAAAAAAAAATAAATAAAAAATTTTGAGATGCGATTTTAAACCTTATGTATAAAGAAAATGTATGAAGGACAAGGTCAGAATCGCTTGGGGCATTCTTGTTCTTGACGTAACGGATATAAGGAACACACCTAGCCTCTCAAATAATCATCTTTGCACATATCTATGACTTTCGAAATGACATATCTGCCGCGATTTGAGCTGTCAAACTTTGAGCGTCGCATGTCATGAAAAGATCGATAAAACTATCAATTTGTCAAATAAACGCAAGTAATATTGTTTGTAAGCATAGTTTATTGTTCAGGGAACGTGTTTCGGTAAATATTATACATGATAGCATAAAATAAATCCGCAAAATATTACGTCAAAGTCAAAACATCGCGAAATTTTCGAGTTTCCTCCCGTGGCATTTAAGAGGTTAAAGTTCAAAATATCCTACTTACAAACCCGTTTCGGTTATGGTTTTATTGTATAATGTGGAAAATTAAATTCTTTAGAAAATGATGGTGCAACATTTAAACATTTGTGCCTGAGCTACAAAATAAAATAAAACAAGCTTTTTAGCAATGTTTTTTTGTGAGTAAAACTTTAAGACTGGTGTTAAACGGGAATTTAAACCTTATCGCCATCAACTTAAGGAGTATTATTGTTAGCGATCTAATCCAGAATTTTACATGACATGATGCATCATCTTAACAGTGACTTAAAAATTGATCATAATATAAAAAAAAAACTTAGCTGAAGTTAAAAATATGTACGTATTCGGTAAATTGATCGAAAGTGAGTTGAAAATATGAAATTGTGAACAGATAGTAAGAACGGATAGATGATATTTCATATTATTATCTTAACTTTTAAACAAATTTAATAGTATTTTCCGTTTGTCTGTACATGGATGACATATATAATATATTATAATTAAATTCTAAGTGATGTTGCTACGATGCTGTGCAAAAAATAACTGAAAAAACAGCAATATAAAGATGTATAAGATTGGGGTGTTTCAAACTTTCGTCACATTTGATGAACATTAAATTGTTGGTCAGTGCCATTTTGAATTTTTGACAATAAGGAACTCCAGTCCAATATATATATTTTTTAAATGAATAATGACCTTCTAACTTCTGTGCGGCGGCCTGTAGTGGCGCGGGGCACATCCCGCTCTGAACTCTATGGGTGAGGGATCAGCCGAATCAGCTGTTCGACGTCCGCCATTTTGGAATTCAGAATTGGAGGGTTGCGAGAGGCATTACGATTGTTTTTGTATGGTAAGTTTTTGAATTTTTAAATAATATAGATAAACTAATAGGAGATACTCTATTTTTGATACTGAATTATTTAGGCCTAAATAATGTTTCAATAAAAACAACAACTATTATATGTCTAAATCTCTATAAACCAATAACACGGAATGTTGAATGGCTTGTCATACATTTCAATACAATATGACCAGGTGACTGGAGAATTATGGACGCAGTGACGTCAGCACTAACAATCCAATAATACCAACTTGACAGTGTGTTTTAATGACACGTTTTAAAATGGACTTTTTAATAATGTTTTTAAAACTCTACGTTTAATATTATTTAATAAAACTTATATATTCAGAATCAGCGTAAATTGGTCTATATGAACATATTTTTTATAAAGCCATAATATTTTTCACTGGAGTTCCTTATTGTCCCCTTTAAACGCTGATTCTCGTGCGTTTCAACTTCTCAGCTTTCAGCAACGAATTGCGATCAGTATAAGGGTCATATTGTCAGCTGATTACAAATGTGACAAGAGACCAACCTTAGAATGTCAAAAAACATAACCAAAAACCTCAATTTAATTTAGAAAATTATAATTGGATTACATTGGGAGCCAATTATGCTTCTATCAATACAAAATATTTCAAAACATTTAAAGGATACCTAGCTCAAACGATTTAAAAAAATTGATTTGCTCTCCTGTAAAAATTTGTAATTAGCTTTGTCCAGACGGGCGAGTGTCGAATGTAGAGTAGTTTCACAATTATAAGATCCTTTACTAATACTTTTGAGGATGTCGTGTCACCTACATGCAAATGTGTGAGCGTCCATCCGAGGCACATCATTGGCTGGACGAAAACGGCTACATTTTGATCAAAACTATAGGAAGGTAATATGAACCATTCCATACCCGAGGATCTTATAAAAGTGAAACTACTCTAGCTAGACAAGTGTGAACAAGTTTCGAGCAATAGCTGAACAGCAATGGAAAGGCTTGAAATTATTATTTAGTCACAATTGATTTCACTTCTTTTGTTAAAGTAACTACAAAATTAGTTATTTGCTAGTAGCGAACTGCCCCTCACACGTCAGCTGCTGCCTGGACAAAACTAATAACATATACAACTTTACGCCATCACAGTATCGACCAATAACCAAACAGAATTACGCAGAGAGAAGTGGGATTGTTGCCAGCACTAGAGCTATACGAGTCTATACATCATAGAGTTAGTCCGGGGTGTGCGGGACCTCGGTGCTGAAGTAGGGCGCGGTGTTGCGCACGAGTAGCGTGTGGCACACGTCGCACACGTGAGCGGCGCGACCTCGTGGACCCGATGTCACCGTGTGCACCAGACACGCGGCGCAGAATATGCGCCCACAGTGCCGGCAGTGTTGCTGGAAAACAAATTGATCAAATCAGCCGAATTACATATTGTCATAAGCGTAACTACATTGCCCACTCTCCGATACAACGACTTCACACCATGGGGAAAAAGTACTTGGGTGATGTTGACATTTTCAATATTAACTTGGCGAGTTTTGTGGATCATCTAAAAAAATTATTTCAACACTATCACTAAACACATCTTGTAAACCAATAAAATAGCTGTATTTCTCTGTTTATGTTTATGTGTTTGTATGACTTGTTGTATAACTTTTATCTAATGTAGTTTTATTTGTATTATTTCCTTAGTTTCAAAGTATGTATCTGTCAAATTAAAATTACACTACAAATCATGTAAAAGCCCTCTGGGCGTCAAATAAATAAATAAATAAATAAATTACAGCCTAATTAGGACAATGTTAACCGTGTAAATCGACATTTAACGGGGTTTGCTCCTAGATCCAATTTTTGAAATTATTGATTTTTTTTGCAAAAATTGATGTTTTTCGAATTACACTAACAAATTTTTACACTAACAAAAGTCGAATAAAAAAATAATTTTGTATGAAAAAAAAATTCTAGGGGACTTTTTTTGTGAAAAATTTCGAATTATGCATTTTTTCGAATTATGGGGGTTCTACTGTAATACCTTTCTTTTGGATGTGGTGAAGTTCGAATGACATGAGGAGCATTCGTCTACATCATCTTCATGTTGCCATCTCACTTCCACATCGGATCCTCGTATTCGCTCCAATTGCACCTGAAAGAGACGGAAAATATTCAACAGTGTTGGTATTATTACAATAATAACACTATGATTATTTTATCTATGCCTACTTCCAAAGGATTGACTGGGCTTCATAACCTCTTCTTGACAGCACGATTGTCAACCCAAGTGGTTAAACCCCTCAGACCTCCATCATATTTTGTCAGAGGGTCAAAATATTTCCACTTTGCAATAAAATCCAAATAAAAGGAATATTTCTGAACATATATATTTTTTTACAATAGCTCCATGCAGGATGCCCTGAGGAAAATAATTTGCCTCAGGACCTATGTCATCTTTGGGGATGCTGTGTGGAGGGTCTTTTTAGGGAAAGGAGCAAAATTTTGGTATTTCTTACTGAAAAATAGCCCAGGCCAATAGGTTTAAAGCAGAAACAAGAACTAACCTGTAATGACTGCGATAGTTTGACAAAGTCTTGCTGGACTATTTCACCGTTATCCAAGTCTTGCTGGAGGGAGTATACCCGGCTGCGAAGCTCACCTACTTGCTTCTCCAGGAGGTTCTAAAACAATAATAAATCGTCACAAATACAGCAACACCATCTGTAAATTTGATCGAGTAGCAGTAACAGTGTGTACCTGAAGGATTTTAACCAGCGATTCCTGAGTATATTTAGACTAAAAAATGTGCAATGATATTTTTTTCAATTAAAACAACAAAGTATTTTTCCATCACACGTCACGTTAATGAATAGTATTGCAGCGAGCATGGGTCACGTGTTACGCACTCCGTCTCGTTTTACCAGCACGGGTATTAGAGGAGGAAGAGCACATATCGTGTTTTCCCGTCGCCACGCTTAGCAGTGTGATCAGTGGTGAAAATGTATTAACAGTACTTTTACAACAAATTACCTGTAATGTTGTAATAAAATGCATATGAATAAAATAAATAAATTAAAGGAAAGTACCGAACCTTCTTTTCTAGCGCCTCCTGGAGTTTCTGGTGTGTGCTGCGCAGTTGGTCTCCGATAGTTTTGATTTGTTCCCGTTCCTCTGCAAATGTGGTCAACTCTCCTCTGTAATACAAATATTATATAAAATACATTACTAGGTAGGAATAACCGGACATACAGCTTGTTAAATAAGAGTAGAAAACACAGGAGGGCGCCACTATTGTTCAAATGGCTAAAAATATAACTAATGGTGGTACTGTAAAGCAGTTGAACCCTACATTTTTATAAAAAAGTTGAAAAGGCATAAAAGTGAAAAATATATTTTTTTCATTGCAATATAGATACCCACTGATCTCAAAATTAGAATCTGAACCTATGGTTTCAAAAAGATTGACTTATTTTATGGTTAACTTTTATATTTGAATATAAAGCATGGTGTTTTTTTCTTTCTAGCACCGTTTATATCATATTTCTCACTAGTAAGGGAGATATCTATGAGACCTATATGAACTGTTCCGAAAACTGAAAATGAATAGACTTGACTCGAAACAACCAAATAGGTAATAAGAGATGTATTATGTCTTACCTCAGAGTTCTGTTGGCCACCTTCAGGTCATCATTCTCCCGCTCCATCTCCTCAGCGTGGCGCTGCAAAAGGACAAGGGTCTGTTCTGATAGCTGCGCCCGCTCCCGTCCCGTCACGGCGATGATCAGCTCCTCGCGGAGACGCAGGGTGTACTCTTGGAGCTCCTGCAAGTCAACAGAATTGTGTATCAAGGATGGAGACTGGCTTCAGTATTATAGTAAGGGAGCCAAGAGACCTATATGAGATGTTCCGAAAGGCGAACAAATTAGCCTGGGGGGTTAAAAGAAACATAATATATCATTCTTCTATCATTTAATGAGAGTTAGTTAACAGTCTTTGGTATCGGCCTGTGGAATTCGTCAATTCCGACAGCAAATTAATTAAGCAAGCAAGTATTCGAAACACGAAATGTTAAGTAATTGATTATTGATATGATGTATATTTGTGGTGATGAACTTACTGCGAGGTTGTCTGGAAGATCAATGTTAGCAACCTGCAGATCCTTTGCACAAGCTGAGTGCCTCCCCAGCAGCCTCTCGTTCTCTGATTGTAAGCTGAAATATCAAAATGCTAATGAATACATTGAAACCCTCCGAAGAAGAAGTTTGTTTTTTTCTGGTCGTTGGGAAAACTTCTTAAGCAGGAAAACGTTATATTTGGGAGAAATTGGACCAATTTTGGGCCAAGAGACTGAAAAAACTGAACTTCTTAAGCCACGAAACCTCTTAAGAGAGGATTTCACTGTAAAATCACTTTCTTTCTTCAACTACGTAGTGGTAAAACATATCAAACAAACTTTGGGTATCTGTGAAGTGTGTTCGATATATCCAACTGTTGGTTCAATGAACACAAATTTGCTCTGAATTTACATGTCATTTTCAAAATTTGAACTGATTTTTTTAATAATTCAGACAAGCAATTAACCATAATATAATAACCAAAATCCGCACCAAACAGTGACTTTCTCGGAATAAATTTGGCGTCTCTTCCTTTGGAGCTGTTTTAAATTGCAGGTTTATGCGAATAAACCGCAAACAATTGACCCCCTCAAAGTCAACATAACAAACGCCATCCAGCAAATTCAGCCAGATTTATGTGACAAAGTCATAGAAAATTGGACCTCCCGAATACGTGCCAACAAGCAAAGCCGCGGCGGACATTTGAAGGACGTTATTATATTTCACACTTATTGCCGTAAAATATACTTACAAATAAAAAAAAAATTGAGTGGATATCTCAGACACAACTTGTTTTATTTACATTTTAAAATCCGAGTGTCCTTATTGAAATAGTAGGTGTGGTTGCCAGATTAAAATATAAAGTTATAGCGTTAGTTCATGTTTACGCTCCCGCCAACTTATATGTGTCTCACTGTAACATTGTCATAATGGCCATTGAGGACCATTTGTTTTTTGGAAATTTGAAAGGTCCCCGCTAAATGCCGATTCTAAGTCTGTTACAGCTTTTGAACGAATTGTGATCAACAGAAGAAGACAACCATCATGATGTTAAGCTTGTCAGCCTATTACAATTTGATAGAAACCTGAAATGCACTTAGAATGAGCGTTTAATTATACTTCTCGACCTTTTCCGTCTCATCCTTTCCGTCTCATCCCATCAGACTCTTATTACGAAAACTGAAGTTGTTGGGAATGAGAGGGAGTATTTTGGAATGGTTTAAGAGTTATCTATTGGGAAGGTACTTAGCGGTCAAAGTTGATTCGTTTACTTCTTATACATTTGCTGCCTCGAGTGGGGTACCACAGGGATCTCATTTGGGCCCGATATTATTTTGCTTATTCATAAATGACATAGTTAATATTTTTAGTAATGTTAAAGTCCTATTATTTGCTGATGATCTGAAGATTTACAGAACAATTAGAAACGATGACGATCGCGCCATTCTGCAGTTAAACCTGAACAAACTATGCGCGTGGTGTTCTGTCAATGATTTACAACTAAATATTGGTAAATGCCAGATTATTAGTTTTTACAAAGGTAAAAATCCTTTTAACTTTTCTTATGATATGAATGGTGTTAATCTTCTTCGTGTATCGCAGATTCGTGATCTTGGTGTTATATTCCACGAGAGTCTACAGTTCAATGTACACATCGATGAAATAACAAGTGATGCAATGAGAATACTAGGTTTTATCTTGAGAATGGGGGCAAATTTTAAAAGTATGTTAACATTAAAACATCTGTATTGCTCACTAGTACGAAGCAGATTAGAATACAATACCTCTGTATGGTCACCATACTACAATGTTCATTCTCAATCATTGGAAAAGGTTCAAAACAAATTTCTTCGGTACATCAATTTTAAAATGAAAATTCCAATCGAATTTATAAATTATAATTACTTGCGTGCTGAAACCAGACTTTTTAAATTATCAGATAGAAGAGTGTTAATTGATTTATTATTTTTATACAAAATTATAAAATCTTTAATTGACAGCCCTAATTTGTTGGAACTAATTTGCATTAGCATACCCGCTAGACAAACTCGTAGTAAAGATATTTTTAAATGCAACAATAAAATCAACACTAATTACTCTATATACTCACCAATTCCAAGAATCCATAACCTTGCGAATAAATACTGCGAATCTATAGATATTTTTAGTATTGAGAGTTTTGAATGTTTCAAAAATCAATTAATCTCGATTCTATCTGCTAATAATTAACTTATTATTTTTTTGTTTTTCTCATAAAATATTTTCTCATCTAAAACCTCACCAGTAAAATGTATACTTACTTTATAATATTTTTGCGGTTCTATTTACACTTTGTTCTATGTCAGGTCTTATTATTAATACTATGTATAAATATTTAAAGCTGAATTGTTTTAGTTTTTTGTAAGTACAACTTGTACTATTTCATTTCATTTCTTTTTTATGTTGTAATATTCTTTACCTAATGAGTCAATTGCATTCATATTTATTCTGTTTTATTGATTATGTAATACATGTAATTAATATTGTTAATTATATATTTGCTTCTTTTCTTGTAAAAGCCCACTAGGGCGTTAATAAATATAAAATAAATCCCCCTCCCCATTCCGTTCAGTTTCGCAACGTACTCCAATTGGGAATGTTATAGTCCTATTGGATCCAGGTGGTTCAGCCTACCTGTCTAACCGCTCCTGCAGAGTTTCTCGCTGTACAGTGAGGCGCGTGAGATCGTCCAGCAGCCTGGAGTTGGCGTGGCGCATGGCATCAGAGGTGGCCCTCAGGAGGGCGTCCGCCTTGTCCACCCGCTGCGTCAGCTCCGCGGTCTGCGAGCGCGCTACATCGCGGGCCCCGCGCCACTCTGTCAGGGTGTCGCGCCGCAGCAGGGCTTCGCGTTCTAGCTCTTCCACCGCCTAGGGACACCAAAATATTATAAGAAATCGCAACATTATTATTATTCAACAATTTTATAACCGCAATTCTGTTATTAAATAACTTGATGATTGTTTTTTTAATAATTTTTTTTTAATGTGAAACTGCAAGATAAGAGTCCCAACTGCTCCCAACCCCTGGAGTAGTGAGGCTACAGCATCCCCAATTGGGTTATGTTGTGAGGTTCAATTCCTAGATGCGACCGTATCTTTTCAGTTTCAAATTTTCGATTGAGTATTGTCTTCATTGATTAAAAATATTGTCCTTAAGGTTGAACGAATGTATTTCTTTAAATGCGAATAAATAACTTTGTATACACCACTATTTAATCAAAATGATTTATTTCAATCATTGCTGTAGAACAGTGATCCACGGGAGACTCGATGGGGGTCTACGTTGGCATGATAAAAAAAAGGGGGTTCACAAGTTGTAAGTGGGGGTCCACGAAAATTTATCTGGTTTCGATGAAGTACAAAATGATGGCTTGGCTTTACCTATCAAGGGGCAGACACTACTCAAAAAAATTCCAAATATTTCGGCAATTTTTAAAAGGCTGTATTTCGGTGAAAATGGTCATATTGATACTTTAAAAAAAGCATTTTGAAGCTTTAAGATTTCTAGCTAAAATTTTTCAGGAGCTACTGTTCTCATGCAATCCTAACAGATAGCGCGAAAAAATAATTTTGAAAATTTTTTCTTTTTTTTGGTCCACGGGCTTGAAATTTTTTTTAATAAATAGAACACAAGAAAATATATTATTTTTATTTTACCACTCCGTATTTGGGGTTGGAACTCATCCGCGACGCAAATTTCCATCGTTAGATCTAATCTTCACGAGTTTTGGGAATGTGGTAGAAATGTAGCAGCAGGGGGTCCACCGAAACCAGTAAAATTTTTAAAGTGGTCTACGAGAAAAAAAGTTTGGGAACCTCTGCTGTAGACGGATGCATCTCCCATTAATAATTCTTCCAGAGACAAATTAGCAGCCAGATAGCACTATCAGCTTGTTATAATACAGAAGATTGGGCTATCTGACATTTTAATCTATTTCCAGCCGTAGCGGGACATCATAAACTCGGGCCTTAATCCAATAACTAACAAATATTTATCAAACACGTGCATTGCAATACCACATAAAGAAAGAAATTATTTCTCCCTTTGTCTCTTTGTCCTTTCCCATGCGTTCCCGTTCTCGCCCCCGTTCCCCTCTCGCGTTCCCCTTTCACCTCTCCCGTCTTCCACCCTCCTGTGTCCCCCTATCCCGCGAATCCCTGTGTTCCCCTCCTATGTTCCTCTTCCACCTTTCCTGCCTCCTAAACCACCCTCCTTCGTTCCTCTCCCCCTCCCGGATTCTTCTCCCCCTCCCTGCCATTAAACTATATGACAAACACATTTTTCAAACAATTTGCGTGCCACCTATTGTTAAATTAAATTTGAATGCAAATTTCATAACCCCAGAGCTCATCAGTATGTAAATAGAAACCTTTGCGAGCGTGCACACTACTCACCAAAGTTTCATCACAATCGGTTGAATGGTTTAGGAGCGTGTAAGGGACAAACAAAGAAACATTAATTTTTATATATTAGAATTTCAAGATTTATTATAAAATCCTCACCCGTTTAAGAGAAACTTCCAGTTTGTTGGCCCTGTCCAGGTGACCCTTGGACTTGGCTTGCTCCGAGACCAGCTGGGCCTCGTAGTTGGCGCACATGTCGCAGGCCGCCTCTTCCAAGTCTTCTAAAACCACATTTGCAAC
Source organism: Glyphotaelius pellucidus (assembly GCA_936435175.1). Lineage (NCBI taxonomy): Eukaryota > Metazoa > Arthropoda > Insecta > Trichoptera > Limnephilidae > Glyphotaelius > Glyphotaelius pellucidus. Next base: position 32,735,510 of record OW386547.1, read on the forward strand.
ATTCAATATCAGATCTTCTTTAATGTAAAGGATATTTTTTATAGAAAAAATCACTAAAAATCAAAACATAAAAAATCAGTAGGTATTATCAGACAGTTAGGGGTAGGGTGAGGAGTTGGGCGGTTACTCTTGAGTTTTTTGTGTTATTTTGAAGAAAAAAATTTTGAAAAAAGAAAAAGTATCCAGAAACCAAAATTCATTTACATTTCTTACTCCAATTAATGTCAGGAATCACTGGTTAAAGTAAGTCAAGTTTGTCCCTTAACATCCCGTAACCATATACACGGTGTACTGACTGCCAGCGTAGTCCAGCGGTAAGGCTCTTGACTTGCATTCCGAAGGTCGCGGGATCGAAATAAATTT